>CM056050.1:19589832-20144832 GCA_029574335.1 Rana kukunoris | reverse complement strand
ATCTCTCCTTCTCTCTGAGAATTTGTCTCTCTTTCTGTCTTTTCTCTTTCTTCTGTTGCACTCTCTCTCTTTTTCCTCTCTCCTGCTTTTCGCAGTCACAGTTCTCCCATCATACAGTGTACGTATTTTATGAGATTTTAGGGGGCATTAGGGGGGAGGGGTGTCATGCTGGAGAACAAACATTTCTCTTTACAACCAACCCCAGTAGAGCACGAATCATATAAAATTGTCCTCGCCGTCTCACATGTGCTGGCGGTTAGGGCTGATTTAAACCTGCTGCTGGCGGTTACAGGTGCAGGCAGCTGTCAGACTCGGCATATTACAGAGGTGCCGCCTGATGGGAAATGACAGCCATCCTTCCAGCTCTGCCTGGGATGCCGCATTTGGCAAATTTGTGCTTTTAATGGAAGAAAGATTGCGGCGCAATCGGCAATGTCGTACCTCACATGTGTTGTTTGAACCCGTTTTATGAGAGGGCATTGCGGTGAATGAGAAGGAAAGCTTTAAATCATTGACTCCATTCCTGACAGACCAGTACAGTCTTTACCTCTCTCCTCTATGATTTCCTACCAGTTATGGGGCGATTGTACGGAGACGGCTAAGAGACGTTTGTGTGTGAAGTGAAGCTATCAATATGGTATAAACCAGCATGAAACTATAATCATTTTAGATATAAAACATTTTGTATTACTGTTTATACATTTTTACATAGATTTTTTTTTTAAACTACACTAATAGCAAAATATATTTACTATGCTACAATCTTTACTATACAAATAACAACAAGGAACGCTAGATGCCTGTCTTCCTGCCTGCCTCAACCTTGACTTTCATTGAAACTGGGGGGGGTATGGAGGAGGAGGAGGAGGAGGAGGGTCTCTGTGTAATGCTGGGGTAGTATTGTGCATGGGGGTCCTGTGTAATGATGGGGGGGAGAGGGGTCCTGTGTAATGATAGGGAGGAGAGGGGTCCTGGGTAATGATGGGGAGGAGAGGGGTCCTGTGTAATGATGGGGGGAAGAGGGGTCCTGTGTAATGATGGGGGGGAGAGGGGTCCTGTGTAATGATAGGGAGGAGAGGGGTCCTGTGTAATGATGGGGGGAGAGGGGTCCTGGTAATGATGGGGGGAGAGGGGTCCTGGTAATGATGGGGGGAGAGGGGTCCTGTGTAATGATGGGGGGAGAGGGGTCCTGTGTAATGATGGGGGGAGAGGGGTCCTGTGTAATGATGGGGGGAAGAGGGGTCCTGTGTAATGATGGGGGGAAGAGGGGTCCTGTGTAATGATGGGGGGGGAAGAGGGGTCCTGTGTAATGATGGGGGGAAGAGGGGTCCTGTGTAATGATGGGGGGAAGAGGGGTCCTGTGTAATGATGGGGGGGAGGGGTCCTGTGTAATGATGGGGGGAAGAGGGGTCCTGTGTAATGATGGGGGGGGGAGGGGTCCTGTGTAATGATGGGGGGGAAGAGGGGTCCTGTGTAATGATGGGGGGGAGGGGTCCTGTGTAATGATGGGGGGGGAGGGGGTCCTGGTAATGATGGGGGGGGAGAGGGGTCCTGTGTAATGATGGGGGGGAAGAGGGGTCCTGTGTAATGATGGGGGGAAGAGGGGTCCTGTGTAATGATGGGGGGGAAGTGGGGTCCTGTGTAATGATGGGGGGGAGAGGGGTCCTGTGTAATGATGGGGGGGAGAGGGGTCCTGTGTAATGATGGGGGGGAAGAGGGGTCCTGTGTAATGATGGGGGGGGGAGAGGGGTCCTGTGTAATGATGGGGGGGAAGAGGGGTCCTGTGTAATGATGGGGGGGAGAGGGGTCCTGTGTAATGATGGGGGGGAGAGGGGTCCTGTGTAATGATGGGGGGGGGGGAGAGGGGTCCTGTGTAATGATGGGGGGAAGAGGGGTCCTGTGTAATGATGGGGGGGAGAGGGGTCCTGTGTAATGATGGGGGGGGAGAGGGGTCCTGTGTAATGATGGGGGGGATAGGGGTCCTGTGTAATGATGGGGGGATAGGGGTCCTGTGTAATGATGGGGGGAGAGGGGTCCTGTGTAATGATGGGGGGGAAGAGGGGTCCTGTGTAATGATGGGGGGGAAGAGGGGTCCTGTGTAATGATGGGGGGGGGGAGAGGGGTCCTGTGTAATGATGGGGGGGGAGGGGTCCTGTGTAATGATGGGGGGGAGAGGGGTCCTGTGTAATGATGGGGGGGGGAGAGGGGTCCTGTGTAATGATGGTGGGAGAGTGGTCCTTTATAATGACGGGGTCCTGTGTAATGATGGGGGGGAGAGGGGTCCTGTGTAATGATGGGGGGGGAAGAGGGGTCCTGTGTAATGATGGGGGGAGAGGGGTCCTGTGTAATGATGGGGGGAGAGGGGTCCTGTGTATTGATGGGGGGAGGGGGTCCTGTGTAATGATGGGGGGGGGGAGAGGGGTCCTGTGTAATGATGGGGGGGATAGGGGTCCTGTGTAATGATGGGGGGATAGGGGTCCTGTGTAATGATGGGGGGAGAGGGGTCCTGTGTAATGGTGGGGGGGGAGAGGGGTCCTGTGTAATGATGGGGGGGAGAGGTGTCCTGTGTAATGATGGGGGGGAGAGGGGTCCTGTGTAATGATGGGGGGGAAGAGGGGTCCTGTGTAATGATGGGGGGGAGAGGGGTCCTGTGTAATGATGGGGGGAGAGGGGTCCTGTGTAATGTGATTGTGAAATTGCATGGGGAGTGCATAAGATGTTTGTCCGGGGTCTAATTAATATTGTAGACAGCCCTGATGGTAATCCTCAAATGCCCATGTGGTTTATAATAGGTGGGCGAGACAATTGAGAAATAAGGCACGGCAAATAATCCGCTTTTTTATTTTCAGCGTGTTGAGTTAAGGTTTGAAAATAAAAGATGGAAGCTGATTGGTTGCCATGCACAGCTGCTCCAGATTCTCCCTGCTCTGGTTTTAATAAATTCCCCTCAAAGTTCCCTGTACTGCCTTGTGAACTCTTCATAGCAATATATGGAAAACTTGCGCTAGTCATCATCAATGATAGCTTAGCTGAAAAGACAGTCTTGATCTGTCACAGCTATGATTAGAGATCCCAGACAGCAATGAAGATCTGGAGATCCCGGACAGCAATGAAGATCTGGAGATCCCGGACAGCAATGAAGATCTGGAGATCCCGGACCGCAATGAAGATCTGGAGATCCCGGACCGCAATGAAGATCTGGAGATCCCGGACCGCAATGAAGATCTGGAGATCCCGGACCGCAATGAAGATCTGGAGATCCCGGACCGCAATGAAGATCTGGAGATCCCGGACCGCAATGAAGATCTGGAGATCCCGGACCGCAATGAAGATCTGGAGATCCCGGACCGCAATGAAGATCTGGAGATCCCGGACCGCAATGAAGATCTGGAGATCCCGGACCGCAATGAAGATCTGGAGATCCCGGACCGCAATGAAGATCTGGAGATCCCTGACCGCAATGAAGATCTGGAGATCCCGGACCGCAATAAAGATCTGGAGATCCCAGACAGCAATGAAGATCCCGGACCGCAATGAAGATCTGGAGATCCCAGACAGCAATAAAGATCTGGAGATCCCAGACCGCAATGAAGATCTGGAGATCCCAGACAGCAATGAAGATCTGGAGATCCCAGACAGCAATGAAGATCCCGGACAGCAATGGAGATCTGTAGATCATGGACAGCAATGGAGATCTGTAGATCATGGACAGCAATGGAGATCTGTAGATCACGGACAGCAATGGAGATCTGGAGATCCCGGACCGTAATGAAGATCTGTAGATCCCGGACCACAATGAAGATCTGGAGATAAATCATGCTTTGCACTACTCCACTCAACCAGCAAAATACGCTCTCTGAGCAGAGTTGGATATCCAATTCCAAAACCATGGGTAAAAACCAAGCACATAGGGTTAATCAATGGAGATTGCATGGCTAACATACAAAGATATTCTCCTCACTGTTCCCTGTACCTCCCTAGTGCAGTGGTTCTCAACCTCAGTCCTCAAGTACCCACCAACAGGCCATGTTTTCAGGTTTTCCTTTATCTTGCACAGGTGCTTTAATCAGAGTCAATGGCTTGGTATTTTGGACAGCTAATTTTCCAAGAGAAATTCCCAAAACATGGCCTGTTGGGGGTATTTGAGGTCCGAGGTTGGGAACCACTGAACTCTTCATAGCAGTAAATGGAGAACTTGCACTAACCGGACCCAATGATAGCTTGGCTGCAAAGCCAATCATGATCTTTCACAGCAATAGCTGGAGATTCCAGACGGCTATGAAGACCTGAAGATGAATATAGTACACTGCTCAAAAAAATGACAGGAACACTTTTGAATCAGAACTCCTGGGATATTGATCTGGTCAGTTAAGTAGCAGAAGGGGAGGGGTGTATACAGAGGGGGAGGGGTGTATACAGAAGAGGGAGGGGTATATACAGAGGGGGAGGGGTGTATACAGAGGGGATTGTTGATCGGTTTCAGCTGCTTTGTTGTTAATTGAAATTAACAACAGGTGCACTAGATGGGCAACAATGAGACGACCTCCAAAACAGGAATGGTTTTACAGGTGAAGGTGTCTGTCATTTCTTTTCCCTACTCATCTTTTCTGACTGTTTTTCACTAGTTTTGCATTTGGCTAGGGTCAGTGTCACTAATGGTAGCACGAGGCGATACTTGGACCCTATAAAGGTTGGACAGGCAGTCCAACTCCTCCAGGATGGCACATCCATACATGTCATTGCCCAAGGTTTGCTGTGTGTCCGAGCACAGTCTCCAGAGCATGGAGGAGATTCCAGGAGACAGGCAGTCTAGGAGAGCTGGACAGAGCCGTAGAAGGTCCTTAACCCATCAGCAGGACCGGTATCAGCTCCTTTATGCAAGGAGGAACAGGATGAGCACTAGTGTTGCTCACGAATATTCGCATTGCGAATATTCGCTACGAATATTGCATATTCGAGTATTCGCGAATATCTCGAATATCGCGGCGAATATTCGCTATTTCGAATATTCGTATTTCTTCAAATTTCGCAATCAATTTCGCATTCGCGAATTTTTTTTTTTTTTTTTTAAATATAGCGAATATTCGTAAATATCGAATATTCGTGATATTTTATCCAAAAAAAAAATAGCGAAATTTTGCAATCATTTTCGCTTTCGCATATGTGACAGACGTGAAAGGGTCTGGAGAAGCCACGGAGAACGTTTTGCTTCCTGTAACATGTTCAGCATGATCGGTTTGGTGGTGGGTCAGTGATGGTCTGGGAGGCATATCCACGGAGGGACGCACAGACCTCTACAGGCTACACAATGGCACCCTGACTACCATTAGGTATCGGGATGAAATCCTTGGACCCATTGTCAGACCCTACGCTGGTGCAGTGTGTCCTGAGTTCCTCCTGGTGCATGACAATGCCCGGCCTCATGTGGCGAGAGCATGCAGCCAGTTCCTGGAGGATGAAGGAATTGATACCATTGAATGGCCCCCACGCTCACCTGACCTAAATCCAAAAGAACACCTCTGGGACATTATGTTTCGGTCCATCCGGTGCCGCCAGGTTGCACCTCAGTCTGTTCTGGAGCTCAGTGATGCTCTGGTCCAGATCTGGGAGGAAATACCCCAGGACCCCATACGTCGTCTCATTAGAAGCATGCCCTGATGTTGTCAGGCACTTGGGGGCCATACAAACTACTGAGGACCATTCTGAGTTGTAATGAAATTCGATGTCCGTCGGGTGCGTGCGATCGGCGGGAACACAAGCAGGTGACAGCAGGGACGTGGAGCTCTGTGTGTAAACACAGAGCACCACGTGCTGTCAGAGGAGAGGAGACCGATCTGTGTCCCTTGTAAATAGGGACACAGCATCGGTCACCTCCCCCAGTCACCCCCCACACAGTTAGAACACACCCAGGATACACATTTAACCCCTTCCTCACCCCCTAGCGTTAACCCCTTCCCCGCCAGTCACATTTTATACAGTAATTGGTGCATTTTTATAGCACTGATCGCTGTATAAATGTGAATGGTCCCAAATTTGTGTCAAAAGTGTCTGATATTATCGCAGCCCCGATAAAAATCGCAGATCGCCGCCATTACGAGTAAAAAAATAATAATAATAAAAAAAATCATAATTCTGTTCCCCATTTTGTAGGCGCTATAAGTTTTGCGCAAACCAGTCGCTTATTGCGATTTTTTTTTTTTTTTTCGACAAAATTATGTCGAAAAATACGTATCGGCCTTAACTTAGAAAAAAAATATATATATATTTTTTTTTAAATTGGATATTTATTATAGCAACAAGTAAAAAATAAATATATTTTTAAAATTGTCGCTCTTCTTTTGTTTATAGCGCAACAAATAGAAACCGCAGAGGTGATCAAATACCACCAAAAGAAAGCTCTATTTTTGGGGAAAAAAGGACATCAATTTTGTTTGGGAGCCACGTCGCACGACCGCACAAATGTCAGTTAAAGCGACGCCGTGCCGGAAGATAACATTTCGCCTGGGCACGAAGGGGGTTTATGTGCCCAGTAAGCAAGTGGTTAAGCTGGTGCATTATTGGTTCACTTACCTTTTCCTTCGATTTCTCTTCTAAATGTTTTTTTTCTTTGTCTGAATTTCTCACTTCCTGTTCCTCCTCAGTAAGCTGTTCTGGCTGACTAACCCCCAGCCAGAACGGCTCGGATGATGGGGGGCAAGCTTACTGAGGAGGAACAGAAATTGAGAACTTCAGACAAAGAAAAAAAACATTTAGAAGCAAAATTGAAGGAAAAGGTAAGTGAACCAACAATACACTAGCTTAGAGGAACCTAATTAGAAAATAAAAAACCTTTACAAGCCCTTTAAGGTTTTATGCAGACAGCTCATGGGTGAAACTAGAAGCATGGAAGGATAATGCTGTCACTTTTTCCATCCTTTCTTTTCATGGCCGAATCTGGAGTGTTTCATTAGCTCTTCCTCGTCTCACACCTTGGCATTGCTCTGCTCCTACCTGTCAGTGATTTGTATTTTTTTAGGATTCTGAATTTTCTGAAAGTACTTTTTTTGGAGAGTTCTCGCCATGGCGTTCTTCTAATGCTCTTTTCTTGGGGGTGTAAATAGAACAAAGCTGTACAGAGGTGCCGCTGTGTAGCCTTTGGTGACAAATAAAAGGAATTTTGTGTTGAATGCTTTTTATAAGTCCATTCAAAGAACATTTTTTTTCCCACACATACAATATACAATCATGTGAAAAGGTAAGTACACCCCATGGAAATTGTTAACTTTTTCAAAAGGCAAACATTGATTCAAACAGTGTCTGAAGATAAAGGTGATATACATGAACAATGGACACGGTGTATACATTTTCATGATCTATAGTAGCAAATTTACAGATGAAATAGTAAGTACACCCCTATATTTACCAGCACTTCAAATCCATAAAATTAGAATCGGGTGTTTAACCACTTCCTTACTGTAAGGTGACCAGATTTTTTAAATGAAATCCGGGGGACATATTTTTTCTTTACTAGTAATGGCAACAATCAGCGACTCTCTGCCCGTCGCCGCCCACCTCACAGCCTCTCTCTTCGGGCCCCGGCTACTACTGGATGGGGAGCGGAGGAAGATCACTCCGCCAGGGAAGGGCAGGAAATAGGCAGGTGGCTGGCCAGGATTTGAGCCAAGGCAGAAGAACATGCGAGCGAAGCTGAATGGGCATGCGCCCGAAACGGAAAAAATATTTCCTCCGCTCCGACCAGCACATGATCATCAGAAAGGGGCACAGATAATGGGAAAAATACAACCCCCCTATGCTAGTAGGCACGATGGAGCGGGGGGGTGTAGTTCTAATTTTTTTATTTCAATTCTGCACTGACTGTCTTTGAAATTGCCCCTGCCCCCTATTTAATCCAATCTGGGGACAAAACCAGGGACAGACTTGGTCCGGGGACAGTGTCCTTAATCAGGGGACTGTCCCCTGAAACTGGGGATGTCTGGTCACCCTACCTACTGGGCACATATACCCCTTCCTGACCAGGTGAAATTTCAGCTTGTGGCACTGCATCACTTTAACTGACAATTGCGCGGTCGTGCGACGTGGCTCCCAAACAAAATTGACGTCCTTTTTTCCCCACAAATAGAGCTTTCTTTTGGTGGTATTTGATCGCCTCTGCGGTTTTTATTTTTTGCGCTATAAACAAAAATAGAGCGACAATTTTGCAAAAAAATAATATATTTTTTACTTGTTGCTATAATAAATAGCCCAATTTAAAAAAAAAAAAAAAAATTTTCTCAGTCCAGGCGATACGTATTCTTCTACATATTTTTGGTAAAAAAAAAAAAATCGCAATAAGCGTCTGGTTTGCGCAAAAGTTATTGCGCTTACAAAATAGGGGACAGAATTATTATTTTTTACTACTAATGGCGGCGATCAGCATTTTTTTCGTGACTGCGACATTATGGCGGAGACATCAGACACTTTTGACACATTTATGGCGCCATTCACATTTATACACCGATCAGTGCTATAAATATGCACTAATTACTGTATAAATGTGACTGGCATTGAAGGGGTTAACACTAGGGGGTGAGGAAGGGGTTAATGTGTGCCCTAAATTGTGTTCTAACTGTGGGGGGAGGGGGGTGACTGGGGGAGGTGACCGATGCTGTGTCCCTATGTACAAGAGACACAGATCGGTCTCCTCTCTCCCCTGACAGGACATGGATCTCTGTGTTTACACACAGAGATCCACGTCTTGTCCTTGCAGCCGCCGATCCCGAGTGCCTGGCGGACATCACGGCCGCCAGGCACGCGCATCGGCATCCCCCCAGTGGCCTGGCGAAGAGCAGGCCATAAAAACACGGCCTGTTCGAGATTCAGGACATCCCTTCGGCCGTACAAAGTCGTACGGCCGTTGGGAAGTGGTTAAGATTAGGTGCCAATGATTAGAACCTCCTTATGGAGTATACAAGTGAAACCAATTTTATTTAACCCCTTCAATACAGGGCTTTTATACCCACCTCCATACATTCTGGCTCATTTTACAGGGAATAAAATGGCGGTCATTGTAACTTTTTATCTTGCGCAATCATTTTTCAAACGCATTTTTTTGGGGAAAAAAATGGTTTCATTAATTAAAAAAAATAACAAAACAGTAAAGTTAGCCCAATTTTTTTGTAAAATATGAAAGATGATGTTACGCCGAGTAAATAGATACCTAACATTTCACGCTTTTGAATTTCGCACACTCATAAAATGGTGCCAAACTTTGTTACTTAAAAATCTCCATAGGTGACGATTTACAGGTTACCAGTTTAGAGTTACAGAGGAAGTAGTGCTAGAATAGTTGCACACGCTCTAACGCACGTGGTGATACCTCACATATGTAGTTTGAATGACGTTTACATACGGGACTTGCGTGTGCGTCGCTTCTGAGCGCGAGCTACTAGGGACAGGGGCGTTTTACATTTTTTTTGTTTTTTTTTACTTTATTTGTTTTTACACGTTTTTTAAATATATATATATTTTTTTATCAATTTTAATAGTGTGTGACAGGTCCTCTTCAAGGAGAGATGCGGGGTCAATAAGACCCCACATCTCTCCTCCAGGCTGGAAAGCATAAGATCGTGGGAAAAAAATTCACAGATCTCATGCTTACTAGCCACAATTGGGGCTTTGTTTACATTCCGGTACCCGATCGCGCCCGGGCCTCCGACGGTCACCAGTCATCTCTATGCTTCCTATCCGGCGCTGGGCGATTCTTTCTCTGGGGATGTCCCCTCCCGCCGCCTATAAGAACGATCAAGTGGCGGAACTGCCACTATGAACGTTCTTATGGTGCGCAGGATCGCCGCCAGAACACGATGATCGCTGAATGATGCCTCTAGGTGCAGGCATCATTCAGATATCACTGCACAAAGTACAGGACGTCATATGACGTCCACCTGGGATGGGAGATCCCCTTTGTGGACATCATATGTCTATGTGCGGTACTGAAATGGTTAAACACCAGATTTCCTGGGCATCAGGACCCATATCTGAACCTGCGACCTTTGCTGTGTCTGATATCTCTTCTTGCTGAGCCACCTGAGATTCTGGACAGTGCCTTGCATGATTCCTAATCCCTCGTACAAACGGCCGTAATTTCCAAAAAAAAGTCAGACAGGCTTTTTTTTCTCGGAAAGTCCGGCCATGTGTAGCCTCCATCGGACTTTCGAAGGACCTTAGATAGAGAACCTGTTCTCTTTCTTTCTGTCGGATTTCCGATGGACTCACAGCGGACTATTGCACAGTCAAAAGTCTGACCGTGTGTACGAGGCATTAGAGAACCTTAGCTTGTGTCTTCTTTCTCTTGAACCTATAACTAGGGTTGCCACCTGTCTGGGATTCACCCGGACAGTCTGGGTTTTTGAGTCATGTGTCCGGTTTCAGACCACCTGAAACCTGGACACATTATTCAGACTGGAATGTGGCTCTCCAACATAGGAGTTTGCAAGAGGTGTGCCTCAGAAAAGGAACGTGTGGGTGGGAAATTTAAAGCCCAGCAGCTGGCAGATGCATTGTGGTTGAAAGGTACTGATCCCCGAGCCTCCATCCTTGTCTGAGTGAGTTCACCATTCACTGTGACGGACATCTCCCTCCTCCCTCTCTCTCCTGCCTCTGAGCGAGTGAGTACACAAAGGTAAGAAGAACTCAGATGTAAGAGTGCGTTACTGACTCTGATGTAAGGGGAGATGCTGGGAACTCTGATGCAAGTGGGGTCTTTTGTGAGAAGAAACCCCCCTTGCACACCATTCCACAAACGTATTATTTAACCGCTTATGGACCGCCGCATGTACATTTACGTCAGCAGAATGACACAGGCAGGCAAATCAACGTATATATACGTGCCTGCCTTGCCGTGGGTCGGGGGTCCGATCGGGACCCCCCTGTACATGCGCGGGGTCCCCGTGGCTGTCCGAGCGATCCGGGATGAGGGGGCGGATATTTGTTTTTGTCCGCCCCCTCTGATGGGGGGGGGGCGGATCACTCCCAGCCAATCTGCGCGCACTCCTCCGCCCTGCACTTCCTCCTCCTGTGTAAACACAGGAAGAGGGAAGTGATGTGATCTCTGCTCTCGGCGTTTTTTTCAACCTCCGCTGGGGGGGAAAGAGGAGAGATCACATCGCACAGTAAGTCTGCACAACACTACACTGACATACACTACACATAGGCACATTAACCCCCGCGCGATCGCCCCCCTCCCCCCTGTCAACAGTGTCACTGAATGCATACATATGTATGATCACTGCAGTTAGTGTCAGTGTGACAGGAAGTTAGTGTTAGGTTCAGGATAGCCCCCGTACCCCCCCTAATAAAGTTTTAACCCCTTGATCACCGCCCTAGTTAACCCTTTCACTCCCTATTGCCAGCGTCACTAAGCGATCATTTTTCTGATCGCTGTATTAGTGTCGCTGTTCCCGCTAGGTAGCTATTTTTTTTTTTTTATTGTGATTTTTTTTACTAAATACATTTTGGTCTAAATGTTTGACTAAGATTTAGTTTATTTGATTTTTCTTATAACAAAAGGTAAAAAATATTGTTTTTTTTTTTCAAAAATGTCGCTCTATTTTTGTATATAGCGCAAAAAAATAAAAATCGCAGAGGCGATCAAATACCACCAAAAGTAAGCTCTATTTGTGGGAAGAAAAGGACGCAAATTTTGTTTAGGAGCCACGTCGCACGACCGCACAATTGTCTGTTAAAGCGACGCAGTGCCGAATCGCAAAAACCCCTTGGGTCATTTGGCAGCATATTGGTCCGGGTCTTAAGTGGTTAAAGCGGGGTTCTGGGCATCAACTTTTTTTTTTTTTTGCAAGCTAAAATTAATCACATTAAATAGTCCCTAAAACATATTAATAGCTCCTCAATCATTCCAGAAATCATTTGCAAACACTTGCCTTATATCCTCCAGCTCATGTTGTGGCCGTATCCTTCATATGTGTGGGCATGTGAAGCCCAGTTATTTTTTCTTCCTGGTTTTCTGGGAGAGGTGCATGCTGGGAGATTTTTAGGCACAGTAATGCCCAGAGACTCCTGGGAAATTAGTGTCATCATTTCCTAGGAGGCAATGGGGTCTTAGGACAGGAAGTTGAACTACCTAGAACCAGGAACTAGGCAGATTACGAAATTTACCTTGTAACAACCAGATAGAAGTGAGTAAAAACTTTTTTTTTTAAAACATTTTTTTTTTTACATTAACCACTTTAGTTCCGCTCATAGTCATATGACATCCACAGAGGGGATCTCCCATCCCGGGTGGACGTCACGTCACGTTGTGCGGTGATATCTGAATGATGCCTGCAGCTAGAGGCATCATTCAGATATCATTGTTTGTTGGCGGCGATCCTGCATAAGAACGATCATTCTTATAGGTGGCCGCCAAGAATTGCCAAGCGCCGGATAGAAGGGATAGAAATGACCGGTGACCAGATGGTCACCGGTCATCTCTATGACCGTCGGAGGCCCAGGCGCGATGTGATGACGTCACGCATGGGTACCCGGAAGTAAACAAAGCCGCAATTGCAGCTAGTAAGCATGAGATCGGTGATTTTTTTTTTTACAATCTTATGCTTTCCAGCCTGGAGGAGAGATGTGGGGTCTTACTGACCCGGCATCTCTCCTTAAAGAGGACCTGTCACACACATTTTCTATAACAAGGGATGTTTACATTCTTTGTAATAGGAAAAAAAGTGATCAAAAAAAAAAAAATGTAAAAAAAGTGCAAAAAATAAATAAGTAAAAAAAAAAAAAATGTAAAACCCCCCTTTCTCCGGTAGCTCACGCTCAAAAAAGAACGCACACGTAAATCCCGCCCACGTATGTAAACGTTGTTCAAACCACACATGTGAGGTATCGCCGCGTGCGTTAGAGCGTGTGCAACATCTCTAGCACTAGACCTTCTCTGTAACTCTAAACTGGTAACCTGTAAAAATTGTCAAAGCGTCGCCTATGGAGATTTTTAAGTAACAAAGTTTGGCGCCATTCCATGAGTGTGTGCACTTTTAAAGCGTGACATGTTAGGTATCTATTTACTCGGCGTAACATTATCTTTCATATCTTTGGGCTAACTCTACCGTTTTGTTATTTTTTAATTCATGAAAAATTATTGCGCAAATAGGTAAAAAGTTGCAATGATCGCCATTTTATTCCCTAGGGGTGTCTGCTAAAAAACATATATACCGTATATATATATATATATATATATATATATACATATATACCGTATTTATCGGCGTATAACGCACACTTTTTTCCCCGATAGTGTACCTTAGGCTCGGAGGGGGACGAGTGATGCCTAGTGCCGCCGAGCACCGCCAGAATTCACGAGCCGTCTCTCCTGTTTACTCTAACGTCACACACACAATCCCGCTTCCGCCACCGGTGATGCGTCATATTCGGCTCCCTATCACACAATGCTCCGGAAGTGCCGTAGCGGCCAACTGCACATGTGCCATGAGTTCCAAACGCAATTGTGATGCGTTCCAATGGATTTACGACAGTACACACCAGCAAAGCCGTCATTTAGGGCGACGTGGACTTAGGGGATAGTGGCCAGTGGCCAGTCGGCCAGTCGGCCTCACGTCCTCGCTTCGCTCGGATGGCTCGCTCCGCTCGCTCGGCCTCCTGGCTCTTTTTTTTAACATCCTCCAATCCACGGGGATGTTAAGGAAATAGCCTGGATGCCGAACGAGGTTTCGCTGGTGTGCACTGTCGTAAATGTGCATGCGCAGTTGTCCGCCACAGCACTTCCGCAGCATTCTGTGATGGGGAGCAGAGTATGACGGTACATCGGTATTGGACCAGTGTTCTATCAATCACAGGAGCTGGTCCAATGCCGATGGCGGAGGCGGGACTGTGTATGTGACTGCCGCCGAATGAACAGGATGAACAGGAGATGACGGCTCGGTGATTCCCTCACTCCACGAAAGAAGGTGAGGCTGCCAATGGGCACATAGGCTGCATCTAGGCAAATCAAACTTAAATAACCCTCGTGGGCACATGCATCTAGGCTGAAGATGGGCGCATAGACTGGAGCTGGGCACATAGGCTGCATTTAGGCTGGAGATGGGGCACATGGGCTGCATTTAGGCTGGAGATGGGGCACATGGGCTGCATTTAGTCACAGATTAGGCTGCATTGAGGCTGCAGATGACCACAAAATTTAAAAAAAAATTTTTTCCTAAAACTTCCCTCTGAAATTGGGGTGCGCAGTATACACTGATAAATACGGTAAGGTTTGGGGGTTCTGAGTAATTTTCTAGCAAAGGAATGATGATTTGTACAAGTAGGAGAGAAGTGCCAGAATAGGGCCGGTATGGAGGTGGGTATAAAAGCCCGGTATTGAAAGGGTTAAAGGCAAGCTGTTAAAGAAATTTCATTTTTAGGGTGGAACTCCACTTTAAATGTAACCATATTGCTACACTTGGAGGCGCCACTCTTTTCTCTTTTATACCCAGTTGCGACGTCACGCTACTATTTTATCAAGTCAAAATTAATTTAAAAAAATTAGCTTGTCTTGCAAAACGCTCTCAGACCAAGTTACTCTCAATCCAAGGTTTTGCTGTATTCTAAAAGAAAACAAATCATATGCTGTAACTGCTTAAAAAGCATCGGCTGGAGTTTGTCGCTTATTTAAAGTCCATTAAAAAAGGCGTGCTCATCTTCGGACATTCCGACATAATCTCTTCTGTTTCTTTCTCCACCGGGGACTTTCTTTTTCAGGGTTAGTCGGGCTCGTTCAGCAAGCTGCAAAGCAGTTTGGGGAGGTGAAGTTTCTAAGCTAATGAAATAATTTGCAAACATGTTTCACCCAATTAACGCTCATTAATGCAGATCTGTTTTCTCGTGAAATTAGTCCCAGCGCGTCCTTTGTGTGTGTACGGAGCTCGATCGAGAGCTAAGCGGCGTGGCGCGTTATGCTCGGTGCTTAACCAAGAGGCAAATTCTCTTCTAAGTGCACACACCGGCGCCTCTTCATTATCGGCACCACTGTGCTGGAGCGACCTGCGAACAGGTGTACGGCCGCCTCGACAGACTGCAATGGAGATTAGCGGCCTTAACCTCTTGCAGACTCCTCCTGTGCTAATGTGCTAACACTATCATCAGCGGGAAAGAGGAACGCTATTGTTTAATCATTCTACTGTAACTAGCGAAGCGCGGCGAATTAGTATTTTTTTTATTTTTTATTAGCTTAAAGGAAAATTGTCACCGTGCTTTGTCAATTTTTTTTTTATTTTATTTTTTATTTTTTTTACGAGATGATCTTTTTTATATATATATATATATATATATATATATATATATATATATATATATATATATATTAGGGTTGTCCAGATACCGATACTAGTATCGGTATCGGGACCGATACCGAGTATTTGCGGGAGTACTTGTACTCGCGCAAATGCTCCCGATGCCTAAATAGAATACTTTTTTTGTATTTATCAACATGTTCTGTGAAAATTCTTTGAGTTTTTTACTACTGCGTGACAAGAAAATAAAACATTTTTATTCATTTTTACTCATTTTTATTCTTTTATAATGTCTTGAGTTAGAGTTCTTCATAATTCTAAAGAAAATATCCTTAGTCTGTATTGTGGTTTGAAAACTGTCACATGACATTTAAAAAAAGTATCGGTATTCGGTATCGGCAAGTACATGAAAAAAAGTATCGGTACTTGTACTCGGTCCTAAAAAAGTGGTATCGGGACAACCCTAATATATATATATATATATATATATATATATATATATATATATTCAATTTTGTATGAAATATTAATTTTTACAAATGACATTATCAAGTAAAGATGGAATTAGTTACTTTTTATTCTTTGTTATTATTGTTTCATGTATACAGTTGACTGCAATTAGCTTAAAGGAAAGTTGTCACCGTGTTTTGTCAATTTTTTTTTATTATTCTTATTAAATGTGAGTGCAAACGTTTTTTTAATAAATGTGTCTGTATCTTGCGGGATTGCGCTGTGGTCTGTCTCTCTTCCATTATGCACGCCATCTGAGGGTCCCACTGTCCTGAGTGACCACCTGGGCCATCCACAGAAGAGAGCATACCTGATACCAACTTCTGGATCAAGAACAAACTCGCAGTTCGTGGGAGATAGGCCCACCATCCATCACCTCCTGGTGAGTGGATGAATGTGTAATACATGCTGTCTAGATAGATGTTCCCTGTATTGTACTCTCACTCGCTTCCAATCTGCTTTATGTTCCACTGCTGAGGAGTGCCTCTGCTGCCTGCCCACCGAGGGATTTTACCCCCCTCCCCTGGAGGTGTTGTTCTAGGCTATCCGTGCAATAGCCTTGAGGTGAGGACATAGGCGTGCGCAGCCTATTGCATTAGGGTGTGCACCTCAAACCAAAGCTCAAAAACACGTTCACCCCCCCCCCCCCCACAAAAAGATGATTTTTGTCATGTTTTTGCTGACTACTGATCGCAATTCATTCAAATATGTGACCTCTCTGTCCCAAGGCCCAGGCACAGAGAAGCTGCATATTTGTGTGTGGCCGGTGCCAAGGGGTCAATGACTACCCAAATGCAGGAAGCAAATGCAGTGTTTTTGCCTGCACCAGAATGTGTACCATGCGATCCAGTTGCTGTGCGTTTTGTAAAGTAGCGCATGCACAGCTCTTGGTGCAGACTGACATGGTTTCATCCCATTCAAATGAAATGGCTGAAAGGTGGTCCTAGCAACCAATCATTATCATTGTTATAATGAAAAGTTAACTTCAGTATTTCCCGCCCTCTGTTCAGCACTGCTGTGTCGCTCCCTGTATGTAAATAAGTAGGAAGGGGAGGGAAAGGGTTGGTGACTGTGCAAAATTCTGGGGGGGGGGGGGTTACTCTGTAGTATGCAGGGGGGGAGAGGTGACTGTGCAGGGGGGGAAAGGTGACTGTGTAGCATGTGGGGGGTCCAAACCTGGGGGGTGGTGACTGTGTAACATGCAGGGGGGGAGAGGTGACTGTGCAACATGCAGGGGGTCCAAAGCTGGGGGCTTTATGTAATGTGTAGGGGCCCAGAGGTGCAGGATGGTGTGTAATGTAAAGGGGCCCAGAGGTGCAGGGTGCTGTGTAATGTAAAGGGGTCCAGAGGTGCAGGGTGCTGTGTAATGTGTAAGGGTCCAGATCCAGAGGTGCTGTGTAATGAGGTGCAGGGTGCTGTGTAATGTGCTGTGTAATGTAAAGGGGCCCAGATGCAGGGTGCTGTGTAATGTAAAGGGGTGTGCAGGGTGCTGTGTAATGTAAAGGGGTCCAGAGGTGCAGGGTGCTGTGTAATGTAAAGGGTCCCAGGTGTACAGGGTGCTGTGTAATGTAAAAGGTCCCATGTAATGTAAAGGGGTCCAGAGGTGGGTGCTGTGTAATGTAAAGGGGTCCAGAGGTGCAGGGTGCTGTGTAATGTAAAGGGGTCCAGAGGTGCAGGGTGCTGTGTAATGTAAAGGGGTCCAGAGGTGCAGGGTGCTGTGTAATGTAAAGGGGTCCAGAGGTGCAGGGTGCTGTGTAATGTAAAGGGGTCCAGAGGTGCAGGGTGCTGTGTAATGTAAAGGGGTCCAGAGGTGTAGGGTGCTGTGTAATGTAAAGGGGTCCAGAGGTGCAGGGTGCTGTGTAATGTAAAGGGGTCCAGAAAGGGGTCCTGTGTAATGTAAAGGTCCAGAGGAGCAGGGTGCTGTGTAATGTAAAGGGGTCCAGAGGTGTAGGGTGTTGTGTAATGTAAAGGGGTCCTGTGTAATGTAAAGGGGTCCAGAGGTGCAGGGTGCTGTGTAATGTAAAGGGGTCCAGAGGTGTAGGGTGTTGTGTAATGTAAAGGGGTCCAGAGGTGCAGGGTGCTGTGTAATGTAAAGGGGTCCAGAGGTGCAGGGTGCTGTGTAATGTAAAGGGGTCCAGAGGTGTAGGGTGTTGTGTAATGTAAAGGGGTCCAGAGGTGCAGGGTGCTGTGTAATGTAAAGGGGCCCAGAGGTGCAGGGTGCTCTGTAATGTAAAAGGGTCCAGAGGTGCAGGGTGCTATGTAATGTAAAGGGGTCCAGGGTGTAGGGTGCTGTGTAATGTAAAGGGGTCCAGAGGTGCAGGGTGCTGTGTAATGTAAAGGGGTCCAGAGGTGCAGGGTGCTGTGTAATGTAAAGGGGTCCAGAGGTGTAGGGTGTTGTGTAATGTAAAGGGGTCCAGAGGTGCAGGGTGCTGTGTAATGTAAAGGGGTCCAGAGGTGCAGGGTGCTGTGTAATGTAAAGGGGTCCAGAGATGCAGGGTGCTGTGTAATGTAAAGGGGTCCAGAGGTGTAGGGTGTTGTGTAATGTAAAGGGGCCCAGAGGTGCAGGGTGCTGTGTAATGTAAAGGGGTCCAGAGGTGCAGGGTGCTGTGTAATGTAAAGGGGTCCAGAGGTGTAGGGTGTTGTGTAATGTAAAGGGGTCCAGAGGTGCAGGGTGCTGTGTAATGTAAAGGGGTCCAGAGGTGCAGGGTGCTGTGTAATGTAAAGGGGTCCAGAGGTGCAGGGTGCTGTGTAATGTAAAGGGGTCCAGAGGTGCAGGGTGCTGTGTAATGTAAAGGGGTGCTGTGTAATGTAAAGGGGTCCAAAGGTAATGTAGGGTGCTGTGTAATGTAAAGGGGTCCAGAGGAGCAGGGTGCTGTGTAATGTAAAGGGGTCCAGAGGTGTGTAGGGTGTTGTGTAAGAGGTGCAGGGTGCTGTGTAATGTAAAGGGGTCCAGAGGTGCAGGGTGCTGTGTAATGTAAAGGGGTCCAGAGGTGCAGGGTGCTGTGTAATGTAAAGGGGTCCAGAGGAGCAGGGTGCTGTGTAATGTAAAGGGGTCCAGAGGTGTAGGGTGTTGTGTAATGTAAAGGGGTCCAGAGGAGCAGGGTGCTGTGTAATGTAAAGGGGTCCAGAGGTGTAGGGTGTTGTGTAATGTAAAGGGGTCCAGAGGAGCAGGGTGCTGTGTAATGTAAAGGGGTCCAGAGGTGTAGGGTGTTGTGTAATGTAAAGGGGTCCAGAGGAGCAGGGTGCTGTGTAATGTAAAGGGGTCCAGAGGAGCAGGGTGCTGTGTAATGTAAAGGGGTCCAGAGGTGTAGGGTGTTGTGTAATGTAAAGGGGTCCAGAGGAGCAGGGTGCTGTGTAATGTAAAGGGGTCCAGAGGTGTAGGGTGTTGTGTAATGTAAAGGGGTCCAGAGGAGCAGGGTGCTGTGTAATGTAAAGGGGTCCAGAGGTGCAGGGTGCTGTGTAATGTAAAGGGTCCAGAGAATACTGCCAGTGATTTTGGGGGATAAGAGCATGCTGTATGTGCTAGGGGCACACTTTGGGAGGGGAGAGAAATTGTGCTGGAAGAGGGGGTTGAATAAAAAATGATTTCTCTTCCCTCTCAAAGTGCCCCACTAGCACATACAACATGCTCGTATCCCCCAAAATCACTTCTAGTATTCTTTTTTGACAACCTCCCCCATGTCTCTGTGTCTCCTTCTCCTGCAAGTGCCAAGCATTAATATTGTGTACTGACCTCAGATCAGCATGTCCTGTCCTCCTGTTGATTGCAGTGTGTCCATTCTCCTCCCCCTCCTTCCCTCCTGACATCCCAGCCAAGGAGGGGGGGGGGGGGGGGGGACTTCAGTAGTGAGATGGGCAGGAGGGGGGAGGAAGTGAGAAGGAGACATGCCTCGCAGCTGTGGGAACAGAAACACCTCACAGCCAACTAGCCAAGCAGCAAGCCAGTCACTGGAGCGGAGGTGAGAGAACCAGCGTCACTCCCCAGCAGCACTAGCGCGGAGGAGGACGTGAAATCCTCCTCTGCTTGCAACGTGGGCAGTGATGTCACTGGTTGCCAGACGCCAAGCGGCTATAGCAACCAGTGATCAGGAGTAGGTGGAGGAGGTGGGGGCTAGTTCACTCACTCCCTGCTCATTCCTCCCAGGCTCCTACTCGCACTCTCGCAGTACACAGCTGTATTTGCGACTGAGTGACTGTTACATACACTGACATCGTGTATGTTAAAGAGCACAGCAGGGATGATTAGGGTGTGCCTGGGCACACCCGGCACACCCCGTGGGCACGCCTATGGGTGAGGAGCTAGGGACCACCTGAGGTGTCTATTGCTAACATCCTTTCCTGGCATCACCATCCTATTCCTGGATTTTTCTTGGACTTTTGGGTTTTTCTTTTAGAGACTTTATGTTTGTGCATCCAGAAACATCCTCCTTCGAATGCTTTCTGGTCTTATAAGTTCAGCACCGTGTGTCTATTCTTCATTGCATTGACTTTCTCATTTGCTTTACACTGCTCGGGTAGTGTATCTGCCACCACTGTGTTTTATTTGGAGACACCCCTATTGTGTATTTTTGTGATTTACACTGTTTTTTTCACTATGTTGGTTATCATGTTGTTCTAAGTTCACCTTCCCTTTATCCCATCCATTCACCTAGATATTGTGTCACCTCCTACCCCACGGACCCTACCCTACAACGCAGACACCCCCTCCCCCTTCTTTTCATTTGATCACCTCTGCGGTTATTATTTTTTGAGCTGTTGCGCTAAACAAAAAAAGAGCGACAATTTTGAAAAAAACACAATATATTTTTGCTATAGTAAATATCCCAATAAAAAAATAAATAAATAATAATTTCCTAAGTTTAGGACGATATGTATTCTTCGACATATTTTTGTTAAAAAAAACGCAATAAGCGTATATTGATTTGTTTGCACAAAAGTTATCACGTCTACAAACTATGGGAAAGATTTATGGCATTTATATGGTGTTTTTTTTTTTTTTTACTAGTAATGGCGGGCATCTGCAATTTTTTGTGGTGTTTCGGCGGTCAGGTCGGACACTTTTGACACATTTTTGGGGCCACTGTCATTTATAGAGCGATCAGTGCTATAAATATGCACTGATTACTGTGTAAATGTCACTGGCAGTGAAGGAATAAACACTAGGGGGCGATCAAGGGGTTAACTGTGTTCCTTATTGTGTGTTCTAACTGTGGGGGGGATGGGACTAACTAGAGGAAACGACAGATCGTGGTTTCTACTTTTTAAAAACACACGCTCTGTCTTCACTCTTTAGACAGCTAAGGGATTTGTGTGTTTACATGCAGCTAGTGAAGCTGGCGCGTGCCTCCGGTGGCTCTCCTGGGCGTAGCCGTATATGTACGGGAATTCGCCCAGGAGAGGCATTCTGCCGCAATAAATCTGCTAGAGCCAGTCGGGAACTGGTTAACCACCACTAGGGTTTTTTATTTTTAACTAAAAAAAAATAAAAAAATAGCAAAAATTTGTAATTTTTTTTTGTAAATAAGTAATTTTTCTCCTTCACTGATGTGCGCTGATGAGGCGACACTGATGGGCACTAATAGGCGGCACTGGGCAATGATAGGCAGCACTGATTGGTGTCACTAATGGGCACGGCTGGGGCTGGACTTATAATCAGGGCCCTGTGAGGAGATGCTGCTGATTGTCTCCTATTTGCCTCACACTCTGTCAAGTAGAGCTGATAAACAGTACTTCCGTATTTACATGTGATTGGACACAGTTGATCACATAGGTAAAGAGCCATGTCATCGGCTCTTTATGATCGGGGTTGCGTCGTGTCCTAAAAATGGTGACACTGGGGAGACCTCATATGATGGCGCCCCAGAACAAGAGGGATCCCGCTCGCCATCATTTTTCTATATGGCGGGCGGGAAATATTTAATATGAATTATACATTTCTTATGAGATGGTATCTAGTTCCATCCAGGAATTCCAGATCTAGCATTCCACCCCTCAACTGTTTTAGGTGCTGTCAAACATGGGGCACCTTTACCCATATCTGGTTGGACTGTCGGGTCCTGAAATGCTATGTAGAACCCTCCAAATGTAGGTTTCCAGGAAAATGTAGGTTTGGCACCTTCTGTAATCAAGGCAGCAGTAATTGTTTTTTCAGGCCTGTTCAGTGTCTCACAGGCTGGGAGATTGATTGCTTCACCATGCCTCTGGAAAAAAGCTTCCAAAGATTAAAGCAGGAGATTCAAATCAACCAGCCTCAAATTGTTATCAGGCTACAGCCTATACCTGGAGGAGATGTGTCCTGTAGGGGGGTGGAGTGTAGATAAATAGTCTGAGATGCAGGAGAGCAGGGTTCCTTCTCCCCAGGAGGGTTCCAGAAGAGCAGGGGCTGCTGCTGCCAAGCAGCTCACCAGGAATAAAGGCTCAAATGGTCTTTGCTCAGAAATTACTGTAGAACCACACCACAAGGGATCTAGTCCTAAGAGGTGCAAACTCACTAACTGGTTTGGGGTCTGGAGGAAGCTGGAAGGAGGTACATGTCCTGGGGACATGTGAGTATCCTAAATTGATCCCTTTTAACTGTGTGCTGAATGCAGCACTGAGTACCAATAGTTGCGCATTAACGCATGTTAACCAGATGCCCAAAGACTTGCCCCATGGTCTTCAGCTATAGGGCATTGGACTGTTTACTATTACCCAGAGGTGTAAGTTAAATCTTCGGGGCCCCAGTGTAAGAAACCATGAAGGGCCCCCCTGAAGTCAAAACAACATGACAAAATGCGAGTATGACTAAGATTATAAAAGACCTGGGGCACCCTGGGAAACATGTGCTGCAGGGAACAGTGGGCATGGCCAGTAGGAGTGTCTGAAGAATGGATTGAACAGAATCTGCACCTGCAGTATACATTGCACACATACTGTATAACAGTTTTTGTACTCACATTACTAAGGGGCACTTTACAGGATGTATGGAGGCACCCTGGAGGTAAGTTATTACCTCTAGAGTGCCCCCACCACAACACACCAGTTCCTGCCCTCAAGGAGCTTACAATCTAAGTTCCCTAACTCACATTTATACGTACACATACTAGGGACAATTTAGATAGGAGTAAATTAAACGATCAGCATGTCTATGGAGTATACTGTAGGAGGAAACCGGAGTATCCAGAGGCAACCCATACACGCACAGGGAGAACATGATTCAAACATCATGCAGGTGTGCAGAAGTGTTATCCACTTTGCCATTGTGCTGCCCAGTGTCTATAGAGTAGTATATGACAGCACCAAATGAATGGTCATGGTGGTTCCTGTATGTGGCTCCTGTAACCTGTAGTGAGCTAGGACCTATCAGGAGAAGCCACAGCTCATGACAGGGAAGAAGAAGTTGACCCAGCTGCAAGTGTCAGAGGGCAGCACAGGGGGTAAGTGGTTAGCACCACTTCCTAGCAGAACCAAGATCGTTGGTTTGAATCCCAACCACGGCACTACCTGCCTGCAATCTGCATGTTCTTCCATTGCCTATGTGGGTTTTCTCAGAGTACTTCAATTTTCTCCCACACTCCAAAGACCTGCTGGAAGATAAATTGCCTCCTGTCTTAATTGGCTCTAGTATGTGTATGTATGTATGAATGTGTGTTAGGGACCATACATTGTAAACTCCTTAAGAGCAGGGCTGATGTAAATGTACAATATATGTGTTGTTACATCAGGTTAGGGAGTCTCTAAACAAGACATTCAGATGAAATAGCACATCCAGATCTTTGTAAAAGTTAAGTAGGTGCTTTATTGTATATGTAGCAAACCCCAAAAGGAGCTGCTTTTGTTTGTTCTCTCCATTAGCCCTGGTTCACACTGGTGCGTTTTGACATGCGATTTGGCATGTCAAATCGCATGTCACAACGGCAGATTTTGCCGCAAATTGCCGGCAATGGCACTGTCCTAATCGGCGCGACGCTACATCTGCGGCATTGCACCGATTTCAAAAAGTAGTCTCTGTACGATTTCAGAGGACTGGAGTTGAGAAACACTGCCCTAATAGATTAGATCAGTCTGGAGAAGTACCTGCTACATATACACTGCAGTGCAGAGACACAACACAGACTGACTTCCATCTCTAACGTGCGGAATGAAACAGGAAGTGTCTCTGGCTTAAAAACATCAAGTTTGGACCAGTGACACTTATACAGTGATCAGTGCTAAAAATATGTCACTGTATTAATAAAACTGTCTGCGAAGGGGTTAACATCAGGGGCGATCAAAGAGTTAACTGTGGTGCCTAGCCTGTGATTCCATGTAGTGTGGGAGGTGCTTTTACTAGTGTTAGGTAGACATGTGCACTGATCGTTATGATCAAAATTTGAAAAATTAAATTCTAAAATCCAAAAATGTGGAAATTCAAAAATCCAAAAATAAGAAAGAAAATTTGAAAATTCCAAATAATAACTAACTAATAAGAACTATTAGATTATAGTTATTGCAATTTCCTTTCAAATTTGATGAATACAAATTTATCCGAAGTTACGATTTATCCAAAATAACGAATGCAGCATCTAAACAAATGGAACGGAACAAATTAATAATAAATAGTAATAAGAATAATAAGAATAAAAACGGCATTCGTTATTTCGGATAATTCGTAACTTCGGATAAATTCGTATTTGTTACGTTCACTAACAGCCAAATTTGAAAGGAAATTCCAATACCTATAATTTAATAGTTGGTAATAGTTGTTATTTTAGATTTCAGATTTCCGTTATTTTCATTCTTTTGAATTCTCATTATTATTTTCAAATTTTCGATTTTCGAAATTTTTGGATTTTTAAATGTCGGATTCCTGATTTTCGAAATTTCCAACTTTTCAAATTCCTGGATTTTCGAAATGTCTAATTTCCAGAATTTTCATAATTTTCAAATTCCCAGATTTTTGAATATCACATTTCTGACTTTACGTATTTCCAAATTTTAAGAATTTTCGATTATATTCAAATTTACATTTTTTTTTTCATAAAATAAATGAATGAATAAAAAAATAATATAGTGCGGCACATGCGAACTAAATCGCCTCTGGGCACTTGTTGTTCCTGTCTCCTTTGGTATCAAAAGAGATGAGTCTTGATCTTTCTCCTGAACGCTAAGTGGTTCTCCTCCAACCGAATGCTGGTTGGTAAAGCGTTCCATAGTCTGGGACCTTGGACCGCGAATCTTCTATCTCCTTTGGACTTGTAGTTGGCTTTCGGTATCTGGAGTAGATTTTGATTGGTGGATCGCAGCACGCGATTGGGATTATGAGCTTTTATTTTTTCGCACAAATAATGGGGAGCATTCCCATGGATACATCTATGCGTTAGACAGAGTGCTTTAAAAGTGATTCTGTCTTTTACTGGTAACCAATGAAGGGATCTCAGTGAAGGTGAGATTGATTCCCAAGGTTTTTTCCCAGTCACAAGTCTGGCGGCCGTATTTTGAACGACTTGTAGACGAGCGATTGGTGACCCCGAGACTTTTGACTTTGGCGCTAGGGGTGATGATTTTTCCCAGAATGGGCGGGGGGTCCAAGTTGTTGCAGGTTGATTCATACGCTTGGCGTGAAACAGGAGAAGTTCTGTTTTCGATCCGTTGAGTTTAAGATAACTCTTTGTCATCCAGTCCTCTATCAAAGAGAGGCATATCTCTAGATTGAGGTGGTGATCCTTTTTATTGCAAATGCGGAAATACAGTTGCATGTCGTCTGCATATGAGTGGTAAAGCAGTTTTTGGCTGCTGATGATTTGAAAAAGAGGATGAAGATAGATGTTGAATAACGCCGGCGACAAAGGGGATCCTTGAGGGACTCGATAATGTGCGTTTCTCAGAAGTGAAAGGTCCTAACTTCACTATTTGTGATCGGTTTTCCACAAAAGAGGAGAACAAAGATAAAACGCCTTCTGCGACTTTGGCTACTTCAACTAGCCGAGTCAATAAAAGCTTGTGGTCTACTGTGTCGAAGGCTGCGCTTAGGTCCAACAGAACCAGAAGACAAGATTCTCCTTCGTCTGCGGCCCGCGAGAACGTCGTCCCATATCTTGAGCAATGTGGTTTCTGTCCCGTGTCCGGGCCGGAATCCCGATTGAAATGGATCAAGTAGGTTGTGGGTATCTAGATGCTGTTGCAGCTGTTGTACCACTACTTTCTCCATTACCTTTGAGAGAACGTTTAGGCCTGTTATGGGACGGCGGTGGAGTGGGTCCTTGGGGTCCAGGGTGGGTTTCTTCAAGATGGGTCGAATTATGCCCTCCTTCAACTGGGAGGGCAGTATGCCCTCCCTGAAAGATTGGTTAATAAGCTGTGTGATAGGAGGTGCCAGGATGTCGGCGCATTCCTTCAGCAGTTTGGTGGGAATGATATCATTCGGCGCAGTGCTGTTACGCAAAGTACCAATGATATTTTTAGTGGCATGGATAGAGATGGGTTCCAGCTTGAACTTACCTGGTTGTGGTGAATTACTGCAGGTGTTGTGTAAATAATTACGGGGGGGGGGGGGGGAACTATGGGGGGTAAATGAAAAGTAAATGAAACAGTTTTTCGTTAATTTGGATATTTCAGAATTAACGAATTTCTTGAAATTCGTCCAAAAAATAATTTGTAATGAAACAAATTGCACATGTCTAGTGGAAGGCATGGATCAGTGTTTCTGCTTTACAGGAACACAGGATCCATGTCTTCTGTACTGACAATATGACAATCTGCCTTGTTTACATAGACAGACTGACATTCTGTCGGTGTACCAAATGATCAAATGGTCAGCGGTTGCCGGAAGACATCAGGTCCGCAAAATCACAGCAGGAATAAGCCGCCTGCGGCGCGCGATTGTGTCCACAACCCGGAAGTGCAGGATCATGTATACTGTATATACGTGATTCTGTGCACCGTGACCGCCCTGTAGCAGTAAATCTGCAAGTAAAGTAATCACGCTGGCTTATTAGAGAACCAATTTCATGGCTTTCAAAGAAGTATATAAGTCATTAAATAGAATTTCTAGATTATTGCCTGCAGTTGTTCTGTAAACACTCCAGTACTAGCTATGTTTTGAATATGACCGATGAGACACATCTGTGCCCTATAAAATGTTGTGCCTTAAGCCACCTTGAAATAAGAAGCACAGTGCCGATCTGTTAGCGGTCTGGGTTCTCTCCCTGACAGAATTTTCACCAGACCAGATCTGGAAGTGTTTAGACCTCATAGAAAAAGGTTGATTGTCAAGATCTTATCAATAAAGTCTTTGGCTCCATCCTCAGAATGTGCCAGATAGACAACAAATACTAGTTTACTTTTTTGCCCAAAAATGTATTCTTAAAACAAAGGTGATTATTGGTAAATAGAAAAAAGTTTGCTGCAGCCGAAGATGGAATTGCTATAGAGCAGTGGGGGCCGGGACCCCCTCGGGGGCCAATTGATGATTTGACAGTGTTCACTGAATCCTGGGCTGTTCCTGAAGCCCGCACTGCTCTCCCTGGCCTTTTTTGCGGCCGCCCAGCAGGCCTGTCCCTGGAGCCTGTGGCTGCCAGCAGGCCTGTCCCTGTAGCCTGTGGCTGCCCAGCAGGGCTGTCCCTGGAGCCTGTGGCAGCCCAGCTGGGCTGTTCCTGGAGCCCGCGACCGCCAACTCAGGCTCTTCGCAGCCGCCCATTCAGTTCACTGCATGGCTGGGGGATTCAGAGACCAGAGGTTCGCTTACTGGTGAGGAATGTGAAGTGGAATGTGCTGGAGGAGACCCAGTCTCCTGATTTCGGCATAGGTGTCACTGCTACGAGACGCCACAAAGTCGGAGACACAGTAGGTAACACTACTTGTGATTAGAGTTGCCATTAAAAGTCCCCACTACAGTTCTCAGATTAGCAGATGACCTTGATCAAGAGCACCTAAGTTGGCTGATCAGAACTCCCGCAGCATTTCCATTCATTCCAACTTCCACCAAGGAGTAAGGCCCCTTTCACACTGACACGTTTTTCAGGCTATACTGCCTGAAAAAATCGTGCCCTGCAGGCTTCAATGTGAAAGCCCAAAGACTTTCACACTGAAGCGGTGCGCTAACAGGACCGCTCCAAAAGTCCTGCTAGCCGCATCTTTGGAGTTTTTACTCCAATCAATGGGAAATCAATGGGAAACTGGGGTAATATCACCTGCAATGCGCCTCTACAGAGGCGCATTGCGGGCGGTATTAACCCTTTTTTAATTTCCGCTGCTAGCGGTGCGGTTTTAACCCCCGCTAGCGGCCGAATATCGTGGTAAATACGACGGTATATCGGCGCTAAAAATCGTGCCGCTATACCGTCACCGCACCTCCACTGCCCTGTGTAAAAGTGGCCTAAGAGAAGGAAGAAATTAGGATAGAGAGAGATACAAAGGAAAGAAATGAGAACAAAGAGAAAGAGTGGTACATCCGAAAATCTACCATAAGGAGTTTTAATATTGTATGAGTGGAGGGGACTCAGGGATCACTAAATGTCCGTGGGTTTGGGGGCGCAAATTACTTGTCTTGCCTTGGCTGTGGACAACCCACGCTACAAAAATAATTTTACTGTTAGGGGTCCCCACAACTTGGGAAATTTTTATCAAGGGGTCACAACTAGGGTTGTCCCGATACCGATACCAGTATCGGTATCGCTATCGGGACCGATACAGAGTATTTGCGGGAGTACATGTACTCCCGCAAATACCCCTGATACCTAAATAGAATACTCCCCCCCCCCCCGCCGGCGTATATGCAAAGCCCACCCCGCCGCCGTATATACAAAGCCGCCGCCGCCGCGAACATTACAGGCACCTTTAGTTTGAATAGCTGTTTTTCCCACCGCCCGTGTATAGACACTCCCCCTTGCTCGGGATTGGACGGATCTGTCCGATCCCGAGCAAGAGGGAGTGTCCTTTACACAGGGCGCGCGGCAGGGAAAACAGCTATTGAAACTAAAGGTGCCTGTAATGTTTGTGGCGGCGGCGGCTTTGTATATACGGCGGCGGGGTCGGCTTTGCATATACGGTGGCAGCATCATCATCATCATCAGGTACGGGAGACATGGCTGCGTATATGGGGGACATGGCTGCGTATATGGGGGACATGGCTGCGTATATGGGGGACATGGCTGCAATATGTGGGGGACATGGCTGTGTATATGGGGGACATGGCTGCGTATATGGGGGACATGGCTGCATATGTGGGGGACATGGCTGTATATGGGGGACATGGCTGCAATATGTGGGGGACATGGCTGTATATGGGGGACATGGCTGCAATATGTGGGGGACATGGCAGCAATATGTGGGGGACATGGCTGCATATGTGGGGGACATGGCTGCATTTGGGGACACATTTCGGTATCGGCGAGTACATGAAAAAAGTATCGGTACTTGTACTCGGTCCTAAAAAAGTGGTATCGGGACAACCCTAGTCACGACACTAGAGGGTTGAGAACCACTGCTATAGAGGATCAATAACTCCACTTTTAACTCTTTTTTTTTTTGCACACATTAAAGTGGAGGTACAAGCTTTTTTTTTTTTTTTTTTAAATCAGCAACTACAAATACTGCATTTACTACATTTAAAATAAGGACACTTACCTGTCCAGGGCGTCTGCGATGTCGGCACCCAAAGCCAAACTATCCCACGGCTCTCGGTTGCTGCCGACGCCATCTTTGGTAAGGAAATCAGGAAGTGAAGCCTTGTGGCTTCACTTCCTGGTTCCCTACTACACACGCACGACTCGCGGCTGCTCATTCCCACGTCACTGCTGTCTTCTGGGACCTGTGTGTCTCCCAGAAGACAGCCGCGCGCTCCACTGGTATCTCTGGACTGCTGTCTTCTGGGACCTGTGTGTCTCCCAGAAGACAGCCGGGGGGTGGAGAATACGCCGGAAGTGGCGTAGATACCTGCAGGTGGCTCAGGTATCTATGCCGGAAGTGGAAGCAGAATACCTGTATCTGCTGCCCCCTGAAAGATGCAAAATTTGAGGAACCAGAAAAGCGGAAGTTTAATTTTTGGGTGGAACTCCGTTTTAAAAAAAAATTAGGCCTGGAGATTACCCCAGGTAGACGGCAGACGCCGTTTTTCTGGGTCCTTCACCTTGTCCTGGCGCGAGGTGGGTGTGCGTGATTTCAGTCTCGGGACCACGTTGGTCTGAGGCTGTGTTTTCATGTCGAGTAGGCCCAGCTATGCTGGCTGGGGCCTATGGTTCTACAAGGGATCCCAAGCTGTCCGTCCAAGTGGAGGAAGCTTCTTAGCGAAGGAAACCGGGGGAGGACCTGCCCTGGAGGAGACAAGCAAGGCAAGCTGATGTCTCGGGATAGGCCTTGTAACCTTGTTAAGGAAAAGGGATCAACAATGCAAATTGTCTTACAGGCCGTCGGATTGGCTTAAAGGCTCTTTGGCTGTAAGGCAGGAAGTTCGGGACTTTAAATCCTGTGGCAGAGGATTCCTGACTATCCATTTTGTGTTCTCAGACGGTCTGTGGCAGAGAATGTTTCCTATACAGACAGCCCCGAAGTAGGGGGAACCCAGGCGCAGGGGCCACATGACTGGGGGAACACTGTGTGGAGCGCACACAGGAAGAGGAAATGGCTGGTAAAAAGTCTGGCCGGGGGGCGGGGCTTATGCACACGAGGAGGGTCACATAAAAGGAGGAGGGGGCGGGGCCAGTCATTCGGGAGTCATCTGCAGTTGTGGTAACAAACAGGCTGTTTTTCCTGTATTGTTACCTCAGCTATGGATCAGCTGGAGGGCATGCTGGAGTGGCTCCTGCTGCGGCCAGACTAAATGGGGCTCAATGGCATGAGGAGCGGCTGGATTGCTACTGACGGGGCCGGGTGAAGGTACGTTCCGAAACCCCCCCCCCTCGCCGCGCTGGGCCAGGCGTTCAAGGCCGCCGACTGGATACAGCCCTGGGGGTTTCATCGGGTGTTGGTCAGCGGGGGAGTAGCCCACATTCACCCCCCCCCCTCCCCGGGGGGCAAAAAACAGCAGGCGGCTGCGGCTTCGTGTGAGGCTGGGAAGAAGGCCAGGCAGCAAGGAAAAGCGGGTCGGCGGGTGTCATCCCCGTCGCCTGTTAGGGCATCTCGGGGGACTTCTGGAGCGGTGGCGCAGGCGGGTACTCCCGCCCCCGCGGGTTGCTTCACGGCGGGGGAGATCGGGGTGTGCGGCTGGGAGCCCATCAACCAGAGCGGCTGCAGCTATCCAGGGGGAAGCGGAGGTCCAAGGCGTTGTGACGACAGCGATTCGGGAGCGGCTGCTGCTGGATCGCAGGGGGGCTCTGCGGGGGAGATCGTTAGACGTGGTGCGGCCTGATCGCAGGGCTTCTGGCTTCTAATCAGGCAGTGGATCGGTGGCCTTGTCGGCGGGCTCTGCGTCTCTTGCGGATCAACGTCGGAGGGTGATCTGTCGGACACGGACTCGGATGGTCTAGAGGAAGTAGCGGGGCCGTCGGGGCGTCAGCTGGGAGCTGGAGCAACGGCCAGTCGGACGGTTTCCACTGGGCAGCAGGGTAAGTCGTCCTTTATATCACTGTCTGTTGTGTCTTCTGCAGCTGTTTCTTCTCCCCCTCCTTCCCTAATGCCGCGTACACACGGTCGTTTTTTGCGATGAAAAAAAACGACGTTTTTTAAAACGTCATTTAAATTGATCGTGTGTGGGCAAAACGTCGTTTTTTGTCTTCAAAAAAACGACCAAAAAAAAATTCCAACATGCTTGAATTTTTTGTGTCGTTTTTCAAAACGTCGTTTTTTGTTTCACAAAAAGTCACCGTGTGTAGCAAAAACGTCTTTTAAAACGACGTTTTTCAACCCGCGCATGCCCAGAAGCTAGTTATGAAGCGAGCTTCAATGGAAAAAAGTGGTGAACGTAACCTCGCTTTTTGTGAAAAAACGATGGTGTGTATGCAAAATTGTCTTTGAAAAGTGACGTTTCAAAAACGTCGTTTTTTACTTCACAGAAAACTTCGTTTTTTTTCATCGCAAAAAACGACCGTGTGTACGCGGCATTACACTTCTTTCTGCTGTCACTGCTGGGGGTTCTTTGCCGGGGGGGGGCGTTGGGTTCTGGTGTACTTCAGTTGGGTGGGGTGGCTCTGCCGGTGGGGGAGGGGGGGCCCTGATGCGGGTGCGCTGTTGCTGCAGAAGCTGCTGTCATCCTTATTAAATGGTTGCAGGCCCCTGGTTGATGGGGGCCCGTTCCGGCTGTCGCAGTACCTCCTTCGGCTGCGTGGTTGGTTCCGCCCGGGGTCGGGCTAGCTAATCCCAGTGCTGTGTGTGTTGGTTCAGGCCCTAGGCAGTTCTTTTGGGGGGGGGGTGGGGACTGTTCAGTTAGCGGGTGTGGGGACGGTGTCCGCGTCCCGGGTTGGCACGGGGGTGTTGCCACCTCTGCCAGCGCCACCGGTAGATGGTCCCGCTGAGGGTGTTTCTCCTGCTGGGGCTGCTCCAGGTGGGGCGGTGACGGACATGGTGTCAGGTTTACTGGCGGACGGGGTAAGGTTGGCGGACTCGGCTCGGTGCGAGGTTTATCTGTGTTATGATGCGCCTCTGGGGGCTCATTTGAGGGTTGAGGTGAAGGAGCGGATTTGGAAGGGGGAGTATGTGAAAATAATTTCGCTGCTCCCCCTCGAAGTTTAATTTAGATAAAGTGATGCCAGACGAGAGCAAGAAGGAGGAGGAAGAGAAGCGGCGTTATCGCCTGATTCCTCGTACCTTTGCGAATTGGGCGCATGCGTTTTACATTCTAGCTAGCGTGACTGGGAAAAAGCAGCTGGACCAGTGCACGGGTTTATTTTGTTACATTCTGCGCTATGATGAGCAGTTTCGACAAAAAAAAAAAAAAAAAAACTGTTCGTCCGGAGATACGGTGGAACCAAAAAGATATCGCCCCGTGGATGAGACTAATGACTCAGGCCAGGGTTGTGCCGCAGCCCTTTCGGGAGGGGGCCAGGGGTGCTCGGGCTTCCTTGCTGCCGGCCGGAAAAAACGCAGGGGTTTCTGTTGGCAGTACAACGAGGACTCCTGTAAGTTTGGGGGATCATGTTGCTTCAGGCACGAGTGCTCCGGTTGTGGGGGAGCCCATCCCTTGTCGAAGTGTTTTAAGAGAGGAAAGAGGTTTGGTGACGCTGGCAAAAGGGAGGACGCCGGTGAGGGTGGACAAAATGGTGCCGTGCCTAAGTAGGTACCCGAATAGGGTAGCTGCGCCGGCGTTGTCGTTGGGCTTTAAGGATGGTTTCCCGATTCCGAGCATTTGGGTGTTATACCTTCTATGGTGGCTAACCTTAAGTCTGCCTTGACTCGCCCGGAGGTGGTGACTGTTAGGCTCCAAAAGGAGGTGGGTTTGGGCAGGATGGCGGGGCCATTTGATGCCCCGCCCGCGGGAGACTTGATGGTGTCACCGCTGGGGTGGTTCCTAAACGGGAGCCGAATCAGTTTTGATTCATCCACCACCTATCGTACCCGAAAGGGGGCTCGGTGAACGAGGCCATTGATCCGGCATTGTGTACAGTGTGCTATGCATCTTTTATTGAGGCAGTGCGGTGGGTTCAACGTTTGGGCAGGGGGGCCTGGTTGGCCAAGACCGCCATTGAGTGGGCCTTTCGGCTCTTGCCGGTGCATCCAGACAGTGTGCGGTTGTTGGTATGTTGTTGGGAGGGTCAGTATTTTGTGGACCTGTGTTTTCCCCATGGGCTGCGCCATCTCATGTTCATATGTTGAGATGTTCAGTTCTTTTTTGGAATGGGTGGTTCGGGACCTGTCGGGTTTGGCCTCAGTGTTGCACTATCTAGATGATTTGATGCGTTTTCACTGCGACAATTTGGGTGTGGTTCAGGCTATTTCTTCATTGTCGGCTTCGTCGATGCCAGTGGTTCGTTTGCTACGGGCTTTGGTTTAAAAATGCTTGGCTTTGAATATCGTTATTTGTGCTGTGCATGTCCCCAGGGTCAACAATGAGGTGGCTGATGCACTCTCTCGTTTGCGGTGGGACAGGTTCCGGCAGCTGGCTCCGGAGGCGGATCGGGTGGGGGTTCCGTGCCCCAGTGGCTTGTGGGGCCTCGTGTGGGGGGCGGTGATGGAGTTGGTGCGGAGGTCAGTAGCTGACTCCACCTGGAGATCGTATGAACGGGTGTGGCAAGAATGGCATAGTTTGGTGAGTGAGCTTGGGGAGGGGTTCTCGGCTGAGGACCGGTTACATGTACTGTTGTATTTTTTGGGTAAGTGTTGTGAGGAGGGGGTGTCAGTTTCCTCCTTGAACACAAAGATGTCGGGCTTGGCATTCCTGTTTCAGTTGAATGGTGTCGAGGATGTGACCAAGTCGTTTGTGGTCTGCAAGGCTTTGCGGGGTTACTGGAAAGGTCGCGTGCGTCCGCATTCTGGGGGCCGGTTTCTCTTCACATGTTGGAGTCATTTGTTGGTGTTTTGCAGGTGGTGTGTTCTTCACCTTTTGAGGCTCGTTTGTTTCGGGCGGCGTTTGTGTTGGCTTTTTTCGGGGCTTTGAGGGTTGGGGAACTGGTTAGCCCTTCTAAAAAGGTACCGGGTGGATTGCATGTGTCTGATGTGCGTGTCCTCGCTGACTCGGTTACGTTGCTTATTCGCAGGTCACAAAACGATCAAGTGGGCAAGGGCACCAAGGTGATCCAGGGTAAGGTGACGGGGCTCGGGGTTTGTCCAGTGGAAGTTGTTTGCGAATGGTTGGGTTTGCGCCCGCCAGGGGTGGGCCCGTTCCTGGTTCATGCGGATGGGCTTCCGTTGACCAGGTACCAATTTAGGGCAGTTTTTCAAACGTAGTTTGGTGGCGGGGGTTTCTGTTCAGCGGAGTATTCCTCTCATTCTTTTCGGATCGGGGCAGCGACAGAAGGCCCGCGGTGGGGCTTGTGAGATGAGGTCCTGCAGCGGATCGGTCGCTGGGAGCCCCGCCGGTTCAGGTTGTATGTGCGTCCACAGCTTTTGTGAGGGGGTGGGAGGTCAACGTTACTTTCTTTTCCTGTTCGTCAGTGTTCGTGATTTTGTTGGTCAATTCTTTGTCGGGGTGTGGTGTGCTGGGGGGTGGTTTGTCTGTTCAGTGTTGATTCTCTGTTCTGGTGTTCCCTGTTCTTTTCATGCTCGGTGTGCTTGGTCTGGATCTTGGGTCACTCCTATGTTCATTGGTCAGGAGTGAGGGCAGTCAGTTGGTGCTGCATGTCGGGGGCAATGACCTGTGCGTTAGAGCTTCCCGAGATCTGATTTGGTTCATCAAGTGGGACTTTATGCACCTCAGGAGCGCATTCCTCGACACTTTGGTGGTTTGGTCCGAAATGGTGGGGAGGTTGGCGTGGAGAGGCGCTCGGCCTGTAGACAGGGTTAATTGGGCCAGGATTAAGGCCAATAAGGCCGTCTCTAAGGCCGCGTACACACGAGGGGATATGTCCGCTGAAAACGGTCCGATGGACCGTTTCAGCAGACATCTCCGCTCGTGTGTATGGGCTAGCGGACAGATTTCTCCACCCGACAGATTTCAAAGCATGCTTTGAAATCTATCCGGTGGGAATCTGTCCGCCCGACATGTCTGCTGGTTAGTACACTTACCAGCAGACATGTCGGCTCCCACCACCGCCGCGCCGCTGCCGAATGGATTCGGCGCATGCGCGGAAGTGTTTTACTTCCTGGTGCGGTGACGTTGCGGTGACGCGGCGGCGTCAACGTCACCGCCGCGTCACCGCCACGTCACCGCGCCTTCCGGCGGCGGGGAATTTGATCCGATGGTGTGTACACGCCATCGGATCAAACTCCCGATCGGACATATCCGATGGAAATGGTCCGCGGACCGTTTTCATCGGATATATCCGATCGTGTGTACGCCGCCTTAGTTTGTCGCCCATCACGGGGGGTTGGTGGTTCGACATTGCGAGCCAAAAAAGGGAGTTCCCCCTTTTCCTCAGGGGTGATGGGGTGCGCTTGACCCCTGTGGGCATTGACTTGTGGGTCCTGGGGCTCCAGGACGGGTTGCAACGGGCCTTAGGGCTGTGGCGGGCCGCACACGTGTGAGGTGTCACCGTATGCGTCTGTGGCATTGGTTTTGGGGCTCCTGAGAATTGGGTGGGGGTGGTATAGAGATATAAGATCGATATACCTGAGATGGTTGGTAGGAGTTGGGGCCTATCATGGGATGGGCACCTTCCCTATCCGGTTAGGTGGGGGATACTGGCAATCGGGCTGAAGAGTAAATGAAGGAGGAAGCTATGGTCTCTTGAGCTTATGACGTACGGCTAGAGGCCCGGACACTTTCTGTTGGAGGACAGCCCATTGCCTTGCACTTTTTATTTCCCTTTCTCTCAGGAACCTTTGTGTCTACAGTGTTGTGTCTACAGTGTTGTGTCTACAGTGGTTGTTGTTTGGGTTAATTTATTCAAAAAGAATGTTGGTAAATGTTAAAAAGTTTATACGGTTATATATATTTTAAAATGGTTGTTTAAAAGTTAATTTTATATTTACCTTTTGGATTTAATAAAGGGGCCTTTGTTGGCCATTTAATCCAGAAGGTGTCGGGTGTTTAATGTAGGTGGTTAAGAGGTGGGTGGTTGGTTATTTAGCAAACACTAGTAGTACACCAGTCATGTCCGTGCATCATTCGGGCTGCTAGGCCATGTGAGAGGGGTCTATCCGGGTGAGCAATACCCATTCAGGGGTGAGTGGCGAATATTGAAACTGTGAATATCATTGTGCATTCTGTACCGCGTACCTGAACCTTCCCCTTCTCTCTATACTCTCTACTTCCTTCACAAGTTTTATGCAGTGAAAATAAAGCCTACAGTTGAAGGTTTTACATCTTGTGTGGACATTGCAATTTCCCTAGACAACGAACTTAGAGGTAACGTGCAAAACCCAATCTAAACCAGCAGCTCCTTCGGGGGTAGTGCTGCACATAGTAGGCAAGGTTGAAAAAAGTCCATCAAGTCCAACCTATGTGTGTGATTATATGTCAGTATTACATTGTATATTCCTGTATGTTGTGGTCATTCAGGCGCTTATCTAATAGTTTCTTGAAACTATTGATGCTCCCTGCTGAGACCACCGCCTGTGGAAGGGAATTCCACATCCTTGCCACTCTTACAGTAAGGAACTTTCTACGTAGTTTAATTTTAATGAGTGGTCACATGTCTTGTTAAACTCCCTTCCACAATTTTTTTAATCCCTATTGTGGGGTCACCAGTACGGTATTTGTAAATTGAAATCATATCCCCTCTCAAGCGTCTTTTCTCCAGAGAGAATAAGTTCAGTGCTCACAACCTTTCCTCATAACTAATATCCTCCAGACCCTTTATTCGCCTTGTTGCCCTCTCTCCATTTCCAGTTTATCCTTCCTGAAGACTGGTGCCCAGAACTGGACAGCATACTCCAGGTGCGGCCGGACCAGAGTCTTGTAGAGCAGAAGAAATATCGTTGTAAGGCCGCGTACACACGAGGGGATATGTCCGCTGAAAACGGTCCGATGGACCGTTTCAGCAGACATCTCCGCTCGTGTGTATGGGCTAGCGGACAGATTTCTCCACCCGACAGATTTCAAAGCAAGCTTTGAAATCTATCCGGTGGGAATCTGTCCGCCCGACATGTCTGCTGGTTAGTACACTTACCAGCAGACATGTCGTCCCCCACCGCCGCCGCGCCGCCGCCGAATGGATTCGGCGCATGCGCGGAAGTGTTTTACTTCCTGGTGCGGTGACGTGGCGGTGACGCGGCGGCGTCAACGTCACCGCCGCGTCACCGCGCCGTCCGGCGGCGGGGAATTTGATCCGATGGTGTGTACACGCCATCGGATCAAACTCCCGATCGGACATATCCGATGGAAATGGTCCGCGGACCGTTTTCATCGGATATGTCCGATCGTGTGTATGGGGCCTAACATGTCAAGCCTTAAAATTGTGTGCGCCCAAGAAACTTTTCCATAGGCAAAGCCCCTAAAATGTATCAGTTTGGAGTTAACTATGTATAGCTAATGTATAATTAGCTATTACCTTTTGTATCACAACCTCCTCCCTTTAGAATGTAAGCTCTACGAGCCGGGCCCTCCTGTACCTTCTGCATTGAACTGTACTGTAATTGTGTTGTCCCCCCTATACATTGTGAAGGGCTGCGTAAACTGTTGGCGCTATATAAATAGTGTATAATAATAATATAATGAATATAGAATTGTTGCTCTAAATCTGGCATGCACAGCGATGTGTAGCTCAATCGACACTATAATACTTAGATGTCCCCATTTTTTTTTTACGATTGTATGTGCATAAAGGTACAGTGAAGGAAAAAAGTATTTGACCCCCTGCTTATTTTGTACGTTTGCCCACTGACACAGAAATGATCAGTCTATAATTTTAATGGTTGGTTTATTTTAACAGTGAGAGACAGAATAACAACAAAAATATCCAGAAAATTCATTTAAAAAAAGTTATAAATAGATTTGCATTTTAATGAGTGAAATAAGTATTTGATCCCCTATCAATGAGCAAGATTTCTGGCTTCCAGGTGTCTTCTATACAGGTAAGAGCTGAGATTAGGAGCACTCCCTTATAGGGACCTTTATAAAATACACCTGTCCAAAGAAGCAATCAATCAGATTCCAATCTCTCCACCATAGCCAAGACCAAATAGCTGTCCAAGGATGTCAGGGACAAGATTGTAGACCTACACAAGGCTGGGATGGGCAAGCAGGCCCGTCGGAACAGGACAGGCAAAGCAAGCAAATGCTTGGGGCCCCAAGCTGGCCAGGGGCCCCCAGCAGCCGCTTGCTATAAGTGCTCGCCATCCCGTTCCGCCCGCCAACAAGGGTTTTGCCACCAAGTACTAAGTCATGTTTTGCGAAGGGGGTCAAATATTTATTAGATGCAAATCAACTCATAACTTTTTTGAAATGTGTTTTTTTTTTGATATTTTTGCTGTTATTCTGTCTCTCACTGTTTAAAATAAAATAATCGACCATTAAAATTATAGACTGATCATTTTCTTATCAGCTAGCAAAAGTACAAAAATAGCAGAGGATAAAATACCTTTTTCCCCTCACTGTATATGGGGGCTCAGATTTTTTTTTTGGGGGGGGGGGGGGTAAAGTGCTTAGGTGTAAGGTAAACAAGGAAGTGACGTTTATGGCCTCACGCTGACAGAATATGAGGAGAGGAGAGCCGATCAGCGACATCTCCTCACAGGGAAGATGTGTAAAGGTAATCAGGGCACTGATCATCTGTGCCCTAATTACAATGCAGCCCCAGCAGTGCCCATTAGTGATGCCACACTGTACCCATCAGTGACACCAGTCTGTGTCCATCAGTGAGGCCAATCTGTGCTCTTAGTTATGCCAATCAGTGCTGCCTTTCAGTGCTCATCAGCAGTACCCATCTGGAATAAATCCCCAGAAAATTAGGGGGACTTTCTTGGGGGCACCTGCGTATGCCTGCCTCCGTCTTGGATGGTGGTAGGAGAGTAATGTGTTTTATTTGTCAATGTATCTTCCCGTGTACGTCTGGATAAGATACATTGACGATGTCTTGCTCATTTGCCTATCAGTGCCACCTATTAGTGTCCATCAGTGCAGCCTATCAGTGCTTATAAGTGCCATCTATCAGTGCCCATCAGTGTTGCATATTAGTGCCACCTAATTAATGCCCTTCAGCGCCGCCTCATCAGTGCTGCATATCAGTGTTGCCTATCAGTGCTGCATATTAGTTCCACCCCATCAATGCCCTTCAGTGCCGCCTCATTAGTGCTGCATATCAGTGTTGCCTATCAGTGCCCATCAGTGCCATTTATCAGTGTCAGTGCCATTTATCAGTGTCAGTGCTCATCAGTGCTGCATATAAGTGCCACCCCTTCAGTGCCCATCAATGCTGCATATTAGTGCCACCTTATCAGTGCCGCCTCAGTGCTGCATATCAGTGTTGCCTATCAGTGCCCATCAGTGCCATTTATCAGTGTCAGTGCCATTTATCAGTGTCAGTGCTCATCAGTGCTGCATATAAGTGCCACCCCTTCAGTGCCCATCAATGCCGCATATTAGTGCCACCCCATCAGTGCCCTTCAGTGCTGCATATCTGTGTCGCCTATCAGTGCCATCAGTGAATGAGAAAAATTACTTATTTACAAAACTTTATGACAGAAACTAAGAAAATCTTTTTGGTATTTTTTAGCAGCGGTGATTAAATACCACCAAAGGAAAGCTCTATTTTTGTGAGGAAACTGATAAAAAATGTCATATGGGTACAGTGTTGCATTACCGTGCAATTGTCATTTAAAGTGCCACATCGCTGAAAATTGGCCTGGGCGGGAAGGGGTGAAAGTGCCCGGTATTGAAGTAGTTAAAATGTACCAGTTGCTCGGATGGACAAAGCACATACATTGTATTCTATTCATCTTTTGTTGTAGCTAGTTGCTTAGAACAAAGGCATATTAAACGTTTATTTATGACATTAAAATTTAACATAAGTATAATGAAAAACACTGTAAAAAATATGTAGACCCGTTTTCTGCTGAGTCTGCGCTTTTGTTCATCGCCTGGGTATGCCCTTTAATTGGCTCCAAGTTCACACTCTTTCTTCATCACCGAATGCATTCTGTAACTGGAAACAATAAGATACATAGATGTAACAATTAACAAACAAACGGCTTTGACCAGCGGACCCGCCTGTTTCCCTAGACAAGGAATGGTAAGCAGAACCATCTGGGCACAATGAGAAGACAACATTTAATAACACAGAAATTACACGAATAAAGCCTTCGACAGTAAATCCATCTGGAGCAGAGAGAGCTGAACAGGGTCCAAATCCGAGAAACACGCATAAATAACGCTTATAAATAACAGCTTGCTTACAGGTGGGGTGGAGGGGTTGGGGGGGGGACCTGTAGTTTATTAAAAGGTTTACATTATAAATCTAGAGAATAAGTCTGATCGGTGGACAAGAAAATGGAAAGAAAAATACTGACGCACTTTCCCGCCCCCCAAAAAAACTACAAAAGACATCAGCAAAAGGAAATTATCTTCTCATGCTTTTTGGCAAGTCTCTTTGACACAAAATTCATACAAATAATAAGTAGAAAGCAGCAATTTAGAGATGTATTTTTTTTTTTTTTTTAATGCATATTTCTTTTAAATGCAAGACAGATCATCAAGGCAGCAGCAAGGAATAAATCACTACATCGATCTATAACAATGACTTGAAACCGAGAGCAGGACAACATGTGGTATGGATAATAATTTAATTTTAGCATAAGGGGGTGACCACCTTTAGTTCTTATCTATAGTACATATCAAGTCCGGACACAATATATTATTGGTAGAATTTTATCTAATTTCCAGCAAGATCTACAACTGTGGGCAGCGGTGCTTTTGCTCCACATTGCCCCCTGGGGGGTAAAAGAAGGGGTGTGACGTCTACATGTCACTATACATTTTTTAATATCATATTAATATATCTTGTGCTTTGACTTAGTCCCGCAGGCACCAGGAAGGTCAGCAGAGCGAACGTTAAAGCTAAACAGTACGGTGTTCTCTGTGAAGTGGTACAAGCCTGAATGAACATACATTCCCAAAGACATACTCAATATCTCGTGGAAAGTATTTCTAAAACAGTGGAAACTGTTGTAGTACCAAAAGAAGGGGGAAGAGGGGGGAAGCAACTCCATATTTCTGCCCATGGTTTTGGAATAGGATATCTAAGGTTAGTGCAAGATATGGCGTTACCAGCTCTATGGTGTTGGGTCGGTGAGTCCTTGGGAACAATACAACTATTATTGTCTAGGTCACTGGTTCTCAACCTGGGGTCGGGCCCCCCTCGGGGGTCAAATGATGATTTGCCAGGGGTCACCAAATCCTGGGTTGTTCCTGAAGCCTGCATCACTCTCCCAGCCTTTTTGGAGCCACCCAGCAGGGCTATACCTGGAGCCTGCAGCCGCCCACTCAGCCTTTTTGCAGGTGCCCATTTAGAGGGGCAAAGACTAGAGGTCAGCTGACTGGTGAGGAATGTGAAATGGGAGGGGCTGGAGGAGACCCTATGTCCTGATTTCGGCATAGGTGTCACTATTACGATACACCACAAAGTCGGAAACACAGTGAAGCTGGAGACACAGTGAGTGACACTATCTGCGATTATAGTTGCCATTAAAAAGACTCAGGGAGCGCTAAATATCTGTGGGTTAGGGGCACAAATTACTTTTCTTGCCTTGGGTGCTGACAACCCACGCTACGAAAATGATTTTACTGTTAGGGGTCCCCACAACTTGGGAAATTTTTATCAAGGGCACTAGAAGGTTGAGAACCACTGGTATAGGTGAAGTGGTACAAGCCTGAATGAGCATACATTCCCACAGACACACTCAGTATCTTGTGGAAAGACCTCCAAGATCAGTGGAAACTGTTATAGCACCGAAGGGTAGTGGTGGTGGGGCAACACCATATTTCTTCTCATAGTTTTGGAATGGGATGTTCAGGATCAGGCTATGGCTGTGAGTCCAGGAGAAAAGTGCAACCATTAAGGTTGCGGTGAAGAGGTACAAGGCTGAATGGGTGCAAGTTTCCACAGACATGCTCAAAATCTTGGGTCTAGACTTCCTAGAAGAGTGGAGATTGTTATGGCACCAAAGGAAGAAGAAGTGGGAGAAATCCATATTTCTGCCCATGATTTTGGAATAGAATATCTAAGATTAGTGCAAGATATGGCTTTACCAGCTCTATGGTGTTGGGTCTGTGAGTCCTTGGGAACAATACAACTATTAGGGTCCAGGTGAAGTAGTACAAGCCTGAATTCCCACAGACACACTCAGTATCTTGTGGAAAGACCTCCAAGATGATTGGAAACTGTTATAGCACCGAAGGGTAGTGGTGGTGGGGCAACGCCATATTTCTTCTCATAGTTTTGGAATGGGATGTTCAGGTACAGGCTATGGCTGTGAGTCCAGGAGAAAAGTGCAACCATTAAGGTTGCGGTGAAGAGGTACAAGGCTGAATGGGTGCAAGTTTCCACAGACATGCTCAAAATCTTGGGTCTAGACTTCCTAGAAGAGTGGAGATTGTTATGGCACCAAAGGAAGAAGAAGTGGGAGAAATCCATATTTCTGCCCATGATTTTGGAATAGAATATCTAAGATTAGTGCAAGATATGGCTTTACCAGCTCTATGGTGTTGGGTCTGTGAGTCCTTGGGAACAATACAACTATTAGGGTCCAGGTGAAGTAGTACAAGCCTGAATTCCCACAGACACACTCAGTATCTTGTGAAAAGACCTCCAAGATGATTGGAAACTGTTATAGCACCGAAGGGTAGTGGTGGTGGGGCAACGCCATATTTCTGCTGATAGTTTTGGAATGGGATGTTCAGGATCAGACTATGGCTTTACTGGCTCTATGGTGTAGGGCCTGTGAGTCCAGGAGAACAGTGCAACCATTAATGTTGTGGTGAAGAGGTACAAAGCTGAATGGGTGCAAGTTCCCACAGACACGCTCAAAATCTTGGGTCTAGACTTCCTAGAAGAGTGGAGATTGTTATGGCACCAAAGGAAGAAGTAGGGGAACAACTTCATATTTCTGACTATGGTTTTGGAATGGGATGTCCAAGGCATGACTTTACTGGCTCTGTAGTGTAGGGTCTGTGAGTCCATGGGAACAGTAAAACCATTAAGGCTTCATTACTCACTCTATGGTGTAGGGCATTGGAACAGTACAACTATTACTTGAGGTGAAGTGGTACAAGTCTGAATGAGCATACATACCCACAGACACGCACAATATCTTGTGGAAAGACTTTTGAGAAGGGTGGAGACTCTTATATATGCACAAATCACTTTATTACACTTTATTTATAATATCTATGGCTGCTAGTGCTATGCATATTTATATGATCCATATTGAGCACTATATTTGACTGGCTGCTTCTGCTTGGCACACATGCACACTAGCACATGATGATGACTTTAAGCGATTGTGCATGTGTGCCAGGCCCAAGCAGAAGAAAGCAGCCAGTTAAATATTATAGTGCTAAATATGGATTATATAAATATGCATAGCAGCCATAGATGTCATAAAAGTGTAATAAAGTGATTTGTGCAACAGGCTCATTAAAGGGGTTGTAAAGGCAATTTTTTTTATTTAAAAAAAATAACAAACATGTTATACTTACCTCCACTGTGCAGCTCGTTTTGCACAGATTGGCACTGAAACCTGGTCTGGGGTCCCTCGGTGGCTGTCTCGGCTCCTCCTCCCAAGAACTAACCCCCTTCATGGGAGGTCTCTCGCATATGGGTTAGTTATTGCGGGCGTGCTCCTGTGATACAGTCGGCGGCTATGTGTGTGTGTGTGTGGGGGGGGCAGCGGCGGTATTGAAGGACCTGGCCTTGGGCCACAGGGAGTAAAGCTGGGCATGTCTGGGTGTCATGCTTGTGGCTGTCAGTACTGCTATGTATGCCTCATGGGACTATCCCTGGTCTTTAGGAACAGTACAACTATTAAGGTTTCTTTACTGGCTCTATGGTGTAGGGCTTGTGAGAAATGCTGTATCCTGGCCTAGGCCAACAAGGCCTAGGCCTAGGGCAGCACTTTCCAGGGGGGGGGGGGGGCAGCACGAAAGAGTCCCCGCCGGCATGCGCTACACTGTTAGTATAACGCAAGCTGCTTCTAATTTTGACTGTCATATCATCCTGGACCACAAACCTTCCTCACTGTGCTTTATGTTTTCTGCTGCACCATTGGCATGGTTATATCTCCTTAGTCCTCTCCATAAAATGGTCAAAAATTTGTGCTTAAAGTAGAACTATAGGCAACATTTTTTTTTTATAGTTTATTTTTTACCATCCCTGTCCCATTGCAGATTTCCCTTCACTTCCTGCCCCATAGCCAAACAGGAAGTGAGAGGAAATCTATGCAAATTAAGGGAATCCAATGCACCCCCAACCCTAAGATCGAGTGTCCCCACTCAAAAATTTCAGGTCGGGTCTTAAACAGAAAGGGGTGTGGCCTTGACATGAAGGGGTATGTCATATTTAAATTAGGGGATGCACGAGATTAGGTAGGCCTAGGACAGCACAAAACCTAAATACACCACTGCTTCTGAGTCCACTGGCACAAGACAACCAGTAAGGTGAAGGTGAAGTGGTACAAGGCTGAATAGGCACACCCTGCTAGTACCAGCTTGGACCCACTTTTGCCTTCAGAACTGCCTTAATTATTTGTGCCATAGATTTAAGGTGTGGGAAACATTCCAAAGAGATTTTAGCCCATATTGACATGTCAGCATCACACAGTTGCTGCAGATTTGTCGGCTGCACATCCATGGTACGTATCTCCCACACCTCTCCCCGTTCTTCAGCTCCTGTGACCGATCGCGGAACACCGGCGGCAATCGGGTCCGTGGGTCCCGCGGAGCTTCGGACCGGGTCGCGTGTGCGACCCACGGCTGGTCTCTTAAAGGCGACGTACCTGTACGTGCCTGTGCCCAGCCGTGCCATTCTGCCGACGTATATGTGCAGGAAGCGGTCCTTAAAGCGGATGGCCCATTAAATTTTTTTTTTTAAAGGCCACCAGCTACAAATACTGCAGCTGCTGACTTTTAATAATAGGACACTTTCCTGTCCTGGAGTCCAGCGCCGTCCGCAGCAGAGGATGAGCGTTCGCTCGTCTCTCTGCTGCTCCCCCCTCCATCCACGGTGAGGGAACCAGGAAGTGAAGTGCTGCAGCTTCACTGCCCGGTTCCCTACGGCGCATGTGCGAGTCGCGCTGCGCCCGCCGATTGGCTCCCGCTGTGTGCTGGGAGCCGAGAGTTCCCAGCACACAACGGGAAAAACCCGTCTTTTGCCCGAGACTGCGGGCCAGAAGTGGGTGCAGACACCTGTCTTTAGACAGGTATCTGCACCCCCCTCCCCCTAAAAGGTGTCAAATGTGACACCGGAGGGGGGGAGGGTTCCGATCAGCGGATCTTCACTTTAGGGTGGAGATCCGCTTTAAGTGTTTAATGGCTGTGTGTTGAGTTATTTTGATGGGTCAACACATTTACACTGTTATACAAGCTGTACACTCACTACTTTACATTGTAGCAAAGTGTAATTTCTTCAGTGTTGTCACATGAAAAGATAGAATAAAATATTTACAAAAATGTGAGGGTGTACTCACTTTTTTGAAATACTGTGTGTAATATATATATATATATATATATATATATATATATATATATACTGTAGATTTGTAAAAATAATATAGTCTCCCTTGGTATATACGGCATAGATCCCCTTTAAACCCATACAAATATTACAGATGTCCATAACAAAAAGCAATTATTGTAACTCCAATTACAACCCCCCTTTCCCCAACCCACACAGTTTCCAACAGTCTCAATGCAGATGGCTTGTAAATCTGAATTTGATTGCAACTACTGACAATGTTTTATGTAGAACCTTAAAAATATATGAGAATTGTGTTGGAAACCAGATTAAAATTCAGCTTTGGTATTTGCTTTGCCGTTATTGAAGTCATCACCGAGCTAGATCCGTATATTCCAACATGCTTATAAAATGTCACTTGATCCACTCTTTCTTTAGGGAACGCCGCCTAATCATAGATATGCTTCCTGCGTAATTCCCTGGTAAAATTTATAACGCACACAGGCTCTAAGGTTGAAATTAAACCTTCCTCTCGTGTTCATGTTTAGCGGCCCCCAGAACATTTGGGGGCTGGAAAAGATTTAAAACGCGGGATTGTGTCAGCCACATCTCTCTACGGTTCCTGCCGGTGCGGCGGCAGAACGGTATTAGCGCACAAATTAAACATAAATTAGGTGGCAGGTTACAACTAAGCTTTATTTTGACGTGTGGACTTGCTGATAAGCGCAGGCGGCGGGTAGGCATGAATTTGCCTAAACATCTGGCAGGAAAATAATAGTTTATAGAGGAAAATGTCCAGAGGTCACATAATGAAGCCGGCCAACTAAGGGAAAGCTTCCAGAAAATATATTGAGGTCACGATTCAGTTCAGTTTTGGTAGCGAGACCATCTGAAAACATTATGTTGGCACCACAGTCAAAAGCAGAAATGAATCTTGCAATGAGAATGGCAATGCTAAATGCATCCCCTCACTTTGTAGAGATTTTCTCTTATTTCCTGTTGCTCCTCCAAGACAGGAAGTGAACCTTCCCTACTCTGAAAATAGAGGGTAAACTGTGGCTGCGTGTTATACGCAAGGGACTGTGGAAAGTTTTTTTTTTCCTGAAACTTCCCTCTTAAAGTTAGGGTGCGTGTTATACGCCTGTGTGTTATTCACCGATAAATAAGGAGTTGTAAATAAAAAACATCTGCCCGTGCCACCTGCCATCAGTGCTACCTGCAATCAGTGCCATCTGCCATCAGTGCCATCTGCCAGTGCCAGCTGCCAGTCCCATTTTCTGTCAGTGCCACCTGTCAGTGTCATTAGTGCCACATGCCATCTTTTATTAGCATCACTAGTGCCACGTATCAGTGTCATCATCAACAATGGCTAAAAGATCATTTGCAAAATTCTTGCGGCCGACGGGAGTAACGGGGAGCTCTCCGATTTGGATTCCTCCACAAATTCAGACACCAAATCTGATGTTAACTACGAGCCGATAGTTAGCAGTGCAACAGTGACAGCCTAAGAGGAGGAGGAGGAGGAGGAGGGCCCATCTGCCAGACGAAGGCATATTCCTGAGGAGGCAGTGCCATCCACCAGCACCACGGTGCCATCCACCAAAACCGCTGTGCCATCCACCAGAACTGCAATACCTCAGCAAGCAAGATCAGTCCCAAAGGGTTAGGTCCCATGCCAGCCTTCCCTTTTCCCTTCAGAACCCCTTGTGGCTTCCTCCTAATTCAGGAGAAGCCAACATTCCCCCTTTCACTGCCCAGCCAGGAGTCCAGGTGAACACAGACATTTTTGGCCCAATTTACTTTTTCAATGAAATTTTTACTGAGGACATGCTTGCCTCAATTGTGGACCAGTGCAACCTTTATGCAGAACAATTTATATTCAGTAACCCAGCGTCCTATTATGCCCGTCTCTTTGAGTGGAGAGCCATAACAGTGAAAGAGTTTAAAAAAAATTTGGGCCTCGTATTATGTATGGGACTAAACCATAAAAACCAAGTACGTTCATATTGGTCATCCCGCCCCATCTACCACATGCCCATCTTTTCCTCAAAAATGCCCAGGTCCAGATATCAAAGTATCATGAGATTCCTACACTACAATGACAATACCCAGTGCCCTCCCCCAAATTTTGATAAACTTTATAAAATTTGGCCACTTCTTAATTATTTTTCCTAAATTTTCCCCCAGTTGTTTACCCCGGACCAACATATATGTGTGGATGAGTCCCTTATAAAATTTTCTGGCAGGCTGGGCATAAAACAATTTTTCTTTCTCGTACATCACGGGACACAGAGCGGCATATTCATTACTATATGGGTTATATGGAGTACCTTCAGGTGTGGACACTGGCAATCCCAAACAGGAAGTCCCCTCCTTATATAACCTAGAGGGAGTCCCTCAGTTTTTTCGCCAGTGTCTTAGGTGTTGGTCACGGAATAGCTTTGCTCCACATCCTTGGGATTAAGGGCGGGCTAACCGGATCTGTCCAAGGAGCCTCAGTGCCTAAGTGGACAGTACCCGGGCCCCAAACCGTGGGGTTTTGCCTATAATGCTCCTCTTTGGAGGGCTGGACCCTGGGCCCAGGACTTGGAGTTCGTAAAGACCATAAGTTCCTGTTTGCCAGGGTGCTATATAGGTCCAGGACAGTGGGTACCTTCATAGGACCCCAGGGCCTGAAGGTCTATTATGCTACCCACGGAGATGGGAGAAGATTGGATCGTTTTGCTAGACAAACATCCTGCAGCATGGAGCAGGTAAGAGGGGAGCCTGCGGGACTTGGTTCGACAGCAGGCTCTCCGGGGTAACCTAAAAGGGGGGTAGCCTAAGTATGCTCTGCATTGGCAACCTTGCTCACTATGTCTGAGAAGACAGGATGATCTCATTCCCCCATCACTAGGTTCCCCTGTCTAAGAAACAATTGTGTTTGCTAGCTACCTGCTGCTTTCTTCCTAGGGCTAAGTAAGGACCCCTATGGGGCCTTTTGGAGAGTCCTACCTGGCCGGGGGTTTGATTCTGCCGCCTGGTACTGCAGTCCTGGGTCTCCAGCAGCGCGGCTCCTCCATGTACTTCCTGCTCCGGCATACGCGCGCGCGTGCGCGTGCACGTCTTATAGACGTTTTTCGCGCCGTTCGGAGGGGAGGGCGGGGGGGGCGTGCCTGCAGCGTCATCAGGGGCGCGCCTTGTGTGCTGTTATAGATCAGCAGGCTATAGTCAGTGCTCAGTCTGAGGCTGATCTGAAAGGGAGAGGACGCAGAGCGGCAGAACAGTGACTCCCGGTGGCGGAAGAGGGGTAGTACATGCTGGACTTGGTTCCAATGCTTTTCTGTTAAGCCAAAAAATCCCCCTTTTTGCAACAGGTTGGAGGCTGGCAAACTAAGTTTGGGGTCGCTGTATGTTTTAAAAAAAAAAAAAAAAAAGACTTATATATTTAAAAAAAAAAAAAAAAACATACGGGGCCCCATCAGTTTTTGGGCATTAGTGATCTATTGTCCCCTAAACCCTAGTTTTGTACTCCTGGCCACTACAGTCTGCTGTTGTAGGCGGAGTCCCTCGATTTTGTATTATGGCTTCCAAAGGTTCGGGGTCAAAGGGTACAAAAAAGACCAAAAAACAAAAGGGTTCCCCCTCTGATTCTGATGATATGCCGATACTTTCCCCGCAGCTTATTCCCATGAAGGTCGCCTTGGATGAGCCATTGGGGGGGTCTGGTGCTGAGGCTGGCCCAGATCAGCCCAGCCCTGTGTTTATCACGGAGGAGATGCTAGCTGTATCCCTAGGGGGGCTAGAAGAGAGATTAGCAGCGTTGATCGCTAGATCTATTCCTGGCAAGAAACGGGCTAGATCCCCATCACCAAAAGGTGTATTCTCAGATGCTGAAATTCTCTCTCCGGAGAAATTGGAATCGCAGGAGGATCAACTAGACCTGAACCAAGAGGGTTCGGGGATTGAGGAATCTACCTCTGAGGAACCATTTTCAGACTCCCAGACAGAGAGACTGTGGGTGCAGTCTTTGACGGACATGGTCCGCTCGGCATTTAATTTACTATTGCCAGAGCCTCAGGTTCCTGCGGTATCCTCTCTGGGCTCTTTGAAAGCTCCTTTGAGCAACGCGGTTTTTCCGGTCCATCCTCTCTTGGAGGAATTGATCTTTCAGGATTGGGTACGACCGGACAGGATTTTTCTGCCGCCGAAGAGATTTGCGGTCATTTACCCTATGGAGGAAAAATTCTCGAAGAGGTGGAAGCTCCCAGTGGTGGATGCAGCCATCTCATGTGTGAATAAATCACTAACTTGCCCGGTGGAAAACATACAAATGTTTAAAGATCCGGTTGATAAACGGTTAGAGACACTTTTAAAAGCATCCTTTGCTACGGCAGGAGCAGTGGTACAGCCAGCTGTGGCTGCAATTGGAGTTTGTCAGGCGTTAAAGGACCAGACAAAAGAAATGCTAAAAGACATGCCTACCCAACAGGCAGAAGAGTTTTCTGACATTCCCAGAGCTCTGTGTTTTGCGGTAGATGCTATAAAGGATTCCATCCACCAGGCCTCTCGTTTATCACTATTTTTGGTGCACATGAGAAGGCTCTTATGGTTGAAGAACTGGGCGGCGGAGCCCCCATGCAAAAAGCTTCTGGCAGGGTTTCCCTTCCATGGAGGACGACTCTTCGGAGAGGATCTGGATAAATACATTCAGACTATTTCAAGTGGCAAAAGTACCCTTTTACCAGTCAAAAAGACATTCCGGGGTCCTACATTTAAAAGGCAGCTCTTTCCTGTCTCAGGGCCCTCAAATTCCAGGCAGTATCGACGGCCGCCTGCGCGATCCAACTTTAACAGTAGATCGTAGGGACAGGCCCCTGGGGGTAAGAGACCATGGTATCGCAAGCCGACAAAACCAGCCCCTAAGTCTGCCTTATGAAGGGGCGCCCCCACTCTCGCGGGTGGGGGGAAGGCTTCGTTTCTTCTCAGAAGTTTGGGAAGCCAAGATCCCCGACAAATGGGTCCGGGCGTCTGTAACCACAGGCTACAGACTGGAGTTTCTAAAGTTTCCTCCGCCTCATTTTCAAGAGTCAAGGCTACCAAAGGATCCAGCAAAGAAGGCCTCGATGCTGGCAGCTTTGGATCACCTGCTTTGCCAGGATGTGATAATAGAGGTGCCAGCCCAAGAGCAGGGGCTAGGTTTCTATTCCAATCTCTTTGTCATACCAAAGCCCAACGGCGATGTCAGGCCAATCTTGGACCTAAAGAGTTTAAACGTTTACCTAAGGGTTCGTTCCTTCCGGATGGAATCCATCCGGTCAGCAGTCGCCACGCTCCAGAGGGACGATTTTCTGGCTTCCATAGACATAAAGGATGCTTACCTTCATGTACCAATCTTTCAGTCGCATCAAAGATTTTTACGCTTCGCAGTGGGGCAGCAACACTTCCAATTCAGGGCGCTCCCCTTCGGGCTAGCCACGGCCCCCCGGGTATTCACGAAGATCCTAGCCCCAGTTTTGGCCAATCTAAGGATCCAAGGGGTCACAGTCCTAGCATACTTGGACGACCTTTTAATCATAGATCACTCACGGCCGTGTCTGCAACAGGCAGTAAACCTCACGGTTCAGTACCTCGAAAGGTTCGGCTGGGTCCTAAACCGGGAAAAGTCAGCGTTCCAGCCTACAAAGCAGTTGGAATACCTCGGCATGAGGTTAGACACAGAACAGCAAAGGGTGTTCCTGCCCCTTGTAAAGATCGAGGCTATCAAGGGGTTGGTTCAGTTGGTTCTAAGCAAGAAAAAACCAACTATTCGCCTGTGTATGCGATTACTAGGCAAGCTAGTGGCCACGTTCGAGGCAGTACCATACGCCCAGATCCACACTCGCGTCCTACAGGCAGCCATTCTAGCAGCCTGGGGCAAGAGAGCACATGCCTTGGAGTCCCCTTTGACGCTATCATCAAGGGTCCGACAAAGCCTGGCCTGGTGGTTGAACCCTCAGAATCTTCTAAAGGGAAGGTCCTTCAGCCCCGTTGTCTGGAAGGTAGTTACCACAGACGCCAGCCTGGCAGGCTGGGGGGCAGTCTTGGAGGGGTTCTCTCGCCAGGGAACTTGGGTGGAAGCAGAGAGGCAGCTACCCATCAATGTCTTGGAGATCAGAGCTGCTCGCCTAGCCCTCCTGGCATGGACTTCCAGATTACAGGGGTCCCCGGTGAGAATCCAGTCAGACAATGCCACAGCGGTGGCATACATAAACCACCAAGGGGGAACCAGGAGTCAGGCCGCTCAGAGGGAGGTGAGCTTGATTTTTCAGTGGGCAGAGGTTCATGTACCCTGCATTTCGGCGATATTCATTCCCGGAGTGGACAACCTGCAGGCAGACTTCTTAAGTCGCCAGATTCTGTCGCCGGGGGAGTGGTCTCTGCATCCCCAGGTCTTTCAGACAATCTGCCAGAAGTGGGGAATGCCAGACGTAGATATAATGGCATCCAGGTTCAACAAGAAACTAGACAGATTCGTGTCTCGAGCGAGGGACCCTATGGCCTGCGGAACCGATGCGTTGGTTTGCCCTTGGCATCAATTCAAACTTCTATATGCATTCCCTCCGCTACAGTTACTTCCTCGCCTGTTGCGCAGGATCAGAGTGGAGCACAAGCCAGTCATTCTAGTAGCTCCAGCTTGGCCCCGGAGGACATGGTACTCACTAGTCCTGAAAATGGCAGTGGGAGACCCTTGGACTCTTCCTCTACGACCAGACCTACTCTCACAAGGCCCGATCCTCCACCCTACATTACAGCATCTAAATTTGACGGCCTGGAGGCTGAATCCCTGATTCTCAGGGGTAGAGGTCTGTCTAGGCAGGTAATTCCTACCCTGATAAGGGCTAGAAAGCCGGCCTCCATATCTCGTTCTACATAAGGACAGGGCGGTTCTCCGGCCTCATCCTTCCTTTCTACCAAAGGTTATATCCAGTTTTCACTTGAACCAGGATTTGGTACTTCCATCCTTCTTTCCGAAACCCACATCTAGAAAGGAGGGGTTGCTGCATACCTTAGATATTGTCCGGGCCATGAGGGCCTATCTTAAAGCTACAGAAAAGATCCGGAAAACAGATGTGTTGTTCGTTTTACCAGATGGCCCCAAGAAGGGGCAAGCAGCTGCAAAATCCACCATCTCGAGATGGATTAGACAATTAATCATTCAGGCCTACGGTTTGAAGAGGTTGCCTCCTCCTTTGTCGGTAAAAGCCCATTCTACCAGGGCCATGGGCGCCTCCTGGGCAGCACACCATCAGATCTCTATGGCTCAGATATGCAAGGCGGCGACGTGGTCATCGGTCCACACGTTTACAAGGTTTTATCAGTTAGACGTGAGAAGGAATGCGGATTCAGCCTTTGGGCAGGCAGTACTACAGGCTGCGGTTTAAGATCCTCGGGATCAGGGGCACCCTTGGTTGTAAAAAAAGAAAAAAAAAAAAAAAAAAGTTTTTTCTTGACTAAGTTGGATTTATTATTATTATTTGAGTATACCTCTAAATTAAATCTCTTTTGAGAAGATGTCTCCCTCCCCTCATTAAAGCATTGCTTTCGGACATCCCATATAGTAATGAATATGCCGCTCTGTGTCCCGTGATGTATGAGAAAGAAAAAGGGATTTTTAAATACAGCTTACCTGTAAAATCCTTTTCTTGGAGTACATCACGGGACACAGAGCTCCCGCCCCTCTTTTGGGGAACATTTTTGGGAGGCATACTGCTTGCTACAAAACTGAGGGACTCCCTCTAGGGGAGGGGGTTATATAGGGAGGGGACTTCCTGTTTGAGATTGCCAGTGTCCACACCTGAAGGTACTCCATATAACCCATATAGTAATGAATATGCCGCTCTGTGTCCCGTGATGTACTCCAAGAAAAGGATTTTACAGGTAAGCTGTATTTAAAAATCCCTTTATTCCCACCAAAAGTGCCTGTTATGGGGTGAAGCTCTATAAATTGTGTGACCGAGCCACAGGGTATACATATGCCTTCAATGTATACGAAGGAAAGGACAGCCAGTTACACCCCCCTAATTGCACAGACTACGTAGGAACCAGCGGGAAAATTGTTTGGGAACTCCTAAACCCACTCATGGAGAAAGGCTATCACTTGTATGTGGACAATTTTTAAAAAAGTTTGCCCCTGTTCCGAAACCTTTTCAGAAAAAACACACCAGCATGCGGCACCGTACGGATGAACTGGAAGGGCTTTCCTCAAAGCCTTGTCACCAAGAAATTAAGAAAAGGGGAGAAATAGAGTTTATGTAATGAGGAAGTTCTGGCTGTGAAATGGAGGGACAAAAGGGACGTGTACGTGCTTTCTACCATCCACAACAATACATTTGTTGAGATCAGAAGGAGGAATGGGCGAATCCAAAAACCAACATGTATTCAAGAATACAATAAGTTCATGGGGGGTGTCGACTTGAACGACCAAATGCTGGAACCCTACCTTTCAACAAGAAGATCATACCAGTGGTATAAAAAAGTTTCAATTTATTTGTTTAATTTGGCCACGTACAATACTTATGTGATATATCGGAAATTCACTCCAAGACCCAAATCCTAGCTTTTCTACCAGGAGGAAATCACCACTGCCCTTTTATACCCCAGCACCCCACCAGCAAACATTCGATCCGATGTGGTTAGCTTACTTTACGAGCACCACTTTCCAGATAAAATCCCTCCCGAACCAACAGGCCAAAAACACCAAAAAAAAAAATGCCGGGTGTGCTCCAGAGGAGGAGTGAGAAAAGACACCACTTTTTATTGTGCCCAATGCCCTTCCCAACCAGGCCTCTGCGTAGTTGGCTGTTTCGGCCCTTACCATACCTCACTAAATTATTAGTCACTTCCTGACATTTACCTTCACACCCCTTATGCCTCTGCTTGCTCTGTAACTGACTCTGGCTTGTTTTTTGACCGCGCTTCTGCCTACCGATTCTGTTTATACCTCTGCCTGATCTGGAACTGACCCTGGACTGTTATTTGACCACGCTTATGCCTACCGATTCTGTTTATACCCCTGCCTGATCTGGAACTGACCCTGGACTGTTATTTGACCATGCTTCTGCCTACCGATTCTGTACATACCTCTGCCTGATCTGGAACTGACCCTGGACTGTTTGACCATTCTTTTTGCCTGCCTCTTGGACTGATCTTTTACCCTGCCAGTGGACTAGTGGGATTCATAGCACAGGGGTCTCACATATGTGATGGGCTCCAGAATTGTTTTTCTGGATGAAGAAAACAATTGTTTTTGTTTTCTCATCCTAAATTGGGGTCTGGTTGCCCGAGGGTGGGGGAAGCCTCTACCCCTGTCCCCATTCTGTCCTGAACGAGGCCCTACTTCTGCCTGCCGCCTGTAGGACCTATGATATCATGCTTCTGCCTGTCGCATGAACTGAACACACCACACGGACCTGCCTACTACCAGGACCAATATTTTGGCACTGCTGACAATCTGTGCCTGCACTGACCCTGGACTGTATATGGACAGTATCCCTGCCTGCTGCCTGTAATGACTATGAACAATATCCCTGCCTGTTGCCTGGACAATTGCGTTTGCTTTTGCTGACCAAGTCCCTGCCTGCTGCCTGGACCAGTGCTATCGTCCTGTAGACAACTGCGCTAACACCACAGGTACATTTTTTGTTTAGCCTTTGCTAAGCATAATGTATTTTGGGGTGTAATTCTTGGCATGTGCATGCTATGTGTCCCTAGAACACCTGTTGGTGTTCATTGCATGTTGGGCCTCTGTATGTGGTCAGGCTGTGAAAAAGTCCCACACATGTGGTATCGCCATACTCAGGAGGAGTAGCAGAATGTATTTTGGGGTGTCATTTTTGCTATGTACATGCTATGCGTTGGCAATATCTTATAAATGGACAACTTTACATAAAAAAATTGCGTTTTCATTTTTTTCCACATTTTCCAAAAACTTCTGTAAAAAATGAATCATTCAAAAGACTCATTATGCCTCATAGATTATACATTGGGGCGTTAGCTTTCCAAAATGGAGTCACTTTGTGGGCGTTTCCATTGTCCTGGGGCTCCAGGACCTTCACAAGTGTAATAGGTAGTCAACAAGTTAGATGTGTAATTTATGCTCCTAGAACACTTGATGGTGCTCCCTGCATATTGGGCCTCTGTATGTGGCCAGGCTGTGAAAAAGTCCCACACATGTGGTATCGCCATACTCAGGACGAGTAGCAGAATCTATTTTGGGGTGTCATTTTTGCTATGTACATGCTATGTGTTGGCAATATCTTATAAATGGACAACTTTGCGTAAAATAATTGCGTTTTCATTTTTTTTCCACATTTTCCAAAAACGTTTGGAAAAACATGAATAGTTTAAAAGACTCATTATGCATCATAGGTTATACGTTGGGGTGTTAGCTTTCCAAAATCGGGTCACTTTGTGGGCGTTTCTATTGTCCTGGTGCTCCAGGGCCTTCAAAAGTGTAATAGGTAGTCAACAAGTAATTTATGCTCCTAGAACACCTGATGGCGCTCCCTGCATGTTGGGCCTCTGTATGTGGTCAGGCTGTGAAAAAGTCCCACATATGTGGTATCGCCATACTCAGGAGGAGTAGCACAATGTATTTTCGGGTGTCATTTGTGGTATACACATGCCATGTGAGAGAAATAACCTATTACAATGACAATTTTGTGAGAGGGGGAAAAAAATAAATAAAAAAAATATTAATTTTGCAAATAATTGTGGGAAAAATTACAACATCAAAAACCTCATCATGCATCTTACTAAATACCTTGGAATGTCTACTTTCTAAAAAGGGGTCATTTGGGGGGTATTTGTACTTTCCTGGCGTGTTCGGGTCGCAAGAAATGAGATAGGCCACCGGTACAACAGGTGTGATAATTTTTTTATGATTTGCACCATAGCTTGTAGACTCTCTAACTTTCACAAAGAGCAAATAATATCCACTAATTTGGGTTATTTTTACCAAAGATATGTAGCAGTATAAATTGTGGCCAAAATTTATGAAGAAAAATTAATAATTTGCTATATTTTATCGCATAAACTAAGAAAAAAACTTTTTTTTTCCAAATTTTCCGTCTTTTTTCATTTATAGTGCAAAAAAGTCCAGAGGTGATCAAATACCACCAAAAGAAAGCTCTATTTGTATGAAAAAAGGACAAAAAATTCATTTGGGTACAATGTTGTATGACTAAGTAATTGACATTCAAAGTGTGAGAGCGCTGAAAGCTGAAAATTGGTCCGGGCACGAAGGGGGTTTAAGTGCCCAGTAAGCAAGTGGTTAAAGGAGGTATCATTATTATTATTATTATTATTATAATACAAGATTTATATAGCGCCAACAGTTAACACAGCACTTTTCAATATTAAAAGGGGCACAACACAGTTATAATACAATAAAATACAAGAGGATTAAGAGGGCCCTGCTCAGAAGAGCTTACAATCTAATAGGGTGGGGCAGGTGGTACAAAAGGTTGTAACTGTGGGGAATGATCTGATGGAAGTGATAAAAGATTTGTTGGAGACGTGATAGGCTTTCCTGAAGAGATGAGTTTTCAGGGATCGCCTGAAAGTAGCAAGAGTAGGGGGTAGCCGGACAGGTTGAGGTAGCGAGTTCCAGAGGATGGGAGAGGCTCTGGAGAAATCCTGAAAACGAGCACGGGAGGAGGAGACGAGAGAGCTTGACAGTAGGAGGTCTTGAGAAGAGCGGAGAGGACGGTTTGGGTGATATTTAGAGACAAGGGGCCAGATTCAGATACAATTACATTGGCGCAGAGTATCAGAGATGCACTACGCTGCCGTATTTTACCAGGCTGTACGACGAATCCTGGTAGATTTTGTCCCTTACGGTACGGCGGCGTAGTGTATTTCCCGCCGCGTAATCGAAATACGCGATTAGGGGGCGTGAAGCATTTAAATTAGGCGCGTCCCCACGGCGATCGAACTGTGCATGCTCTGTTCAGAAATTTCCCGCCGTGCATTGCGCGAAATAACGTCGATACGTCATTCGTTATTTGAGTAGCGTCGTTTACGGACATTCCTATTCCCGGACGTTTTACGTCAAAAATAAAAAAAGACGTCGGAAAACGTTGATAATGATGATGAAGAAAAGAGGGAAGGACGGCCGCACTCCAAGGATTTTCAAACGAAAAAAGTTGTCTTTATTGTAAATCCAAAAACATGTACAGTCACAGCAATCACAGAAAACAGGACAGCCGACGCGTTTCGTACTCGATCAGTGCTTAGTCATGGGAAAACGTTGATATTCGACGCGGGAACGACGGCCATACTTAACATTGGCTGTCTAATATTAGACCAGCAAAAAGCTGGTATAGTTTTACGCAGTGAAAAGATGACTAAAGGTGCCGTAAGAGATTGCGATAGACGTTCGTAATTTCGTGGATAGTCGGCAAAAGCTCATTTGCATACCCCGACGCGGAAAACGACGGGAACTCCACCCAGCGGCCGCAATTTTATTGCAGCGTAGATCCGAAGGCGTACGAACAGATTGAAGCCCGCAGCCGTAATTTCATGGTTTGAGGTTTCAGAGTAGTGAAAAAACGCGCGTAATTCGAAAGTACTCCAGTCTAACGCGAGATAGACAGGAGTAATCGCTCTGTGAATCTGGCCCAAGGTCGGTAATGTAGCTCGGAGCAGAGTTGTGGATGGCTTTGTAGGTTGTGGTTAGTATTTTGAATTTAATTCGCTGGGCGATCGGGAGCCAGTGCAGGGATTGGAGGAGAGGGTTGGCAGAAACTGAGCGGTTGGTAAGGTGGATAAGTGTGGCAGCAGCATTCATGATAGACTGAAGAGGGGATAGCCTATAGAGAGGCAGGCCAATGGGAAGGGAGTTGCAATAGTCAAGGCGAGAGATAACAAGGGAGTGAATGAGGAGTTTGGTGGTCTCATTTGTTAAAAAGGGGCGAATTTTAGAGATGTTACTGAGTTGAATTCTACAAACGATTGGCTGAAATGACAAGTCAAAGTCTAGGATCACACCTAGTCCCCTGGCATGAAGGGAGGGACTGATGGTTGCATTGTTGGAGATGGGGAAATTAGTACCTCCGCTTATAGAGAGATTTAGTTTAAGGAAGCGGTGCGACATCCATGCTGAGATGTCAGTTAGTAAGTTAAAGAAGTTGTAAATAAAAAAAAATGTATGCTGAAATGACTGTTTACAGGGTATAGAGACATAATAGTTAACTGATTCCTTTTAAAAACAATTAAAAATAGATAAAATCAATCATATAATGTACCTGTGATTTCTAGTTTTGTTTTTGCATGTTGTTTCCTGCCTCTCTGCTGTACAGAGCCACCGAGCCAATACAGGGCAGTGATGGTTTGGAAAACTAAACTGATTGGTGCTGAGTAGTGATGAGCGGAATACGCCATATTCGATTTCGCGATATTAATATCGAATATTCGTGATATTTTATAAAAAAAAAAATTAGCGAATTTTCGCGTTTTTTTTTTTTTTTTTATAAAATATCACGAATATTCGATATTTACGAATATTCGCTATATTTTATAAAAAAATAAATAGCGAAATTTCGCATATGCGAAAGCCAAAATGATTGCGAAATTTCGCTATTTTTTTTTGGATAAAATATCACGAATATTCGATATTTACGAATATTCGCTATATTTTATAAAAAAAAAAAAAAAATAATTGCGAAATTTCGCCAATGCGAAATTTATTGCGAAATTTATTGCAAAATCTATTGCGAAATTTGAAAAATACGAATATTCGAAATAGCGAATATTCGCCGCGATATTCGAGTTTTTCGCGAATACTCGAATATGCAATATTCGTAGCGAATATTCGCAATGCGAATATTCGTGAGCAACACTAGTGCTGAGGGGTTTTAGACACACAGTAATCACACCTTATTGATTAGTGACCACAGAGAGAAAGCTCCCAGTACTGTGGTCATCAGGAAACAGACAACCAGGAAGTGTGAAGATCAGAGAAGAATTACAGCAACTTGAGAGCAAAAACGAACAATGAGGACATGAAAACAGCACTGCATTAAAGGATCGCTAAAGGATTTTTTTTTTTTTAGCTAAATAGCTTCCTTTACCTTACTGCAGTACTGGTTTCATGTCCTTATTGTTCGTTTTTGCTTTGAAGTTGCTGTAATCCTGCTCTGATCTCCACACTTCCTGCTTGTCTGTTTCCTTATAACCACAGTGCTGGGAGCTTTCTCACAGTGTTCTAAGCTGTCATTACTGTGTGTCTAAAACTTCCCAGAACCAATCAGATTCATTTTAAATACAAAACACTGCCCTGGATATGTTTGTTTTTGTTCTGTGTGCCTATTTCTACTTCACAGAAACATGAAGCCAGTTCAAAAGTGAAACTAACCTGCAGGCACATTATATGATTGATTTTTATCTATTTTTAATTATTTTGAAAAGGAATCGGTTAACTTTTATGTCTCTATACCCTGTAAACAGTCATTTCAGTAAAAAAAATTAAAAATTTCCTTTAGTGACCCTTTAATCTATCCATTATTAAATATGTGCTCCGACTTTGGAGACTCTCAAATTAGACACCAATCACATTTAGCCCAGTTTTAACTATGTTATTAAATTAATTCTAGCGCCAGATATGTCCGCTGGTATTCCCTGTAGCATAGTTAAAGAGGAAGTAAACCCTCTGGGGGAAGTTACACCTACAGGTAAGCCTAGAATAAAGGGGTTGTAAAGGATTTTTTTTTCTTTCATAATAAGCATCCTTTACCTGCAGACATTCCTCTTTTCACTTCCTCATTGCTCAGAAGTTGCTCTATTTCTTCTCTGTTCTGTTCACTTCCTGCTTGTCTGATTGTTACTCACCACCGTTAAGGGAGGCTTTACTGCGGTGGTCAGTGACGTGCTCGCCCCCTCCTGGGAACTACATCTGTGTGGCAGGACGCTCTCTACGTGTTAGAGACTTCAAGGAGGTGTGAATTACTGGGCGTGCCACAATGCATACTGGGAAATGTAGTTCTTACATGAACGAGCGCCGCAAACCAGGAAGTGAATGAGAGAACAGAAACTAGAACACCGGAGATGATATAGAGAAAGGAATTTAATAGGTATTTACTTGTTTTTTAACAGAATCATTACACTATTCTGTCTGTCTACCTTGCAGACATTCATTTTAGGTAAAAAAATGTTTTTCTTTACAACTGCTTTAAGGCTTACCCGTAGGTGTTTGCAATATCTCCTAAACCTACACAGTTTAGGAGATATTTGTCAAAATGTATACACCGTCGTCTACGTTGAATGCGTGCCGTAGACATCGGCGCAGACACACTGAAAATGCCGGTTTTATCACTGATAATGCCGGCTTTGACGGCTCCCGTGCGCATGCGCGGAATGACGTCATCGCTGCTCCGGCCAATCACAGCGACAGAGCGGCGATACCCGGAAGTAACCTTCCGGTGAGATGTCTGCGGCCGGAGGGTGAGACGAGGACGGCTTCGATCTAAGGTAAGTAATTCATAATGAGCTAGTCATACTTTTTATTTGGAAAAAAAGCAAAACTAGATCTGGGTTTACAACCACTTTAAATCCCCTAAATAAAAACAACAAAAAACAAGATGAAGGACTGATCATTGTCTGGCGATGTGTGATTGGATATGAATGCCTGGCCTGAGCAGGGTGTAGAGTTGCACAATTAATCATTAAAAAAATTGTGATCTCAATTCAACCCCCCCCCCCCCCCCCCCCCCCTGACGATCTCCAATGCAGTGTTTGCTGATTCTTTCATATAACAAGTGGAGAGACTTATCTGCTCACTCACAGAAAATATTAGGCAGTCTGCCAAGTTTTTAATATGAAACATGGATAAACTTCTGTGTGTAAATGCAGGAATATTTAACCACTTAGGGCCAGATTCATAAAGAGTTACGACGGCGTATCAGTAGATACGCCGTCGTAACTCAGAATCTGCGCCGTCATATCTTTAAGCGTATGCTCAAAGCGAGATACGCTTAAATGTTGCTAAGATACGACCGGCGTAAGTCTCCTACGCCGTCGTATCTTAGCTGCCTATTTACGCTGGCCGCTAGGGGCGTGTACGCTGATTTACGCCTAGAATATGTAAATCAGCGAGATACGCCTATTCACGAACGTACGCCCGGCCGTCGCAGTAAAGATACGCCGTTTACGTAAGGCGTTTTCAGGCATGAAGATAAACCACCAAAAAGATGGCGCAGCCAATGTTAAGTATGGAAGGCCGGGACCGCATCAAATTTTTTACATCGTTTGCGTAACTCGTCCGTGAATGGGGCTGGACGTAAATTACGTTCATGTCGAAACCAATGAGTCTTAGCAGCGTAATTTGGAGCATGCGCACTGGGATACGTCTACGGACGGCGCATGCGCCGTTAGTAAAAAACATCATTTACGTGGGGTCACACTTAATTTAAATAAAACACGCCCACATCAAACACATTTGAATTCGGCGGGCTTACGCCGGCCCATTTACGCTACGCCGCCATAACTAAGCTTTGTGAATACAGCACTTGCCTCTCTAATTTACGGCGGCGTAGCGTATCTGAGATACGTTACGCCGCACAAAATAATGCCGCTCTACGTGACTCTACAAGAAACAGAAAGTGCCTATTAGGAAAAACCCCAAGAAGGAGGTATCCTGTGGTCAACAAGGGGCTACTATAGGTAAAGAAGGGCTAGACTCATGATATGAAAAATTACACAATTATTTTATTGATAAAAAAGTCGCTGCAAAACATGTTATTTAGCAGTAAAAAATGCTGGTGCAAATGAATGAACAAGCAATTGATCTAAATGAGTGAACAACATGCACCAGTAAAGATACTGGGCCAGATTCTCAGAGGCGCTACGACGGGGTATCTCAGATACCCCGTCGTATCGCCGTTTTTTTCCCCGGGTATCTATGCGAGTGATTCTTAGAATCACTTTGGCATAGATACGGGTAAAGATCCGACAAGTGTAATTGTATTACACTTGCGGATCGTAGATGTAATGACAACTCTGGCCACTAGGTGGCCTTTACGTTGTTTTCTCATTTGCCTATGCAAATGAGCCTAGTACGCCGATTCCCGAAGGATTTTACGCTGCCTCGTCGTCGCTTATGTCATTTTCGTCCGCGTAAGGTTACCCCTGCAAAGATGTGGAGTAACCTTACGCAGTACCGTCGGATGCCGTCGGGTGCCGTCGGATACCATGTTAAGTATTGCGTCGGGTCAGCGTCCGCTTTTTCCGTCGGTTACGTCGTTTTACTAAGTCGTTCGCGAATAGGGCATTGCGTAAGTGACGATCACGTCGTTTTGACGTCGGTTTCACCGACGCTTTCCGACGTGAGCTGGAGCATGCGCACTGGGCTTTTTGCCCGGCCGGCGCATGCGCAGTTCGATCAACGCGGGGGCGCGCTTAATTTAAATACAAGCCGCCCCCTTTGAATTACGCGGCCTTACGCTGGGCCATTTACTCTACGCATCCGAAAACTACGGAGCAAGTGCATGGAGAATACGGCATTTGCTCTGTTAAGTTGCGGCGGCGTAGTGTAAATGGCTTACGCTACGCCAGTGAAAATGTATGACAATCTGGCCCTTACTGTGTGCGGTAAATAAACATACATAAAAGACAATAATGAACATTTAACATGTAAAGACAAACGTCCAGACAAAGCTACGTGACTCTGTTGCGAAACGCGTTGACGTCACAGCCTCCGGACGCCACACACACCCCCCGTCAGCTTGGGTCGGAGGTACGACGGTACGGTACGACGGTACAACGCAGCGCGCCAGTTTTGAGTAACTGCAACGATACACGAGTGGCTCCTATACTGAGCTAATGTGAACAGTGCACAAAACCGGTTACGATCTTTCAGAGGACAAGAGTGATACTATCTGTCCAACATCCAGTGGACGTTACCTTATACCTGCTGGATGTCGACCTAAACCATGGACAAGGTAAGACTATTTTATACAACTTGATTTGATGTCCAATCCTCCACCTGGCTCTGCATCCATTTCCATTTGAGGAGGAAATCATTTTCATTGGAACTGTCCATTTACCATCATCCATGGCCATGGTCGTCAGTGACACTGCATAGATGCATCAGACAATTATTGTCCAACTGATTTTTCAAATGATATTATTATTTTTTTGATTTATCCATTTTTTTCATAACAGTGTTACATCATTCCAAGTTCAGGGAATATTCAAATGCCACTAATAGGACATAATAGGTCCAGAGCATAATTCACCCTAAGGGGCGGGCTCTCCAACCTTGTCTACTCCCACTAATATAGGCATTTTTTCCCTAGTGTACCACCCAACTGCTTCCCTCCCGCGGGGTCACATCTGCTGTTTTGTTCCATAGATATCTATATCTCTATACAATTTTTCTATACATTATCAATTCGGTCATTCCGATTGGAAATTGCAGCGGATGTGATTATTTTTCATGTCCGGACTGTTTGTCTATACATGTTAAATGTTCGTTATTGTCTTTTATGTCTTTTATGTATGTTTATTCACCGCACACAGTAAATCCTTACTGGTACATGTTGTTCACTCATTTAGATCAATTGCTTGTTCATTCATTTGCAACAGCATTTTTTTACTGCTAAATAACATGTTTTGCAGCGACTTTTTTATCAATAAAATAATTTTGTAATTTTTCATATCATGAGTCTAGCCCTTCTTTACCTATAGTAGCCCCTTGTTGCCCACAGGATACCTCCTTCTTGAGGTTTTTCCTAATAGGCACTTCCTGTTTCTTGTGCTTGTATATTTGGCTACGGTGAAGACCCCATACGTGGGGAGTGTCTACTCTATATAGTCGCCATCACACATTAGTAGTTCTCCTGCATGGGACGCACCTTTTTCTTTTTTTTCGTTATCTACGTGAATCTACCCCTTAAAGCGGAGCTCCACCCAGGAAAACAACATTTTCCCATATTGTTTAAAAAAATTAAATAAAAAAAACCTGAAAAAAAAAAAAATACTCACCCGAAATACCTGTTGCTATGCGGAAGTCCGTAATCTGCCTCACCTGCACCGTGGTCCGATTTCTTCCTCTCCTTCTCCTTGTGAATGGGGCGCGCTGCTTTCTGGGAACTGTGTGTGTTCTCAGAGAGCAGCGCGCCCATTCACAAGCCAGCGTGAGACTCACGCAGGCGCAGTAGGAAATGGGCAGTGAAGCCGTACGGCTTTACTGCCTGTTTCCCATAGTGTGGATGGCGGCGCGGGACCCGGAGCGATCGTGGGACCGGCATCGGGGGGCCCATCAGCGCGGGCAAGTAGGACAAGGTAAGTGTCCTTATTTAAAGTCAGCAGCTACACTGTTAGCTGCAGAGCTTTTTTTCTCAGAAAATAGGTGCAGGAACTCAACCACGACCCTTTCAGATTTCACAAACAGTAGAAGGGTCTTAAGGGGCATTAAATACCAGAATTGCATTACATACAGAGTGCAGAGTTCAGGGGGTTACAAAGCAGTCACTTGTAAACACAGAAACCAGACTTCTGTGTTCACAAGTGATTGTGGTGAGCGGGCACCAAAGGGTCTGAGCCAAAGGTGGTGGAACTGAGTTCCACCAAGTTCCCCCAGAAAAAAAGCCCTGGTTAGCTGTAACTTTGGGCGCTAGTTCTGTATTCAGAAAGAACTTGCGCCCATATTTACGGCGGCGTAACGTATGTGTTGCGGCGTAAGGCCGCGTAATTCAAATGGGGATGGTGTGGGCGTGATTCATGTAAATGAATCATGACCCCACGTAATTTACATTTTTTTTGAAAGGCGCATTCGCCGTCCGTGGACGTATCCCAGTGCGCATGCGCAAAATCACGTTGCTAGTTGTCCATGTAAACGTCGTGAACGTAACTTACGTCGAGCCCCATTCCCGAACAATTTACGCAAACGACGTAACCGACGTACAATTCAACGCTCTCCCTGGTGTGGAGAAAGCCTCTTGAGGGGGCGAGCAAAAGTGACAGGACGCTCTCTATTTTGCAGATAGAGAAAGGAGCTGTGTGTTAGTGGGCGTCCTGACACTCCTGCTCACCCCCTCCCCCTCAAGAGGCTTTCTCCACACCAGGGAGAAAGCCTCGCATTACGGTGTGTAGTTACACACAGAAGAACAGGAAGTGAGGATTTCCCAGAAGAAATAAGGACATTTAAAAGCAAAATGGAAGGATGAGGTAAGTGAAGGAGGACTGCACTAAGGTAAAGGAAGATATTTAGGGAAAAAAATTTACCTTTACAACCCCTTTAAGTTAAAAATCAATATTTTTTGCTAGAAAATTACTTGGAACCCCCAAACATTAAATATATATTTTAGCAGAGGCCCTAGGGAATAAAATGGCAATTGCTGCAATATTTTATGTCAGACTGTATTTGCCCAGCAGTCTTTCAAACGCTCATTTTTGGGAAAAAATACACTTCAATGAATAAATAAAAAATAAAAAAACAGTAAAGTTAGCCCAATTATTATGTTTTAACCACTTCCTGACGGCCGTACGACTTTGTACGGCCGCAGTGTGGTTCCCAATTGCCGGGAGGCCGTCTATATATGGCCTCTAGCCACTGGGGGGCGCGCGAGAGCGCCGCCAACGGCGGCGTGCGTCCGCTGCATCACTGAGATGCCGATGCGCGTGCCTGGCGGCCGCGATGTCCTCCAGGCACCCACGATCGGCGATTACAGAGACATGGACATGGATCTGTGTGTGTAAACACAGAGATCCACAACCTGTCACGGAGAGAGGAGACCAATCTGTGTCCCTTGTACATAGGGACACAGATCGGTCACCTACCTCAGTCAGTCCCCCTCCACACACAGTTAGAACACAATGCAGGGTACACATTTAACCCCTTCCTCACTCCCTAGTGTTAACCCCTTCATTGCCAGTCACATTTATACAGTAATTAGTGCATATTTGTAGCACTGATCGCAGTATAAATGTGAATGGTGCCAAAAATGTGCCAAAAGTGTCCGACGTGTCCACCATAATGTCGCAGTCCCAATTAAATTCGCAGATCGCCGCCATTACTAGTAGGCGCTATAACTTTTGCGCAAACCAGACGCTTATTGCAATTTTTTTATTTTTTTTTACCAAAAATATGTAGAATACGTATCGACTTAGACTGAGAAAAAAATAATGGCCCAGATTCACAGAGCAATTACGCCTGTCTAACTGGTGTTAGACAGGAGTAATTTCAAATTTTGCGCGCCGTATCACTAGTTTGAATCCTCAAACCATGATACGGCGGCTTCGGGCTTCGATCCGAGAGGCTTACGGCCTCGTAAGCCTTCGGTTCTACACTGCGATATTTTTGCGGCCGCTGGGAGGAGTTTGCGTCGTTTTCATGCGTCGGGATATGCAAATGAGTTTTTATGGCGATCCACGAAGGTACGAGTGTCCCTCGCATTCGCCTACGTCATTTTTTGGCTACGTAATGTTAGAGGAGCTTTTTGCTGGTCTAACAGTGCGTAACCCATGTAAAGTATGGCCGTCGTTCCCGCGTCGATTTGAAAATATTATTATTTTTTTTAACGTAATTCGTTCGGGAATAGGAATGTACGTAAACGACGCTACTACGACGTGACGACGTGTTTTCGCGCAATGCACGGCGGGAAATTTGCGAACGGAGCATGCGCAGTTCGATCGCCGCGGGAACGCGCCTATTTTAAATGCTTCACGCCCCCTACTCGCGCAGATGGATTGCGACGGGAGAAATACACTACGACGCCGTCGTTTACTGGACAAAATCTACCTGGATTCCACGTAGAGCCAGGTAAAAAACGGCGGCGTAGTGTATTTCTGATACTCTACGAGAATCTAATTCTCTGTGAATCTGCCCCAATGTTTTTTTTAAAAAAAATTGGGATATTTATTATAGCATTAAGTAAAAAATATTGTTTTATTTTTTTCAAAATTGTCGCTCTTTTTTTGTTTATAGCTCAAAAAATAAAGACCGCAGAGACGATCAAATACCACCAAAAGAAAGCTCTATTTGTGGGAAAAAAAGGACGCCAATTTTATTTGGGAGCGACGTCGCACGACCGTGCAATTGTCAGTTAAAGTGACGCAGTGCCGGAAGCTGAAATTTCACCTGGGCAAAAGGGGGGGGGGGGGGGTATATGTGCCCAGTAAGCAAGTGGTTAATGTGAAAGATGATGTTACGCCGCGAGAATTGTGATCTATCTCCTAAGCAAAAACATTGTGATTCCCATTTTAGCCAGAATCGTGCAGCTTTAGCAGGGTGCATGGGCATCCGCTCCATAGGGCGAGGGGGGGCAATTCACCCTCCCTGGAAAATCGAGAAGGTGTTGAAGAGTCTAGCGGCCGCGGGGTGTCTGAGCGGTCTCGGCCCGGATGTCACACAGGCACAGCGAGCAGAGGAAAGGGAACCTGCTGTGCCTGTGCCGCACTGATGGCTGATCTGAGGTACTGAATTGGATGGGGGAGGGGGGTCCATCTGTGCTGAATGGAGGGGTCTGTGTAGAATAGGGGGGTCTCTGCTGAAGGGGAGGTCTGTGTGGAATGGGGGTCTGTGCTGAAGGGGGGTCCATCTGTACTGAATGGAGGGGTCTGTGCAGAATAGGGGGGTCTGTGCTGAAGGGGGGTCCATCATATTTATATGGGCATGGAGTGAAGCTGAATTATCTCAAGAGCTATTTCACACTGCCAGCTGGCCACGTTATCGGTAAAGTGCCACTAAAAAGCAGCGCTTTACCATAGTTTTAGCTGCGCTATTCGGCCACTAGCGGGGCGCTTTTTAACCTCCGTAAGCGTTTTAAGAAAGGGTTAAATGCGACTGTGTATCACCGCTGCTAAAGTGTCCCCCTCTAAAAAAAATCAGCGGACACCCATGGCAGGGTGAACTACAACACTCAGCGACCCCACGGGGGGCACCGCTGCACAGCTTTTCTTGCCGCTCGCATACAATAAGCCTGAGTCGCTTCTGATGTGAATGAGCCCCCAGTCATTTCCACACGTAGGGCCAGATTCAGCAAGACTTGCGCTGGAGTATTTCGATATGCGCAGCGTAACTGTGAAGATGCGCCGTTGTATCTATGTGGCCGTACCCACCAAAGTAGATGCGACAGAAAACGGGCTTTCCCCGACCGGCTTAACTTTCCGACGCCAGAGTATCGTCAGCGCATAATTTCGCTTGGCGCATCAGTAGCGCCTATTGATTTCCCCTGCAAATATGCAAATGAGGGAGATTTCCCGATTCGCGAACAGATTAGCACCATACGCTGGCTACATGAGCCGCGCGTATCTCGTCCGTCCGGTGCAAAGTTATTTCTACAAATAGCTGCTTTATCTTTACTCCAGACGGCCACAGGTCAGCAGGAGAGCAGCTACAGCAGCGTTACCGACGATAAGAGCTAGCTGAGCACCCCCACTTGCAGGACAACACCTCTGTCCATGCTTGTCTGTCAACTTTTACAGCCATGGAGGAAGACATCATAGGTCTCCATAGCCGAGATGACGGCTGACAGCTCCTGGCCATTAAAGTTCAGCTTTCTCCTGTGTGTTTGCGGGGAACGGGAGCAGCCATCTCAGAACAAAAGTAACTTCACTGCGGGGAGGGGGAACAGGATATACTTTAGTGCCGGAATGGCGCATCTAACGGAACACATTGCGCTGTCGTTTCCAAGGAAGTGGTGCCGACGGAAGTTGTGAGCATGCGCACTGGGATGCATTGACAGTCGACGCATGCGCAGTACGTTCGCCGCGGGATCGCGCCTAGTTTAAATAATACACGCCCCGTACCCGCCCAATTTGAATTCCGCCGGCTCATTTTCGATACGCTGCCGCAACTTTAGGAGCAAGTGCTTCATGAATAACAGCACTTGCTCCTAAAATTTCGCCAGAGTAACGTAAATGAGAAATGTTACTCCAGCTTAAAGATGCTCCCATCTACCTGAATCTGGCCCGTAGTCTCTATATATAGCCTGTAATGGTGGCAGATGAGCAGCTGAGATGAAATGGAGTTTGTGATTTATCTGAAGCATTTTGTCTCGTGTCTCCTCCATGTGTCTGTGGTGGCAATGAAGTGAGATCTTTCTCTGTATAGTGAGAGAAATGCCGGTCACGTGACCCGGCCTGTTATCAGACCATTGTGTTCCAAGCCGCCTCATAATGGGATGCTGTCACTCACCAATATTCAAGAGACAAACAACAAGAAAACCTACTTTTCTCTGCTCTGTCACCTGGGAATATATGTGCCATTCAGTCCCCATCGTGCCCAAAGCACATCTTATTATGTGACAACAAAACAAGCCAGTGTGTCACTGCCAGGGAAAGGCCTTTATCTTCTGTGAGCTGCACGGCCATTAACTCTTCCCTGGGATCCCTGAAAGCCCAGAATTTTATGAAACGTCTAGAAAAAAAGGTTTCTTCTGCCCACATAACGCATATGTGGAGCGGCAAAGAAGGGTGGGCTACAATGCCCACATGCCACACATAAACTATATGATCAAAAGTAGGGTTGTCCCGATACCACTCTTTTAGGACCGAGTACAAGTACCGATACTTTTTTCATGTACTCGCCGATACCGAATACCGATATCTTTTTCTTAAATGTGTCCCCAAATGCAGCCATGTCCCCCCACGAATGCAGCCATGTCCCCCACAGATACAGCCATGTCCCCCACAGATGCAGCCATGTCCCCCACAAATGCAGCCATGTCCCCCACATATGCAGCCATGTCCCCCACATATGCAGCCATGTCCCCCACATATGCAGCCATGTCCCCCACAGATATGCCGCCATGTCCCCCACAGAAATGCCGCCATGTCCCCCATATATGCAGCCATGTCCCCCACATATGCAGCCATGTCCCCCACATATGCAGCCATGTCCCCCACAGATATGCAGCCATGTCCCCCACAGATATGCAGCCATGTCCCCCACAGATATGCAGCCATGTCCCCCACAGATATGTAGCCATGTCCCCCACAGATATGCAGCCATGTCCCCCCACAGATATGCAGCCATGTCCCCCCACAAATACAGCCATGTCTCCCCATACCGTAGAGGCAGATGCCACCGCCTAGTTAATCAGCGCGGGGAACAATACAGCTTTCATTTATATAGCTGTGTGTTCCCCGCCGCGCCATGTATAGACACTCCCCATTGTCCGGCACTTTGATAGACAGATCACCCGTCCAATCCTTTATTCAAATAAAAGCTGTAATGTTCCCCGCGCTGATTAGCTAGGTGGAGGCGGCGTTGCGGTATGTGGTATGTTGCGGCGGCGGCGCGGGGGGGTAGTATTGGATCTGTCATCAGGGGCATTTGTGGGAGTGCAAGTGCCATCAATTGTCACCACTGTGCCATGCCATCAAATGCAGTCACTGTGCCATCAAACGCAACCACTGTGCCATGCCATCAAACACAGCCACCGTGCCATCAAAACGCAGCCACTGTGCCATGCCATCAAAACGCAGCCACCATGCCATCAAAACGCAGCCACCGTGCCATGCCATCAAAACGCAGCCACTGTGCCATGCCATCAAAACGCAGCCACTGTGCCATGCCATCAAAACACAGCCACTGTGCCATGCCATCAAATGCAGTCACTGTGCCATGCCATCAAACGCAGCCACTGTGCCATCAATTGTCACCACTGTGCCCCCAATTGTTGCCACTGTGCCATGCCATCAATTGTCACCACTATGCCATCAAACACAGCCACTGTGCCCCCAATTGTCGCCACTGTGCCCCCAATTGTCGCCACTGTGCCCCCAATTGTCGCCACTGTGCCCCCACTTGGAGCCACTGTGCCCCAATTGTTGCCACTGTGCCCCAATTGTTGCCACTGTGCCCCCAATTGTAACCACTGTGCCCCCAATTGTAACCACTGTGTCTCCACTTGTAGCCACTGTGCCCCCACTTGTAGCCACTGTGCCCCCACTTGTAGCCACCGTGCCCAGTACCCCCCCCCCCCCCGGCACTTACCTTTCTGGCTTTTACCGTCCCTTGATGACGCTTCAGCCACCTGATTGGCTGAGACGCCTGTCAGTCTTATCCACGGATAAGTGTATGAATCTGTATATTTTACTGGCTGTGAGCGATCCAGAGGGGGCGGCGCTCCGGCGTCCCTATGGATGCCCCGCCACTGGATTTCGTATGTTCTTCCTGACTTTGCTCTCAAAAGAATACAGACGGGCAATAAAATGCGTAAGTCAATTCCATTTCGAAAACTTAAGCCTGTGAAATGTGATGAATTCAAGAACTGCTATATTAAAACAGACAACGAGAATGAGGAGAAAAAGCTTGTTGACGATCTCGAAGAAGGTGTCCTCCAATTAGAGCGTGCCTTGGACGATTTTGAATTTAGGCTCAAAAAATCATTGAACGAAGTGGCGCCCTTTTAGGTGGCTAACAACCGACTGAGATTACAGAAATCCCAACCGTGGTATACATCCAGCCTCCTCCCTCTCAAAAAAAAGAGACGGTTCTTGGAGCGAAAATGGCTAAAATCTCAATGCAATTTGGACAAACAAGCCTACCGCATACATTGCAGAGGTTATGCCAAGGCAGTGAAAACGCTAAAAAGAACATATTATAATACCAAAATGAGCATTGCCCCTAATCAAACGGGAGAACTGTTCGCCATAGTTCGGGAGATTTTTGAGCCAAAAAGATTCCACTCCAAGATTATGGCGACCCCACAACTGTGTAATGATATCCACCAGTCTTTAATTTCAAAAGTGGAGAAAATCCTCCTTAGCACCCCCCTGTGCAACACCAAAAGCCAAAACCACCCCGGAAAAACTACAGAAATTTTGCCTAGTGTCAGAGGAGGAAATCAGAGCTATCCTCTCAAAACTGAAACCAACCAGCTATCCTGATGACCCCTGCCCTGCCTGGTTCATTCAGAAGCATGTAGACACTCTGGTTATTGACATCTGCAGAGTAATTAATTTGTCCCTCCGCCTGGGTATAGTGCCATCTAGATTCAAGAGAGCAACCATACTTCCATTATTGAAAAAAGTGTGCCTGGACCCCACGATACTTACCAACTACCGTCCCATTTCTCTACTGCCTTTTCTATCTAAGGTCCTGGAGCAGGTTGTGTTTATCCAGCTGCAGGAGCAGTTTGAGTCACACGGTCTGTTCCATGACTGCCAGTCGGGTTGTCAGGGTATCAATTCCGCTCACCTTCTGATTCCCCAGCTGCGTGACAGCCCAGCGCCGTCGCGCTCCCTTGGGCGGCGCGCGCGTGTGGTGCGTCTGCTCGCCGCGTGCGCGGGCACGAGCGCGCGCCCGCACGGGCCCGTCCCGCTCTCGGCCAATCAGTGGCCTGAGCGGCCTATTTGAACCAGCCCCTTCCTCCTCTCTGGTTGCTGGTTTGTAAACAGCTTCCGTGTTATCTGCTAATACTACCTGTTGGATTCCTGTGATACTTGACCCTTGGCTTCGTTTTTGGACTGCTGCTTTCTTGAATTACTTGACCCCGGCTTGGACTTTGGATACCCGATCTTCTTCTGCCCTTGACCTCCGGCCTGAACTTGGACTATCACTGTCTCTTTAACCCCTGTCCACGGCTTGTTATCCGGACCTGTTTCCAGTCCTACCCTGACCTACGAATTACCTGATCTCTGTGATATACCTCTGTGCACGGACTACCTTCTGCTTCATTTGCTGCAGCCTTCCAGCCGGTGACCTGCTTGTACCTGCTCCACGCACCTGACTTGACCTGCTTGTACCTGCTCCACGCACCTGACTTTCACCTTCCCGCTGGTACCGGTGCCTCCGGGTGCGTCTGTCCCTCTGTTCCCATTCCAGGGGGCAGATCGCATCAGGTCGCAAAGGTGAGCCACCCTCAGCATCTCGGCCTTGGTAAGTGAACTTCCTGATACGGGTTTTCGACCCGGGCGCAGTACGCAGATGTCCGCCCTAGATATGAGGGAACGTCTGCTGAGTGTCCGCGACGATGGGGGGTCCGCAGCCTTGGTGCTGTTGGACCTCTCCGCGGCGTTTGATACTATTGACCATTCTATCCTGCTCTCTAGAATGCAATCCTTATTTGGCTGCGAGGACTCTGTGTTAAATTGGATTAGATCTTTCTTGTCCGAAAGAAAGCACTCCATAAACATGGAGACGTACCGCTCAAACACCCAGCCATTGACCTGCGGGGTACCTCAGGGCTCTGCCCTTTCTCCCCTATTCTTTAAGGCCCCTTTCACATTGAGGCGTTTTTCAGGCAGTACAGCGCTAAAAATAGCGCTGCTATACCGCCTGAAAAAAACCTGCCCTGTAGTCTTCAATGTGAAAGCCCGAAGTCCTGCTAGCCGCATCTTTGCAGCGGTATAGGAGCGGTGTGTTTACCGCTCCTATACCACTCCTTCCCATGGAAATCAATGGTAAATCGCGGTAATATCGCCTGCAAAGCGCCTCTACAGAGGCACATTGCGGGCAGTATTAACCCTTTTTTTGGCCGCTAGCGGGGGTTAAAACCGCACCGCTAGCGGCCGAATACCGCTGTAAATACGACGGTATAGCAGCGATAAAATTGGGGTTCTATACCGCCACCGCGGCTCCACTGCCCAATGCGAAAGCAGCCTAACTGCTATATGCGCCCACTTGCCGACCTCATTACCAGCTATGGTCTAGGCTGCCAGATCTACGCGGATGACAAGCAGATCTTGGCAGACCTTGCAAGTGGACCTAATATACCTGACCATCCAACAATGGATGGACACAAACAGGCTAGGCAGGGCTGTCTTAATGAGAGGGCACACATGGGCACTGCCCATGGGCCCCAGCAGCATGGGGGGCCCCTGCACTATCCCCAAAGCAGCTGGTCCTTGAGCCCATGCTGCCCCAAAATTGGGGGCCCCATGATGGCACTAGGAGTGATAGATACACAGGGGAGGCAGTCTGCCTACTACCTACTTGATGTCTGTTTACCTGCACTGTTGCCAATGTAGGGGGCCAAAGAGCATTACTTTGCCCAGGGGTCCATGATGCTATTAAGACGGCCCTGAGGCTAGGCCTTAACGCCGACAAAACTGAGCTTTTGCTGATCGACCCACAGGCCAATTCTACCTTCTTACCTGCCTGGCCATCCTCGTTCGTCCCTGCCCCAACTCCAGCTAAGCAGGTAAAAGATCTGGGTATAATTTTTGATGCTGAACTAAGCTTCGTACCTCACGCAAAATATTGCATAAAGTCAGCCAACTATCATCTGCAATTATTACGGAAAATTAAGAACCTTTTCACTCAGAACAACCGTATGATCTTAGTTCATGGACTTATCCACACTAGGTTAGATTGTTCTAATGTGTTCTTTCTTGGGCTTCCACAGAAGTGGACAAAACGGTTACAGAACCACGCGGCAAGACTAGTCACAAACTGCCCAAGGCGGAATCACATCTCCCCGGTGCTTAAGGATCTGCACTGGCACCCGATAGCAAAATGGGTCGAGTTCAAGGCTCTCTGTCTGGTGTTTTGGGCCTATTGGCAACTAGGCCCGATGTACTTATCGAACATGACACAACACTACTGTCCATCCAGAGAGCTTCGTTCAACTGACGCCCTGTTAGCGATTATTCAACCTAGTCGCTCAGCTTCAATGGGTGGCCGCCAGCTCCAAACACTGGGGAATTCTCTTTGGAACCAGCTCCCTCATCAGCTCCGAGCATTCTCCTCCTTGATGGCCTTCCGTAAATGCTTGAAAACACTGCTTTTTTCACAAGCCTACGGATAGAGACTCGGCCATCCAAGCTCTTAGCAGGACACTGCCTTAATCCCAGGCTGCAGTCCATGGTCAGGGAGTAGGGATAGGCTCCTTGTGTCCTGCCCCCCCCCTTCCCCTCCCCTCTTTTTATATCTTTGTTTACTTCTTGCTTGTTCACGTCTTTCACTTAGATGTCCTAGTCTATTATCTTAGCTCCTGGGAATCGGATACCCCCAGCTTGTTGGTAAGCGCTTAGATGCGAGTTTCACAACTCGCATTCGGCGCTCTATAAGCATGTATTCCAATCCTATAAAAATAAATAAAATAAATAAGAAAACATAAATACAATTTTTAAAGCGCCCCCCTCTCCGCGAGCTTGCGCAACAAAGAAAACGCATACGGAAGTTGCGCCCGCGTATGAAAACGGTGTTCAAATCACACATGTGAGGTATCGCCGTGATCGTGAGAGCGAGAGCAATAATTCTAGCACTAGACCTCCTCTGTACCGCTAACCTGGTAACCGTAAAAAAAATTTTAAAGCGTCGCCTATGGAGATTTTTAGGTACCTTAGTTTGACGCCATTCCACGAGTGCGTGCAATTATAAAGCGTGACATGCTTGGTATCTATTTACTCGGCGCAACTTTATCTTTCACATTATGCTAAAAAAATTGGGCATGAAAGGGTTAAGATAGTTAAAGCAGTTGTATTGCCTGCTTGGTCATTTTCACCTACAGGTAAGCCTATTGCAGCGGCCCCATTGGATCTGAGTAAATGACGAGAGAAGAGCTTCCGACGGGCTTAGTACTTTTATTCTTTTGCCTCAAAGTCGTGCATTAAGGTTGAACACCACAGAGGTTAATTCTTTAATGCCTTAAACACTGTGCAATCTGTAAAATGACATACAATACATTCGTTTACAGAGATCACAAAAAGGGGGTTACAACAGAATTACAAATGTGGAATTACAAAGTGGGGTTCCGTTTAGGGTTGCCACCTGTCTGGGATTCACCCGGACAGTTCGGGTTTGGAATCATGTGTCCGGGTTTCAGACTGCCTGAAATCTGGACACATTATTCAGACCGGACTATGGCTTCCCAGCAGGGTTACTGGCTGCAGTTGTCTAAGCTGAGAGTGTCTGTTACACTATCTTTCACACTGCCCAAAGCAAGCACTAACAATCCCCCCCCCACACACACACACACACACAGACAGGAGAGGAGAGAGGGCTCAATCTGCACCTCTTCATCCCACCCCTACCCCTCTGTGTCTCCCCACACTCCAATCTCCACACTCCAATCCCTAAGCATCTCTGGGAACTCCTTCAAGACTGTTGGAAGACCATTTCAGGTGACTACCTCTTGAAGCTCATCGAGAGAATTCCAAGAGTGTGCAAAGCAGTAATCAAAGCAAAAGGACCTAGAATATGACATATTTTCAGTTGTTTCACACTTTTTTGTTATGTATATAATTCCACATGTGTTAAATCATAGTTTTGATGCCTTCAGTGAGAATCTACAATTTTCTTAGTCATGAAAATAAAGAAAACTTTTGGAATGAAACGGTGTGTCCAAACTTTTGGTCTGTACTGTATGCCCGCCGTTGTATCACGGGAACGCGCTCGCAAATGCTTTCCACCATGCAAGCTCGCTCGGATGAAGGTAGAAAGCTTTTGCAAGGAGGAGCTGTGACAGCCGCCTAGGGACCCCAGAAGACAGGGTTCGGGGACACTCTGTGCAAAACGAACTGCACAGTGGAGGTAAGTATAAAATGTTTGTTATTTAAAAAAATAAATAAATGTTGCCTTGACCCTTTAAGCTTCTTGTAGAGCCACACCCATATTAAATGAATGCCCCACCCCCAATCAAAGTACTTGCTCTGCCTACCGCGGCTTTCTATACACACAGAAAAAAAGGTGTCCCTAAAAATATTTCTGAAATTATGTGTGAGCTGCAGTGTCCAGGAGGGGGAGCGTGTGAGACACAAATGAAGGAGGATTGGGCTCTGTCAGGGAAGATACAGGAAATGTTTATTTACTTTGTGGCTTGTGCATCACACAGTAACTGGATTTGGGACTTGTTTAGACCGTCACATGGGAGCCTTTATTTGTACTTTAATCTAAAAAACAGAAAAGGTGTCTTAGAGGAGAGCTAAATAATACATTTAATTATTTTAGAGATCAATAAGATTTGACCCCTGTGGCTCTTCCAGAGACAAGGCAACATCTACTGAGCCTTTAGGAGAAACTATTTAATTGCCAGTGTAGGAAGGGACACTTTAACCACTTCCCGCCCGGCCAATAGCAGATTTACGGCCGGGAAGTGGTTATGAAATCGTGACTAGACGTTCTCACGATTCCAGCACGATTCCATGCCGCGGGCGCCCGTGGGGGCGCGCAGCGCGGCGATCGCTGATGCGGGGTGTCAGTCTGACACCCTGCATCACCGATCTCGGTAACAAGTCTCCAGCGGAGGCTCGCTACCACGTGATCAGCCGTGTCCAATAACGGCTGATTACGATGTAAACAGGAAGAGCCGCCGACGATTGTTTATCAGCGCAGCCCCCCCTCGTATGCCCACACTAGACCACCAGGGATGCCCACACTGGCAGGGCAAAGAAAAAAAAAACAGGATAAAAAATAAATAAAAAAATACAGGTTAAACCAAAAGAAAGATGCCAGTCAGTGCCCACACATGGGCACTGACTGGCAACATATACATCAGTGCCACCCCTCAAAGTACATCAGTGCCACCCCACAGTGTCTTTCAGTGCCACCCCTCCGTGCCAATCCATGCCCAGTGCCCACCTATCAGTGCCCATCTGTGCCACCATAAGTACCCATCAGTGCCACCCATAAGTGCCACCCATGAGTGCCATTCTGTGCTGCCTATGAGTTCCCAGTGCTGCCCATGAGTGCCCATCAGTGCCGCCTATGAGTGCCCATCAGTGCCGCCTATGAGTGCCCATCAGTGCCACCTATGAGTGCCCATCAGTGCCGCATACCAGTGCCGCCTATCAGTGCCACCTCATCGGTGCCCATCAGTACTACCTCATCAGTGCCCATTAGTGCCGCCATATAAGTGCCCGTAATTGAAAGAGAAAACATACTTATTTACAAAAAAGTTAACAGAAAAAAATAAAAATGTATTTTTTTTTCTAAATTTTCAGTCTTTTATTAGTTGTTGCGCAAAAAATAAAAACCGCAGAGGTGATCAAATACCACCAAAAGAAAGCTCTATTTGTGGGGAAAAAAGGACGCCAATTTTGTTTGGGTACAGTGTAGCATGACCGCGCAATTGTCATTCAAAGTGCGACAGTGCTGAAAGCTGAAAATTGGCTTGGGCGGGAAGGTGCGTAAGTGCCTGGTATGGAAGTGGTTAAAGGTTCTCAGACTTTTATTCTGAAACGCAAATTTTTGTGAAAAATACATTTTATCCCCTCCAGAATTACACAATTATTGTACTTTTAACTACAATCATATGACGTGTCACAATATTTTAATAAGAATAACTGCACACCTATTTAAGGCAAGAGGAATGAAAGAGGGTAAGGAAATGAAAAGGAAAAGAATGGAGGAAAGAGAAGGAAATATAAGGAAGGGAGAGAAAGGAAAGTCAAGGTCAGGAAAATAAGGAAAAGGGAAGAAAAAAAGAAAAGGATAAATGAAATGGAACGAAAAGAAGGAATAAAGAAAAGGGTAGGTGAGAACAATAATAAAAAAAGGAATAAGAAAAGAAGGGATTGTAAAAGAATAGAAGTGAAACAAAAGCGAAAAAGGATAGGAAAGGAGAAGAAAGAAAAGGGAAATGGAAAGCAAGCAAAAGACAAAGAAAGAAAGTAAAAAAAGGGGAAAAAAGGAAAATGAAAGAAGAAGAAATTAAAAGAAGATAAAAAAAAAAGGAAAAGAACGTAGCGAAAAGAGGAGAATGGAAAAGAAAGGATGAGGAAGGCAAGAAACAAAAAGGCAAGAAAAAAAAAAAAAGAGCAACAAAATGGAGTTATTAAAAAAAAAATATTAAAGAAAGGGACAGGAAAGAAAAGAATAGAAAGAAAAGGAAAAATAAGCAATGGAAAGGAAAGAAAGGAAATGAAGGCAGAGAAGAGAAATGAAGAAAGAAGAGAAACACAATTTAAAAGGGGAAATTATAGAAAAATAAGGAAAAGATAGGAAATTAAAGTGGAGTTTCACCCAAAAATGGAACTTCCACTTTAAAGAAATGTGACCACCTGACATGCCACATTTGGCATGTCTTTTTTTGGGGGAGAGGGACCAGCTCCAGGTTCCAGCTCCCACTTCCTCCCTAGGTCGCCTCGGCGACCGGAAGTAAGTCACCTCTCTCTCCGCAATCATCTGGGACACATCACAGGTTCCAGAAGTTTGCTCTGCCAATCACGGTGTGCAGCGCGGCTCGCGCATGCGCAGTGCGTGCCCAGCTGTGAAGCTACAGCTGGGCGCCCACAGTAACAATGCCGGCGCCGCGGGGAGGAGGGGGAAACGAGCGAGGCTTTGTTCCCCCACATCGCTGGACTCCAGGATAGGTGAGTGTCCGATTATTAAAAGTCAGCAGCTGATGTATTTGTAGCTGATGACTTTAAATTTTTTTTTTTTTTTTAAGGCGGAACACCCCTTTAAAACAAAAGAAGGGCACAAAAAAGAAAGGAGGGAATGAAAGCAAAATAAGAGACAGGAAAAGAAGGAAAAGTGGGAAGAAAACGAAGTGGAAAAGAAGTGAAAGGAAAAGCCGAGTAAACAATTAAAATTAGAATAGGATGAACTTGATGGACCTTATGCCGCGCACACACGATCACTTTTTGTGATGTAAAAAAAAGTTGTTTTATCTCACAAAACAAAACGACGTTTTTCAAACTTCATTTTAAAAAACGACGTTGCCTACATACCATCGTTTTCTGAAAATGCTCTTGCAAAGCGCGGTTACGTACACCACGTTCGAAGGCACTCTGTTCCATTGAAGCTCCCGTCTCATAACTTGCTTCTGAGCATGCGCGGGTTTAAAAACGTTGTTTTAAACGTCGTTTTGCACACACACGATAATTTTTTATGAAACAAAAGACGACATTCTGAAAAACGACACAAAAAAATTGAAGCATGTTCGAATTTTTTTTATGGTCGTTTTTCAGAAGACATAAAACAAAGTTTTGCCCACACACGGTCATTTTAAATGACGTTTTTTAAAACGTCGTTTTATTTCATCACAAAAAACGACCGTGTGTACGCGGCATTAGTCAATTTTCAGTGTCATAGGGATTTACGAAAGGAAAATAGACTGTGCACTTTGCAGTTGCTCCAGAGCTTAATAAATTAAGGGGGAGCTCTGCAGACTAACATCATCCAATCATATGCAACCAAAATTGCGCTTTTTTACATTTTCCTTGCATTTGTTGGGGTATTCTTTGCAAAGTGAACCTTTATCTCATTTACAAAGTTGTGGAGCAATTGAACTTGCGGAGTGCAACTGCACTTTCCAAAGTGCATATTCTATTTGCCGTTAGTAAATCAATCCTATTATCTTTGTAAGAGAGTGTCAAGCCCCGTACACACGGCAGAGAAACTCGACGGGCGGAACACATCGTTCCGCCCGTCGAGGTTCTCTGCTGGCCGTCAGATTTGGCGACCCGCCCATCGGGAAAGGCAACCAGCCATTCATCCGGACGGATGTTCTCTATTTGCTCGAAGGGTTTCCCGACGGGCGGGGCTCGCCGAGAGCGTACACACGGCCGAGGTTCTCGGCAGAATGCGGCTCCCAGCGAGGTTCTCGCTGGTTTCTGCCGAGAACCTCGGCTGTGTGTACAGGGCTTCAGAGCTTATGTTTCTCCCTCATCAATGGTGCAACATTCAGACAAGTGGGGATCCCCAGCATATATGGTAGCTGTTTGGTCTCGACACAATGGCTCCAGTGCATGTGAAGTGCTACACCTAGAGAGGCTGCTGTATATTAACCCGTTCTTTCCCAAAAACAGTGCAGAAGTAGCAAGGCACACAGCAGCATTCCATTCACTCTGGCTCATTGAACAGTCTAGGGATTGTCTTTTTGAAATGTATTTGCTAATAGAAACTTGGGAGGGGATTTGGGGTGATAGTCCAAAATGAAATATATTTTGCTAGTGGAGGACCCACCTTACTTAGCAGCAGTAGCACAAGTGTAGGTAGATTGTAACAGTCCAGAGTTCATGGCTGGGGACCATGAAGAAGTATGAGCATAAGTAAAGGCTTTACCCACTTTATCCTGGTACACTGACAGTCCATGGGTGCAGCCTCTTGCAGAGTAGTTTAGTATTATGTCCCATAGGGGGCCAGGGGCATACAGCTTCTCTCCTTTCAGCTCACCAACCCACCAAGTCCTCAGGGCTCCAGACTATTTAACAGCAGCCTAGCCCCCATCTGAGCACAACTTCCCAGGGATTGGCTTGTGGTCTATGCAGCAAGGAGAGAGAAAACACGCAAACTCCTGCGCACGGGTGGGTTGTCCAATAGTTGATCAAAGGATCTTCATCTAGAGTCAGAAAATTGAAAGGAGTGGTGCTAGCAGTGACCTTGCTGCCCTTCGTGGATGGGGAAGTCCTGGCATTTCGAGGCGTCTAGGGCCTCTTCATCGGAGCTCGACTGTCGAGCTCTGATGAAGAGGCCCTAGACGCCTCAAAACGCGTCAGCCGGCAGCAACATATTCCCCGTATCCCCCCACTGTGGAGCATGGTCCAAAGGGAATTCACCTTTATTTTGTTGACAAGCCTGTTCAAATCCGCTGTTTGTGAGTAGTTTTTAATACTATTACCATTGAATAAAGTGTTAAGTGGTAATGCACTAGGCTGGTGCGCCTTTCTTTTTCTTTTCTTTGTTTGTGCAAGGAGAGAGAGCCTCAGGTGAGCTGGCACAGATGCATCTGGTGACCGGAAGTGTCTGACCCGCCTGGTGACAGTCAGAAGGTCAGTCGGAAAGGTCACCATCGGAAACCTGCCTTACAGATCCAGCTGTGCTGCTGCCTTGAGGAGAGTGTGGTCAAGCATCTTCCTGAGTACAGCATCTGCAGGACCTTTCTTCAAGATCTCCATGCCATCCCTGGAGCATGGTATAGTTCTGACTGGTCAGCGGGTATTTGCTCACCCTCTTTGCACCTAAGGACACTGCATGCAGACACCTTTACCTTCACCTTGCCTTATTCATTAGAGCTCTACAAGGAAACATCCTGTTGTGGAAATGTTATTATATGGAATCTAGGATGTGTGTTTTATAGATTGTCATCTGTCTCCAATTTGTAACTTTGTCATTTTTGAATGTGTTGGGTTGGCCCTATTTGACGTAGCCTAAAGTGTTTGTCTATGGTTAAGTGTTCATTTTGTGACAATTGTTTAGTCAGTTTTTGTGGGGAGAAATGTTGGTTTGTGTGGGATCAGCAATTGCATTCCATTTTTTTGTAGTCACCATGTGGTCCATTTGTCATCGGCCATTTTTGTAGTCACCGTTAAGTCCGATTGTCGTCGCCCATTTTTGTAGTCACAGTGTGGTCCGATTGTCATCAGCCAATGTGTAGTTCACATGTCATCCACTATGTGGCCTAAATTTTGTTTGTTGCAACTGCCTCTTTTTGTCTGTTGTGTTTTATTTTGGGTGGAATTTCTCTGCTTTTGGGACAAGTTTCAGCATTTAGTGAGGTTGAGACATCTTTTTACAGGAGTTTCAGTAAACTGACTGCCCAGGGGATATAGGAGTAAAGGGGGGAGTGTGTTTGGATGGAAAGCTTGCTTTTTTATTCACTTTATTGTTTAGAGTTACTTTTGCGCAGCGAGTAGTCAATTTTTTTGTTCACACCCAGACTGTTAGTTTATTATTAGTTTTATCATGTGACTACTGAGACATCGTACAACTGTTGAAATAGACAGCAGAATCCACATTGTTCTGTAGCGAAAGCGGACGTAAGTGTGCTGTGTAGTTTAGTATGGTGACACGCTTATGTATGCATACACTGTGAGGGGTAGAGACATAGGCCCAGATTCAGAGTGTGGGTGTACATTACGCCACCGTAGCGCAAACGCCATACGCCACGCCAACGTAGCGCGGAGAGGTAAGCATTGCATTCAGCAAGCTATTGCTCCCAACGCTGCGTCAGCGTGGCGTAGGTTTCGAATGCGCACGCCGGCGTAGGTGGAAGTGGTTGTGACCCCATGCAAATGATGGTCCGAGCATGGTGCAGTGTTTTACGCCCGGCGTAGCGCATGTGCCGTGACGCGGACGCATGCACAGCACCCTCATGTGCCTGCTCACAACCACGCCGGCACAACTGCCAGACACGTCCAACGCACAATATGCCGGCTTGTGTTCCCTGGTGCAGACCTTTGCATGTCTGTTGCCGGGTTGCACCTCATCTATGGGGAATAACTTTTTGCCAGACGTACAACTTACGCACACCTCGTGTAGCATGCGTCGGGCACACTCACGTTCGTGAATCGCTGTATTTCCCTCATATGTGCGCCCACGCTATGCCGGCGTGTGCAAGCTACGTCGGTGTAGGGTGGCCAGTTTTTAGGTGTATGTTGGTTTGTGGGTCTGGCGCACACATACGCCGGGGCACATTTGCACTTACGTCAGAGTAATGTGCTATACGTCGGCGTAAGTGCTTTGTGAATCTGGGTCATAATTCTGGGGGTGATCTGTGGTTGTTGACTAATCATTTGGCATAGTTAAAAGTTGGTTTTTATTATGGGTATTGCAGTGTAAAGGAGTGGTACTCTGTAGTTCTGTGCCAAAAGTGTTGGGACAGCAAGCCATAGAGTTAACCACTTAAGACCCGGACCAAAATGCAGGTAAAGGACCAGGCCCCTTTTTGCGATTTGTGACTGCATCGCTTTAACTGACAATTGCGCGGTCGTGCGACATGGCTCCCAAACAAAATTTGCGTCCTTTTCTTCCCACAAATAGAGCTTTCTTTTGGTGGTATTTGATCGCCTCTGCGATTTTTATTTTTTGTGCTATATACAAAAATAGAGCGTCATTTTTGAAAAAAAAATATATTTTTTACTTTTTGTTATAAGAAAAATCAAATAAACTAAATTTTAGTCAAACATTTAGGCCAAAATTTATTTAGCCACATGTCTTTAGTAAAAAAAAAATCACAATAAAAAAAAAATAGCTACCTAGCGGGAACAGCGACCAGAAAAATGATCGCTTAGTGACACTGGCAATAGGGAGTGAAAGGCTTAACTAGGGCGGTGATCAAGGGGTTAAAACTTTATTGGGGGGGGGTACGGGGGCTACCCTGGACCTAACACTAACTGACTGACACTAAATACAGTAATCATACATATATGATTACTGCATTCAGTGACACTGTGACGGGGGTGGGGGGGGGGTGATCGGGGGGGGGGGGGGTTAATGTGCCTACATGTCCTGGTGTCAGTGTAGTGTTGTGCAGACTTACTGTGTGATGTGATCTCTCCTCAGCGGCGGTTGAAAATACCGCCGAGAGCAGAGATCACATCACTTCCCTCTTCCTGTGTTTACACAGGAGGAGGAAGTGACACACGGGGGAGCGCGCGGATTGGCTGGGAGCGATCCGTAGGGGGCAGACAAAAACGAACAGCCGCCCCCCTCATCCCGGATCGCTCGCACAGCAAACCGGACCGCCGCATGTACCGGGGGGGGTCCCGATCGGACCCCCGACCCACGTCAAGGCAGCAACGTATATATACGCAACGTATATATATGATGTGCCTTTCTGTGCCATTCTGCCGACGTAAATGTACATGCGGCGGTCCTTAAGGGGTTAAATAACGCCTCGGTTAGTGTTTCTAGTTCGGGGACTGGACCACATAGTGGTTGTAGTCTGTCAATCCACTGTAAAAGAAGGTACCAGGCGGTTCTCTCCTAAATGTGTGCAAGGGTTTCTCTGGGGTAAGACGATAAGCTTATTCGAATCACCATGGGCAATGAGCAGTCCATGCAAGGGAAAGAATGCAAGGCTTCCCACAGTCAGACAGCTGCACAATACATGAAGTCTAGTTTTGGGTCAAAGGCCATTAAACCCCTTAAAGACTGGCATATAGGGTCAGAGGGTACAGTAAGGTGTATTTCCTTTGGAAGGTACTTCTGATGTCTGGAGGTACGAGACCCCAGAATGAAAATACCTTGGAAGTAGTTCAGCGGTGGCTTCAGAAATCTGTAATGATGAGTGGGTTGATGGATGTGTAGTACACGCTTTTGTGGTTAAAATTCTCATACCTGTTTTTGAACTTTGAATGGCTGGCCCATGCAAGGTTTTCCAGATGCTCTCGTGTTTTTCCCATTGTATTTTTTTCCTATTGCTAAAAGAGTGAAGGCAGCATTCCGGCTGTATCTCTCTCACATTTGTATCTAAATGTTTGTCTCATATCTTAGGCCGCGTACACACGACCCAGAACCTCGACGGGCAGAACACATCGTTCCGCCCGTCGAGGTTCCCTGCCGGCCGTCGAAATCGGCGACCCGCCCGTCGGGAATGGCAACCAGCCATTCTTCCGGGCGGGCCGTCGAGGAAATAGAGAGCGTGCTCTCTATTTCGGCTCGACGGGCTTCCCGACGGGAAGCTCGCTGAGACCGTACACACGGCCGAGGTCCTCGCTGGAATGTGCATTCCAGCGAGGTTCTCGCTGATTTTCAGCGAGAACCTCGGCCGTGTGTACGGGGCCTAAGTCTTCTAATTTGTTTGTATGTAGTAACATGAACATGTTAAAACCCATCGCAGCTGACCCTCTACGCGTTGCGGCTGTTGTATTTTTGTAGGAATGTGAAAGTAAGGGTTACAGAGGGTTTCGTTGTTGTCGTTTTTGAGGAATGTCAGTGACAATTTACCAATGTACACAAATGTTGTATTGTTTGCCATTTTTTTTGCAGGTAAAATATGAAGGATAGAATAATAACTTTTGTTTATAAGTATCTTTTCAGGTTTAAGGAGTTTCTGAAAGTGTATGTACTGTGACAGGAAGTCAAGTAAATCTGTGGGTGTTGTCACAGACGGGAGATACATTTCTGCCTTGTTTAGACAATTCACCAATTACTACCAGGTGTCGGCTACAGAGGTAGCCAGAAAGGTTTAGGGTGTTGGAAAACTTCAGCTGTTCAGAATGAGGCAATTAACCTCCCTGGCGTTATGATTCTGTCTGGAATTTTGTACCAAAAGCGTTGCAATTGTTTTGCAAGGAAATGTGGTGTTATGTATTATAGGCCTGCAATTCTTAGTAAGTACTTACTTAAATCTATCTAAACAAGAGTCTAATAGGCATCCCGGGTATTATTTATTTTTTTTTTTTTTATTAAAAATTATAATATAATAAATAATTATAAAAAAATATAACAAATAATAATATAATTATAGTAAAAATTATTCAATAATGTAATCAAATCAAAATCACTGAAATTTGCTCAGTTGCAGAATTTTTGCTGTCATAATTTTTTTTTTTTTTATGACGAATTTCCCCACAGATCGCTATCGCTAAATTCTGCAAGTGATTATAATTTATTATCGCTGTTTTTTAGCTGCTCTAAAACAATTTTTGCCATAAAGGGACACTTTTGGTTGCTATGGGCAATCTACAGTTTGCAGGGAGAAAGAAAAGTTTTTATTATATAAAATGACATGCAGGGCACAGGGCAGACCACTAGGGACATGGGGGGTGTGTATTTTTTACATACAGTACTGTAATCTATAAGATTACATTGTACTGTATGTATAGTGTTTGTTTACATTTTTGAATTTGGCGCCGTTCTCCGTCCCCGTGCGTCGTAACGTCGCAGGGAACGGAGCTCGGCGGCACACGGGGACGCTGTGTGAATCGAGCGAGCACCCGCTCGCTCACACAGCGGGGATGCATCGCTGGATCCAGGAAGAAGGTAAGTAAACAGTCTCTGGATTCTGCGAGGCGAGCCCGTGTCTGACACGGGATCAACGATAGTAGCTGCAAATTTTTACCCCGTGTCAGACACGGGAACAACGCCAAGAAGGTTAAGGCCTCTATAAGTTATCCAAAGGATGACTACTGATTGCTGCATCCTGAGGCTTTTTGAGTTAAGGAGAGCAGTGAGAAAGACTTCCAAAGAGGTGAGGTGGTTGTTGATTTTTCTGTGTGATAAAAATCAAAAAGACTATTGTTTTTCTGCTGTATGACCAGCAGTGTCTGCCCAGCAGTAGGCTGTGCCAGACTCCATAGGGTTTATTTTATGTTTTGTTTATGCTGTTTGGATTCTTGCACTTGTTTCCAGCAATATGGAAGAATAAACCAAAATCTTTGGCCCAGATTCATAAAGCAATTACGCCTGTCTAACTGGTGTTAGACAGGAGTAATTTTAAATTTCACGCGCCGTATCACTAGTTTGAATCCTCAAACCATGATACGGCGGCTTCGGGCTTCGATCCGAGAGGCTTACGTCTTCGTAAGCCTTCGGTTCTACGCTGCGATATTTTTGCGGGCCGCTGGGAGGAGTTCGCGTCGTTTTCATGCGTCGGGATATGCAAATGTGTTTTTACGGCGATCCACGAAGATACGAGCGGTCTTCGCATCGCTTACGTCGTTTTTTTTTTACGTACTGTTAGACCAGCTTTTTGCTGGTCTAACGGTGCGTAGCCCATGTTAAGTATGGCCGTCGTTCCCGCGTCAAATTAAATTTTTTTTTTTTTTTTTTACGTAACTCGTTCGAGAATAGAAATGTCCGTAAACGACGCTACTCAAACAACGAATGACGTAACGACGTGATTTCGCGCAATGCACGGCGGGAAATTTGCGAACGGAGCATGCGCAGCTCGATCGCCGCGGAAACGCGCCTATTTTAAATCCTTCACGCCCCCTACTCGCGTAGATGGATTGCGACGGGAGAAATACACTACGCCGCCGTCGTTTACTGGACAAAATCTACCTGGATTCCACGTAGAGCCAGGTAAAAAAACGGCGGCGTAGTGTATTTCTGATACGCTATAAAAATCTAATTCTCGATGAATCTGGGCCTTTGTTTTCAACCGTCTTCGGCTGCCTCTCTGTATAGTTCAGTGTATAGTGAACCCATCCAGGGGGTCACACACCCCCGCTACCGAGCTAACCCCTTACAGTACATAGAAAGCAGGTGTATTTAGATAGCTGTACACATGCATAAATTACACATGCCTGAAAGTTGGTAAAAGTATCATAAGCTTTTTCTTTGTTTCTTTTTTCCTGCACCTCTCTAAACCCTGCATCTCTTCCTTCAGTTTGTAATTAGGAAGAAAATGGGGGGATGAATTTAAGAATGACAGTTTTCAAACTAATAATACTAACCTTTCTAATTCTAACCAAGTTTGTGACCTAGTCGTATGACGTCATGTTCCACGACTGTCTTTCTTTGATGGAATTTTAATAAGGAACCAGCAGTCTGGTGAAGGACGCTTCCATCCCAGAAACTAAGAACCTTTTTGCCAATGGTTCCAGGTATTACACCCCAGATGGTAACCCACGCACAGGTTATGCAGTGACCACAGTCACAGGCTTTGGGGGGGACCCAAAAAAAATGTTTGCCCAATGTTCAATAATTAATAAAGACGGCCCTGACTAGGTGATAACATGATCGAGTAGTGTTGTAGTGACCAATGGAAGAAACCACAACACAAAGCAGGGGACTCAGACATCAGACACAACCAAAGCGTTGGGTTCTGAAGGACCACTGCTCTTCATGAGAGCTATGTGAGTACTTGGCGCTTGCCTAAGAAGTACAGTTGTAAATATTAAGATTCTTCTATCGTATCGCTCTCTTTTATTAGAGTTCAAACTACAGATTTGCATTAAAATTGGCAAATAAAAGACCCTAGACCCCTAATTGGCAGCACAGTATAGTACAGTAATTGCTTCCCATATATATTGCAGATAAGCTTCTAAAACTTTTACATATTTATTCATGTTTGGAAAAACTTTCTTTTTACATAAATCAACTTGCAATATATATTGAGCAGCTCTTTAATGAAAGCTTTTATGGGCACTCCCATGGGCCCCATATGACCATAATAAAAGAAGTCATTGCCGCCTATACATACACCAACCCCTTCTGTCCCTCTCCAAGGGAGCTTTCACACTACAGGGACCAATCTCCACCAGATGCTGCTGTAAGATACAAGGTCTGATGCATCAAGCTGTGGCAAGACATAAAGCATGTGAAAATTATCCTTTCAAGTGTTATCATGCATGATAATGCTGCTCGATTCATCAAAGGTGAAAATATTTGAAGTTGCTTGCAATAGTAACATATGATTCATAAAGCATCTTAGAAAATCAAAACCATTTTTGATTTTCACCTGCTACAAGCAGGTGCAGTGAAAGCCTCTGGTACAACTCCTGTTGTGTTGTAGTAACCCAGCAGGCTTTAATTATCTTTTTTAATCTTTTTTTTTTATATAAATGTCTCCCACATACCAGGCGCGTTAGTCTGACGTATCCATGGCAAGAAGAGTGTGCAGGCCTCGTTATAATATTCTCTTTGGCATTGCAGCTCCACTGAACATAGTGAACCTAAACTACAGTCAGGTCCATAAATATTGGGACATTGACACAATTCCAATCTTTTTGGTTCTATACACCACCACAATGGATTTAAAATGAAACGAACAAGATGTGCTTTAACCGCAAGTCCAGCTTTAATTTGAGGGTATTGACATCCAAATCAGGTGAACAGTGTAGGAATTACAACAGTTAATTGCAGATAAAAGGTCCAGAGTTAATTTCAAGTGTGCTATTTGCATTTGGAATCTGTTGCTGTCAACTTTTAATATGAGATCCAAAGAGCTGTCACTATCAGTGAAGCAAGCCATCATTAGGCTGAAAAAAACAAAACAAACCCATCAGAGAGATAGCAAAAACATTAGGTGTGGCCAAATCAACTGTTTGGAACATCCTTAAAAAGAAAGAGCTCAGCAACACCAAAAGTCCCGGAAGACCACGGAAAACAACTGTGGTGGATGACCGAAAAATTCTTTCCCTTGTGAAGAAAACACCCTTCACAACAGTTGGCCAGATCAAGAACACTCTCCAGGAGTTAGGTGTATGTGTGTCAAAGTCAACAATCAAGAGAAGACTTATTCGTGACTGCGACATTATGGCGGACACATCGGACACTTTTGACACATTTTTGGGACCATTGTCATTTTCACAGTGAAACGTGCTAGAATGACAATGGCAGTGAAGGGGTTAACCACTAGGGGGCGCTAAGGGCAGGGCCACCATCATGAATTATGGGGCCCCTTACACAGCTTCAGGCATGGGCTCCCTGGAGCAGAGAACCGGGGGGGGGGGGGGGGTGCTGCCGGGAATTGAGAAGCAGGGTGGCCTTTTACAAAAAAAAACAAAGAAAAATATATATAAAAAAATGGGGGTAGCCACCCGGGGCCCTGGTGGACTTCTGGGCCCTTTAATAAAAAGAAAAAAAGAAATGAAAAAATATATATAAAAAATATATTTTTTTTTTTTAAAAAGGGGGGTTGCCGTATGTGGCCCTGGGGACCTCTGGGCCCTTTAATATTTTTTTTTTAGAAAAAGAAATTACAAAAAAGGGGGGTTGCCATCTGGGACATTTATTTATAAAAATAAAAAATATATATAAGCAAAAATAAAAAAATAAACAGGGGTTTGCCACATGGGGCCCTGGGGACATCTGCGCCCTTTATTTAAAAAAAATATATATATATATCTATATATATAGATATATATATATATATATATAAAGAAATAAAAAGAAAAACAAGAAAGAAAATAATATAAAAAATACTAATAATATATATAAAAAATAAAATAAATAAAAAAATATATAAAAAATTTTTTGTATTTTTATAAAAAAAAAAGGGGGGTTGTCATCCAGGGAAGGTGTGTTAGGCGGTCCTTAAGTGGTTAAATTTGAGATCTGGGGTCAAAAAGACCTCAAATCTCATATTTACACTAAAATGCAATAAAAAAAAAAAATGTCACAAAAAAATTAAAATAAATGGCCCTTTAAGAGCTTTGGGTGGAAGTGACGTTTTGACGCCGCTCTTCCGGCTTGCTATTGTATGGAGACAGGTCGGGGCCATCTTCCCCTCACTCGTCTCCATACCAAGCAGGAGACCGCTGCCGGTGGGCACGGGAGAGCGGGGTGCCCTCTCCTGCCACCGATAAAAGTGATCTTGCAGCGTATCCGCTGCAGAGACCACCATTATCGGAAACCGGACCGCTCGCTGAAGAAGAGGATACCCGGGTGCCGACATATATATCTGCGTGCAATGGTCTGTAGGTGGTTAAACCCCGTATCAAGCAGCAGATGCGTCAGGCGCTGACCACCATGGGGTTAACTCCCTGCTCATTTGAAATGCACACGCGTTTTTCATATAGTGTGATAAAATCATGAGCGATTTAGGCGAGAAATGGAATACAAACCTCTCTTCGGCGCTGATCAGTCAATCTCAGGTTGCCGGATAAGCTGATGATGGGAATTGGCTCGGGGGACGCTGAGTGCCAAAGTGAATTGTAAGTTTGATGCAAATAAAAAAAAAATGAAATGACTGCGCTCTTCAGGAAAAATGAGATGAGAAGTGACAGCCGAGGAGAAAAAAAATAAAATATCCTGGAAAAAGTTCCCAGCGGCAGTGTATTTCTGAGGAATGCTTCCTAGGGATGTGTGCTTATGTCCTTACTGGTGGTAGGGCTTGAATGTCAGCGGAAGGCAGGCAGGGCCATACGGGTGAAGGGCACTACATGATCCAGGCACTACACGACCCTTGTAAAATGTGACTGACCGCAGCCATGAGATAAGTTAAGGAAATAATACTGCGCTAAATGCCCTAAATAAGCTGCAACTAAAAAGTGATATACACACCAATAGTACAAAGTAGAAAACATTTAGTTGCGCTAAACAATAAATTAAAAATAACAACAATAATAATAGGTGAATAATTGTGACAGTGTCCAAAAATGTGAATCACAGATTGAGTTTGACTGTGTAGGAAATTGAAAGTCCAATTAATCGAGATAATCCAAACGGAAATGTGCAATAAAGTAATTCTGTGAATCATAACGCGGATAAACCACCACCGACAGAAATCACCATAAGGGATGCAAGCTTACCAGATGGCAAGCATATAAGGCTTGCGGCTGTAAACCCCAGCCCGGGTCTTGTGATGGAACTGCAACATACACCGATATACTTTGAATCCTCCAGGCACACGTTCATTAATAGTGGGAACCTGGGAAAAACAAGGCTCAAAATAGTGAAGTACCGTAGGTTCAGAAATACATTTAATAGATAAAAAACACTTTATAAAAGCATGGGATACAATTAGTAAAGCCGGCCGGCTCTCTCGTACGCCCGTCCACACAGGACCGTAACGCCACACGTCAGCACATCTCCTCTCCCGACGCGCGTTTCGTCACACCAATGACGTCGTCTGGGGCACGGGCGACGTACTGACGCATCGTGTGATATACAACACTTTGGAGACCAAGCCTCGATCTGAGTCGAGGTCTCTGAATATTCCCAAACGGTGGGAATGAGATGGGGTATATTCAGTATATGCAGCCCCTTGCACACAGGACACCCAGATTACCCCTGAGTTGAGTACTTTGTTTACTTACTGCTCATAATTACATTATCTCATGATCCATTACCACAAAGAATCCTCCCTGTTAGAGAAACTTGAAAAGATCATTGGTGTCAGTGGTTACTTATCTGATAGTTAGATATTGTTCATTCCTCAAAGGTGTTGAAAAGGGTTATTTATTTGTTTTTAAAATAACAAACATACCATACTTACCTCCGCTGTGCAGTTCGTTTTGCACAGAGTGGCCCCCGATCCTCCTCTTCTGGGGTCCCTCGGTGGCTGTCTCAGCTCCTCCCCGCAAGAGCTAACCCTCCCTCTGGGAAGCGGTCTCCCAAAGGGGTTAGCTTGCGGGCGCGCTCCCGTGTGATACAGTCGGCGGCCCCTACTCGGCCCCTACCCCCGGCGCGCCGCGTCATTGATTTGATTGACAACAGCGGAAGCCAATGGCTGCGCTGCTATCTATCATCCAATGAAGAGCCGCCTCAAGCTGGGGGAAGTCATTACGGGATCGCGTCCACTGAGATTTGGGGCTTAGATAAGTAAAACGGGGGCTGGGGGGGGGCGGAGACAGCAAGGTGTTTTTTCACTTTAAAGGAGTTGTAAAGGAAAAACATGTTTTGCTGAAATGACTGTTTACAGGATATAGAGACATAATAGTTAACTGATTCCTTTTAAAAACGATTAAAAATAGATAAAAATCAATCATTTAATGTACCTGCAGTTTATAGTTTCATTTTTGCATGTTTCCTGCTTCTCTGCTGTACAGAGCCACAGAGCCAATACAGGGCAGCGATGGTTTGGAAAATGAAACTGATTGGTGCTGAGGGGTTTTAGACACACAGTAATCACACCTCCTTGATTAGAAACAGACAACCAGGAAGTGTGGAGATCAGAGAAGAATTACAGCAACTTGAGAGCAAAAACGAACAATGAGGACATGAAAACAGCACTGCATTAAGTTAAAGGAAGCTATTAAGATAAAAACAATTTTTCCTTTACAAACCCTTGAATGCATAGGATGCATTTAAGGGTTGTAAAGGAAAAAAAATGTTTCCCTAAATAGCTTACTTTACCTTAGTGCAGTCCTTCTTCCCTTACCTGATTCTTCAATTTTGCTTTTAAATGTCTTTATTTCTTCTGAGAAAGCCTCACTTCCTGTTCTGTAACTCCACACCGTAATACAAGGCTTTCTCCCTGGTGTGGAGAAAGCCTCTTGAGGGGGCGAGCAGGAGTGTCAGGACGCCCACTAACACACAGCTCCTTTCTCTATCTGCAAAGTAGAGCGTGTCCTGACCCTCCTGCTCGCCCCCTCCCCCCTCAAGAGGCTTTCTCCACACCAGGAAGAAAGCCTCGCATTACTGTGTGTAGTTATAGACAGAAGAACAGGAAGTGAGGATTTCTCAGAAGAAATAAGGACATTTAAAAGTAAAATGGAAGAATGACGTAAGTGAAGGAGGACTGCCCTAAGGTAAAGGAAGCTATTTAGGGGATTTTTTTTTTACCTTTACAACCCCTTTAAGGTGAAAAACACAAAGCTTTACAACCCCTTCAAGGCACTTAGTTGCATTTTTACGCTGGCCGCTAGGGGCGCTTCCGTCGACTTTCCGCATTGAATATGCAAATGACCTAGATACGCCAATCCACTAACGTACGTGCAGCCAGCGCATTTTTTTTACGTCGTTTGCGTAAGGCGTTTTCCTGGGTAAAGTTACCACTGCTCTATAGAGGCGTACGCAATGTTAAGTATGGACGTCGGGCCAGTGTCGAATTTTCCGTCGTTGGAGCGAAACGTTCGCGAATAGGGATTTGCGTAAGTTACGTTCACGTCGAAAGCATTGACTATTTGCGACGTGAATTTGCGCATTTGTGAATTGGGATACCTCCACGGACAGCGCATTCGCCGTTCAAAAAAAAAGTCATTTACGCGGGATCACGATGATTTAACATAAATCACGCCCACATCTGAGACATTTGAATTGCGCGGGCTTACGCCGACAAAATTACACTACGCCGCCGTAACTTGCGGCGCAAATTCTTTGTGGATAAGGAACCTGCCGCTCTAAGTTACGGCGGCGTAGTGTATCTTAGATACGCTACGCCTGCCTAAAGATAGGGGGCCAGATTCTCAGCTGAGATACGTCGGTGTATCTCCAGATACGCCACCGTATCTCTGTTTCTGGCCCTGGGTATCTATGCGACTGATTCTTAGAATCATTTCCGCATAGATTTTGCTTATATCCGACTTGCGTAAGTCACTTACACCGTCGGATCTAAGTTGTAATGTTACGCTGGCCGCTAGGTGGCGTTCCCGTTGATTTCTGCGTCGAATATGCAAATGTGCTTGATACGCCGATTCCCGAACGTATTTGTGCGCCGTCGTCGATAGTTTACGTAGTTTTCGTAAGCGTAAGGTTACCCCTGCTATATGAGGGGTAACCTTGCGTAGGTCCGGCGTAAGCCATGTTATGTATGGACGTCGGGACTGCGTCGTGTTTTTCCGTCGTTTATGTAACTCGTCGCGAATAGGGCTGTATGTTAATTACGTTGCTGTCAAAATCAATGTATTTGCGGCATACTATGGGGCATTCGCAGTGGGCTACGTTTACGGCCGGCGAATGCGCAGTTCATTCTGGGTGGGGGCGCGCTTAATTTAAATACAGCACGCCATGAGCTGTGGTGGCTCAATGCGATTGGCACTGCGCTGACAAGCCATTCACCTCTGCAGCCAAGGGTTCGGATCCCGGTCTCGGCTACATGTGAATTGAGTTTGGTGGTCTCAGCCCGGCTCCCGGTCGGTGTGCTATGTAAGGTACGCCCCCCCCCCCCCCCACAAAAAAAACACCCCACTTGCACGCACATGAAATTGGTTGAACACGCACAGACTTTGGCCATGCGGTCTCCTAAAAAAAGAGAGGAGAAGGACCTACGGGGCTGGCTGGGTGGGCTAGACCCCCTCACTCCCTCATAGGGGGAGTTCCTCTGTTGGGGGAGGAGTTCCTGTTGGGCATCAGTTGGGCTCCCAAGTGGAGCAGGTAGGGCGGGGTGAGTGGTAGGGCCCCCTTCACACCCGCCATAAAGAAGGAGATTACCTCTGGGGGAGGGTCTGCCTACTCCCAACTCCTGCAGTCCGGCTCCTCTCTCTCGAGTTCACGCACAAAATACACTTTAAAAATAAAATAAAAAAATAAAATAAAAAAATAAATAAAATACAGCACGCCCCCCTCCTTCTTACTTTGAATTACGCGGCCTTACGCCGGCCCATTTACGCTACGCCGCCGCAAATTACTTTGAGAATACAGCACTTGCCCGTAAAAAGTGCGGAGGCGTAGCCCATGCAGTTCTTTGTGGATCTAGCCCTTGATGTTTAAAATCAGAACAAGGCCTCGTAAAACAGACCCATGCTTTTGCTCAAATTTAATAAAGTTGGGTTGGGCTTGGATAAACCAAGAACATGAGTTGCCTTCATATCAGGATTTAATATATAAGGGTGTACTACATTTAAAGTCATTGAAACAGTTTAATGATTTTTTTACATTTTATGACGTTTAAGTCAGCGTTTTCATTTTCCTAAAACATGTTTTAGAAAGAGAAAAAAAAAAAAAAAAAGAACCTGACCTCGCGGAATCCCCATTCACAGAGCTAAATTCTGACTATATGAAACACATTTAGGCAAGTGTGTGACTCGGAGGGTGGACATATCCACATCCCGTACATCACTCAGCTCCACATCGCTAACAATTCCGTCAATGTGTTTCATATATTCCCCAGAATCTCATATTATCCGGGAGAGCTGGATCAGCATTTTCTATCTGCGGTGCTAAGAGGATGTCATAAAAGGAGTTACAGCGTTGGTGTGTGTTCCCGGCCTTCTCGCTAAGCAGATGACAGGACGCAACGAGGGTTCCAAAAGTGAGCACAGCCGGATGCTTCCGCTTCGCGTAGAAACTTGTACCGGGCTGGAAATGAGCCATTGTCCCAGTGAAAGTAATTTTAGTAAACGTGTTGATTGGCTGTATCCAGTGATTTGAACAGTTCTTATGCCGCGTACACACGACTGTTTTTCGGGTTGTAAAAAATGTAATTTTTAATGGTCTAGAAAAAACAAGGGGCCAGATTCAGAGAAGGGGGGCTTAACCACTTGGCCACTGGGCACTTAAACCCCCTTCCTAACCAGACCAATTTTCAGCTTTCGGTGCTTTCACAATTTGAATGACAATTACTCAGTCATACAACATTGTACCCATTTGAAATTTTTGTGCTTTGTGCTGTGTTTTTTCACACAAATAGAGCTTTCTTTTGGTGGTATTTGATCACCTCTGGGTTTTTTATTTTTTGTGCTATAAAAGAAAAACGACAGAGGCCCAACATGCAGGGAACGCCATCAGGCGTTCTGGAACACCCAGATCAATTCTGACATTTCTCTCCTACATGGAAAAATCATCATTTATTTGCTAGAAAATTACAGAGAACCCCAAAACATTATATATGCTTTTTTAGCAAAGACCCTAGAGAATACAATGGCGGCCGTTACAACTTTTTATCTCGCACGGTATTTTCGCAAAAATTTATTGAACGCGTGTTTTTAAAAAAATATATTCTGTGCTTAAAACAAAACAAAACAGTAAAGTTAGCCCAATTTTTTTTCATAATGTGAAAGATGAAGTTACGCCGAGTAAATAGATACCCAACATGTCACACTTCAAAATTGCGCACACTCGTGGAATGGCGCCAAACTTCGCTACTTAAAAATCCCCATAGGCGGTATTGCAGAGTATTGGGGTATTGCAAAGTATCATGCAGGGTATTGGGGTATTGCAGAGTATTGGGGTATTGCAGAGTATTGGGGTATTGCAGAGTATCGGGCGGGGTATTGCAGAGTATCGGGCGGGGTATTGCAGAGTATTGGGGTATTGCCGAGTACTGGGGTATTGCCGAGTACTGGGGTATTGCCGAGTATTGGGGTATTGCCGAGTATTGGGGTATTGTTGAGTACTGGGGTATTGTTGAGTACTGGGGTATTGCTGAGTACTGGGGTATTGCTGAGTATTGGGGTATTGCTGAGTATTGACGTCGTGTCACAGTAGCTCGACCGCGCTGTAGCAGTATTTTTGCTATAGCGCGGTCGGCAAGTGGTTAAAGTGGATGTAAACCCCCCAAAAAATGTTTTTTTTTGATGTCACAATGTAGAGTATACGATTTCCTATGATCTGTGCCCAGTCTTGCCACACAGAGTTAATCCAGCGCTGAGTAATCCTCTTGTAATGTTCAGTGCAAATTAACAGAATTCCAGATAAAAACTCACCAAATTATAAAGTCAGTTTCTCTGTTTTTGCTTTTAGTGACAGGTTATTTACACATCTAGCTTGGACATGTTTATCATATGTTATGTTATGTTTATCATAACATGAGGTGATCCAAAGTTCATTGTATATTACCAGGATGTGTTATGTGGGGGAGGGGTGGATTTCTCACTTTTTATACCTCATGTTATGATAAACATAACATAACATATGATAAATATGTCTAAGCTAGATATGTAAATAACGTGTCACTCAAAGCAAGAAGAGAGAAACAGACTTTTTATTTAGGCAGGTTTATATCTGGAAGGCTGTTCATTTACTGAACATTAAAAGAGGATTTCTCAGATCTGGATTAACTCTGTGTGGCAAGACTGGGCACAGATGATAGGGAATCTTATACTCTACATTGTTACATCAAAATTTTTTGGGGTTTACATCCACTTTAATTGTGTACGGGCATAGCGTATGCTGTTTACACTACGCCTCCGCAACTGTTATGGGCAAGTGCCTTATTCAGAAAGCACTTGCTCCATAACTTGCGGTGGCGTAGTGTAAAGTGTCCGGTGTAAGGGCGCCTAATTCAAATGAGTAATGTGGGGTCATGATTCATGTAAATGATTCATGACCCCACGCTATTTAAGTATTTTCTGAACGGCGCATGCGCCGTCCGTGGACGTATCCCAGTGCGCATGTGTGAAACACGTCGCAACTAGTCAATGTAAACGACGTGTACGTAAATGATGTCCAGCCCCATTCCCGAACGATTTACCAAACAACGTAAACGACGTACAATTCGACGCGGTCCTGACGTCCATACTTAACATTGGCTGCGCCTCCTATAGCAGGGGTAACCTTACGCCGGAATAACGCTTACGCAAACTACGTAAACTACGACGCAAGTACGTTCGGGAATCGCCGTAACTCCCTAATTTACATATTCAACGCGTAAAACGACAGAAGCGCCACCTAGCGGCCAGCGTAAAAATGCAACTAATATACGACGGTGTAACAGACTTACGCCGCTCATATATTAGCAGAATTCCAGTGTATCTTCTTTTCTGAATACCAAAAAAAGATACGCGGCGTATATCTTGATACGCCAACGTAAATACTTTCTGAATCTGGCCCAATTTTTTTTTTCAACCCGATCGTTAAAACGGCCTTGCCTACACACGGTTGTGAAAATAAAAATGCTCTAGCAAAGAGCGGTGATGTACAACACGTACGACGGCACTATAAAGGGGAAGTTCCATGCGGATGACGCCACCCTTGGGGCTGCTTTTGCTGATTTTGTGTTAGTAAAAGACGATTCGCGCTTTTCGGTCTGAATGATGAATGTGCTTACTCCATTACGAACTGTAGTTTTACCAGAACGAGCGCTCCTGTCTCATAACTTGCTTCTGAGCATGCACGTTTTTTTCAAGTCGTTAAAGCGTACACACAACCATTTTCTACGACGTTAAAAACGACAACGTTAAAAACGCAGTGAAAAATTAGAGCATGTTCGAAATTTTTAATGCCCATTTTTTACATCGTGAAAAATGCTCTGGAGCCCACACACGATCGTTTTTAATGACGTGTGTACGCGGCATAAAAGCAAGAACCTGCTTTTGGATTAGGCTGGACCACTATTTTACTTATAACAGTAATGCCGCGTACACACGATCGGTTTAACCGATGAGAATGGTTTCAAAACCGATCATTTGTGGGAGCCATCAGTTATTTAACCATCGGTTAAAAAAAAGCTTCCTAACCGATAGAACAAAACCGATCGTTAGTAGGCACGACCATCAGTTAAAAATCCACGCATGCTCAGAATCAAGTCGACGCATGCTTGGAAGCAATGAACTTCATTTTTTTCAGCACGTCGTTGTGTTTAACGTCACCGCGTTCTGACACGATTGTTTTTTTAACCAATGGTGTGTAGGCGCGACGGACCATCAGTCAGCTTCATCGTTTAACCGATGAAAATGGTCCATCAAACCGTTCTCTTAGGATGGACCGATCGTGTGTACGCAGCATAACATCTGCAGAGCGCAGCGCATATGTCTAAATACGGGCAAGGCAATGTGAAAAACTCTCAGTAGTAACCAATAGTGTTGATCAAGAATATTCGCATTGCGAATATTCGTTACGAATATTGCATATTCGAGTATTCGCGAATAACTCGAATATCGCGGTGAATATTTGCTATTGCTATTCGTATTTTTTCAAATGTATTTTTAAAACAGATCACATCCTAGTGATCTCCATCGACGTCTAAAAGCGTTGCTGGTATGATTAGAGAGAGACCCTGGGCCGAGTAGCTGAGGCGATCCTTTTATGTTGCCGAATATTCGCAATGCGAACATTCGTATTACAAATATTCGCGAATACTTTCTCTGCCCTTCTTTTGCATGAGAGCCAATCAGAGTTCTCCTACCACAGTTGTCAGAGGTTAGCAACCTCCATAGCAACCAATAGGAACCTGCCTGCACGACCATTATATAAGATCACTCCCAGCAGTATTTCAGTGCAGATTCACAAGGTGGCTAGAGAGAGTGGAGTGTTTCTGTGCGTTTTTCTTGTGTATTGCGATCTTAGAGCTTAGCATTGTGCTTCCTATAGTGCTTTCAGTTCTGAGTTTCCTGCTTCTAAAACCAAATGCTTTTTTCAAAGCAAAAGACCCAACAGCTTTTCTAAAAGCTCAGATTTGTGTTGTTTTGTCCAGATTAGTGTAGCTTAGTGTTAGATAGATTTCTGTGTAGTTAGTGTAAGGGCCAGATTCAGGTAGATGGGAGCATCTTTGCTCCAGAGTAACGCTTCTCATTTGCGTTACGCTGCAGAAATTTTAGGAGCAAGTGCTGTCATTCACGAAGCACTTGCTCCTAAAGTTGCGGCAGCGCATCGCAAATGAGCCGGCGGAATTCAAATTGGGCGGGTACGGGGCGTGTAGTATTTAAACGAAGCGCGTTCCCGCCGCGAACGTACTGCGCATGCGTCGAGTGTTAAAACATCCCCGTGCGCATGCTCCAAATTCTGTGAATGAACGTCAATGACGTCACATTCCCATTCATGAACGTTTTACGCAAACGACGTTTTTTTTTTTTTTTCCGACGCGATGACGACGCCTATACCTAACATAGGATATTCCAACCCCATGTAGGTATAACTATGCGCCGCGTATCCCGTCCGGAAACGTCGTAACGTCACTGCGTCGCGCCGGAATTCGATCGTGAATTGCCGATTCCCGCTCATTAACATATTTTTTGAGCGTAAATCGGCGGGAACGCCCCCGGCGCCATTTTTAAGTTGAAGTAACGATGCAATGGCGAAACTCAGTTACGCTGCTCGCATCGGAGCTTCAACCCGGCGTTTCTTGTTTTCTGGTTACAGAAAACAGAAACGCCGGCTTAAAGTCACAGTTAGGCTGGCGGATCACTGGATCCGCCAGCCTAACTGTTCCTGAATCTGGCCCACTGTGTACATTTCTTTAAGGTAGCTTAGTTTAGTGTATTTAGTCTCTGTGTTTTGTGTATAAAAAACACAAAAAAAATAAAAATAATAGCTTTAGTTTAGTCATATAAGTTTGTGTAAGTAGAGTTAGTGTTTTAGTGCATATTAGTTTATTATTTGTAGTCCTTGTCTTTGTCCTTGTCAGTCAGTGTAAAAACAAAACAAAAAAAAAAATGTAGCTTTAGTTTAGTCATATAAGTTTGTGTAAGTACTCCCCACCATCTTCGCTTCGCAGGGCAGCACAAAATAGCGATCCGAAAATAGACTGGCAAAGATCCAGGAAATGATCTCCGTTTTCGCGTGTTGTTCGTGCGCATGCGCGGACGAGAATTTCGCAATCAATTTCGCATTCGCATTAGCAAAATTTTGCAAAAAAAATGTTTTGATAAAATATCACGAATATTCGATATTAACGAATATTTCACAAATATTCTTCTATATATTCGTGAAATATCGCGAAATCGAATATGGCGTATTCCGCTCAACACTAGTAACCAATCAGAATTCATCTTTAACTGGTTTAGGGCGAGCCTAAAGGGAATGTAAACCCTAACAATGAATGCCACCTCTTTTTAATATCTTTCGGTCTTGGTCTACAGGTTAACCCCTTCACTGCCAGTGTGATTTTTACAGTAATCAGTGCATTTTCATAGCACTGATCGTTGTATAAATGACAATGGTCCCAAAAATGTGTCAAAAGTGTCCGATGTGTCCGCCATACTGTCGCAGTCACGATAAAAATTGCTGATCGCCGCCATTACAGTAAAATAAAAAATTATTAACAAAAATGACATAAATCTATCCCCTATTTTGTAGACGCTATAACTTTTGTGCAAACCAATCAATAAACGCTTATTGCGATTTTTTTTTATACCAAAAATATGTAGAAGAATATGTATCGGCCTAAACTGAGTAAAGAATATGTTTTATTATATATTTTTAGGGGGTATTTATTATAGCAAAAAGTTAAAAATATTATTTTTTTTTTCAAAATTGTCGCTCTTTTTTTATTTATAGCGCAAAAAATAAAAACCGCAGAGGTGATCAAATACCACCAAAAGAAAGCTCTATTTGTGGGGAAAAACGGACATCAATTTTGTTTGGGCGCCATGTCGCACGACCGCACAATTGTCAGTTAAAGCGACGCAGTGCCGAATCACAAAAAGTCGCCTGGTCTTTGGGATCGGCGTATTAAGTTACCTTTCAGCGTTGTCTAGGGGTAAAGTTAGTGAGCAGAGCAGTAAGCGAATGTCCAGTTAGTAGATAAGGTTTTCCAAATGCTTTATTTTTTGGGTCCAACACGACCAACATCAACAGGAGGTAGATAGGACAGGTTGATGAAGTGAAAGGAAACCTTGCAGTATCAGGCTTGGATGAACAGGAGAACAAGCTTGCTTTCAGTAACTGTATATTGCGTCGCCACTCTAGCCAGTGTGGGTGAAGTGATCCCCGGACAGACTTCTGCCACAAGCCTGGCAGCTGGAGTTCTATTTTAAAGTTGCTGGAAAGAACAGGTCCCTGCCATGGACCTGGCTCTGATTGGAATTAAGATGCCAGATGAGGCCTCTGCCACAGGCTCTATGCTGACAATGTGAACTTCAGTCAATTGCAGTGCACAGGTCTCCATCCCTAAATGGTTGAAGTAAAAGGTAGCAATAGGGACGGGAAAAGGGACGGGGGAGGGGCAGTGGGACTTTCAAATGAAACAAAACACTAGGGCAGGATGAGTCAATAAATAGAGTAAATAAAACATTTAATAGTACCATCATAGAGTATATTACATAGCATGACATTCATAGTACATCCGTAAAAAACAATACCAGGTATAGTATACATGTTTGGTAAATCATATCAGACATGGTAAAAACTGGTTTCCCTACTCCTATCTCTGGAGTTGTCTTTATCATTCACTATGTGGTCACCCCTGTTCTTCCTATACATTAAGCTTATATATTTTTATTTAATCATCACAATATTTTTTACACTCTTACCATATCTATTGGTTACCTATGATATGGCGTTCTACACCTATACCCACTTATTAGCTGTCCCGCGGGCTTCCACTTGTCAGTTTACCAACTGACCATCAGAGTTTTTGTATCACCCAATCCATATCTACAGGTTATCTGTGATATGGCTTATTACATTTATATCCATTTAATAGCGGTCCTGCAGGCTTCTATTTGTCAGTTTACCAACTGATGGACTTTCTCTACATTTTGGGTTTTAACCATCTTATTGTACACTCTTGTTCACGGGGTCTAATCCCCATTTCGGGCGTTTCACATTCTCTTTTTTCTCACAGGGTGGCCATCTTTATCAACCATTTTATTTCACCTACCCTACCTACTCATTCATGTTCTCTCTTCTCGTACTATCAGTTTACTGCCCTCACTGTGTATTATTACCATCTATATATGTTTTACAGATGCCCTTTGGGCTCTTACCTACCTATTTACCAGTGAAATGGCCACGGGTTCGAACAGATATTTGGACTGCCCTGCCGCCCCTTTTTTCTTACCGCCTCAGCTCCCGGTTGGCTTGTATATTGTCCCCGGTTGTTTCTCATCCTATACAACAACAGCTACCTCTTTATTAATTTATATTACAACATACAGGTATGAGTGCAAGGATTTGAAATTATATGTTCCCTCTCTTCCTGTTTTGGTTAACTATCATTAACCATTAATCTACCTACTATTTACTTATTATAGATGACCCAAATTTATTGTTCCTGATGAGTGGATGTTACTCCACGAAACACGTCGAGCCCCATTATCAATTGATGTCATGTCAAAGCAATCATGAAGTGACCAAGGGTTGTATTGATAAGTTTGAGTCACATATCAATGTTATTTTACCGTATCATTTTAACATGTTCAACATTTGGGTATACCATTGACATCTATGAGAAGCATGGGTTACTATGCATTTTATGCAACCAGTTTTTACCATGTCTGATATGATTTACCAATCATGTATACCATACCTGGTATTGTTTTTTACGGATGTACTATGAATGTCATGCTATGTAATATACTCTATGATGGTACTATTAAATGTTTTATTTACTCTATTGATTGACTCATCCTGCCCTAGTGTTTTGTTTCATTTGAAAGTCCCACTGCCCCTCCCCCGTCCCTTTTCCCGTCCCTATTGCCACCTTTTACTTCAGTCAATTGCAATTGGGTGACCGGTTGACAGTTGAAGTGTACCTGTTAGGCCTTGTACACACGAGGGGAAATATCCGCTGTGAACGGTCCCCGGACCGTTTACAGCGTATATTTGCGCCGGGATGTTTTGATCCGATGGCTGTACACACCATCGGATCAAATTCCCCGCCGGCGGACAGCGCGGTGACGCGGCGGTGACGTTGACGCCGCCACTTGACCGCCACGTCACCGCACCAGGAAGTAAACACTTCCGCGCGCATGCGTCGGATCCATTCACAGGATACGACGCATGTGCGGCAAGATATGTCCGCTGGTTTGCCGTACTAACCAGCGGACATATCTGACGGCCAGCTATCCGGCGGAATTATTTTAAAGCATGCTTTGAAATTTTTCCGACGGATGAATCCGGCAAAAAGAGTCCGTTTGCCCCTACAGACGAGGGGATTTTTCGGCTGAAATGGTCCGTCGGACCATGTTCAGCGGAAATATCCCCTCGTGTGTACAAGGCCTCAGTGTGTCGGTCACTATATCCCCGATGGTTTGTTCAAGTCTCTCAGATAACCTGCCTCTGGGTTTTCCTTGAGCCGATGCCCCACCATACAGCCAGCGGCCTAGGATCTTTCTCGTAGTGGTGACGGGACCCAGCAAGTCACTGGGGCCCCTCGGCAGCATCCGCCAGGAACTCCGCGTAATTTTCGACCCTGGTAGGCCATATCGCCGGGGTCTGTTGGATGCGCACACCCTAAAGGTGGGTGCCGCACCTGGAACCAGGAACCCGCGAAGAACCCCGAAAAATGGCGTCTGCCACAGATATACCCCTCTCCAGCATGCTCCAATTGGCTGCTGGGGAAAAGTGTCTCTGTTAGAACCCCTCTGGTGCCATCTGTCGTCCGGGGGTGAGATTGACACCCCCGGAGCGCAGACTGACCCACAGGACAGTTCTAAAATGACAGCAGCCCAAATTTAACAAAATTAAGAGTGAGAGCAACATAACTCTCCCACTCCCCTACTAACTTTAGCGTAGTGCCCATACTGAAAGTAAGGGGGCGCTACATATATATTTATTTTATTAATTTATTTATTACAGGTAAATATATATCATCAAATATATTGTCAAAAGTATTGGGACACCTGCCTTTACATGCACATGAACTTTAACCACTTAACGCCCGCCGCTTGTATATGTACATCCACAGAATGGCACGTACAGGCAGATGGAAGTACCGGCATGTCCCTGCCTTCCCGCAGGTCGGGGTCCGATCGGGACCCCCCCGCTACATGCAGCAGTCGGTAAGTGTCTGGGAGCGATCCGGGATGAGGGGGCGGCTGTTAGTTTCTGTCCGCCCCCTCGCGATCGCTTCCAGCGAATCTGGCTTCCTCCCCTCTGCCCACCCTCTGCCTATGTAATGTAAACACAGGCAGAGGAAGTGATGTCACCTCTCCTCTCTGCGGTATTTTCGTTCCGGCGAGAGGAGAGAAGACTCACAAGTAAGTTGCACAACACTACACTGACAGCAGTACACATAGGCACATTAACCCCTTCAGATCACCCCCCCCCAGCCCCCTGTCACACTGTCACTGATTGCAGTGATCATCTATTTACTGATCTCTGCATTTAGTGTCAGTCTGCCAGAACGTCCCAGCAGACAGATTCGATCGTGTGTACAGGCGAGCCGACGGATATGGCCAGCCGACAGATTTGAAAGCATGCTTTCAAATCTGTCGGCTGGGAACCCATCCGCCCGACATGTCTGCTGGTTAGTATGCTAACCAGCAGACATGTCTTCTCGCACACGCGTCGAATGGTTTTGACGCATTCGCAAAAGTGCTTTACTTCCTGGTGCGGTGACGTGGCGGCGTCAATGTCACCGCCACGTCAGCACGCCGTCTGCCGGCAGGGATTTTGGTTTGATCGTGTGTACACGATCAAACTAATACGTCCCCAGCAGACAGATTTGTTCAAATCGGTCTGTCCGACCGATTTGAACAAATCTGTCTGCTCGTGTGTATGGGGCCTTAGTGTGACAGGCAGTTAGTGTTAGGTGCAGGGTAGCCCCCTACCCCCCCCCTAATAAAGGTTTAACCCCCTTGATCACCGCTCTAGTTAACCCTTACACCCCCTATTGCCAGTGTCACTAAGCGATCGGTTTTCTGATCGCTGTATTAGTGTCACTGTTGCCGCCAGGTAGCTAGTTTTTTTTTTATATTGCGATTTTTTTTTTACTAAAGACATGTGGCTGAATACATTTTGGCCTAAATGTTTGACTAAGATTTAGTATATTAGATTTTTCTTATAACAAAAAGTAGAAAATATCATTTTTTTTCAAAATGTTCGGTCTTTTTCCGTTTATATCGCAAAAAATTAAAATTGCAGAGGTGATCAAATTCCATCATAAGAAAGCTCTATTTGTGGGAAGAAAAGGATGCAAATTTTGTTTGGGAGCCACGTCGCACGACCGCGCAATTGTCAGTTAAAGCGACGCAGTGCCAAATTGTAAAAACGCTTCTGGGCATTTAGCAGCATATTGGTCCGGGGCTTAAGTGGTTAATGGCATCCCAGTCTTAGTCCGTAGGGTTCAATATTGAGTTGTCCCACCCTTTGCAGCTTTTGCAGCTTCAACTCTTCTGGGAAGGCCGTACACAAGGTTTAGGAGTGTGTCTATAGGAATGTTTGGCCATTCTTCTAGACGCGCATTTGTGAGGTCAGGCACTGATGTTGGAGAAGAAGGCCTGACTCGCAGTCTCCACTCTAATTTATCCCAAAGGTGTTCTGTTGTGTTGCGAACAGGACTGTGCGGGCCAGTCAAGTTCCTCCACCCCAAATTCACTCATCTATGTCTTTATGGTCCTTGCTTTGTGCACTGGTCAAAATCATTTGGTGGAGGGGGGATTATGGTGTGGGGGTTGTTTTTCAGGAGTTGGGCTTGGCTCTTTAGTTCCAGTGAAGGGAACTCTTAAGGCATCAGCATACCAAGACATTTTGGACAAATTTCATGCTCCCCACTTTGTGGTAACAGTTTGGGGACGGCCCCTTCCTGTTCCAACATGACTGTGCACCAGTTCACAAAGCTTCCTCTGAACATGGTCCAGTGAATGAGACAGTCCTTCTGCAGACCAGACCCCTTGTGGTGAGGTCCTGCAAAAAGCATCTAAGCAGATAAGCTGCACAGTCTCCTTTCACCTTTCCAACCCACTTCTGGACACCTTTTTCCAGGGATTGGCTGGAGCATGGTAAATATTCAGGCTGGTTATTTGCATCTCCCTCCCTAAGTGCTGGAAAGTTCTTCCATAGGCAGGGGGAAGCAATCAAACTTCCAGCCTGTGAAACACTGAACAGGCCAAAACAAACAAACAAGTACTGCTCTCCTGATTACAAAACAAACAAGTACTGCTCTCCTGATTACAGAAGGGGGCAAAAACTTAGGGTCCTTTCACACGGAGCGGACCGTTTTTCGGTCCGCTCCGTGTGCCCGTCAGCTCAGCGGGGGGGTCTCCGCTCAGCTGTCGGCGGACGGGGCGGTCCCTGCACACCGTCTCTCCTCCGCTCTCCGCTATGGGGAGTCGGATGGAAATCCCGTCTGTCCGTTTGCATCCGATCCGTTTGGCCGGACGGAAGAAAAATAGGACATTCTTCCGTCCGCAAAAACGGATGCGGATCTAGCGGACGTTAGCGGATGCATCATCCGCTAACGGATCCGCTCCCATAGGGAAGCATTACAAGTCTGTAAACGGACTTGTAATGAGCGGACCGTTCGTCCGCTAGTGTGAAAGGGCCCTAAATCTACCTAGTATCCTAGCCTAGGAGGGTTGCTACATTGTCATGCTTCACCTCTCACAGACAATGCCTGTGTTTCATCAGGTGCGGCCACTTGTCAGAATTTGAAACGGAAGTAACGTTTCGTCGCCGCCATCTTGCAACTTCCTGCACATTCGTCCACACCACAGTAAGGATACAGTGAGAAGGTGGCAAGAAGACATCTTGTTACACCCATTTAACACTTAATTTAACAACTAAACAGAGCTTATATAGTGACATTTATGGCCCATACACACGATCCGAATATCGGATGAAAACAATCGTCCGATGATGGATCGTACGCTTTTCGGATCGTGTGTACACTACTTTCGAGAGCCGATCACGACCGTTCATCCGATATTTTTCGATCGGACATGCGCGAAAATTTTCCTCGTACGATGTCAGATGGTACGATTTTCGTTTAGTCAGTACAGCCGTCGTCCGACAATACAATACAAATACATTACAACACGTGACATCACTTCCTATCTATGCGCCTGATTCATAGAATCAGTTACGCATAGATTTCCATAGGATCCAACTGGCATTAGTCTCTTACGCCGTTGAATCTTATTTTCATATTTTAGGCTGGACGCTAGGTGGCGTCCCCGTCTAAAATATGCAAATGAGCCTATACGCCGATTCCCGAATGTACGCCCGGCCGGCGCTATATTTTAAGTCGTTTGCGTTAGCGTAGTACTGTAGTAATGTTATTCCTGCTATATGAGGCGCAGCCAATGTTAAGTATGGACGGCGTACTGGCGTTTTTTTTCACGTCGTTTACGTAAAACGTTCACGAATAGGGCTTTGCGTAAGTGCCGTTCACACGTCGTATTGACGTCGAGATTTGGAGCATGTGCACTGGGACACGCTCCATTTAAATAATACACGCCCCCTACCCTGCCGAATTTGAATTCAGCCGGCTCTTTTACGCTACGCCGCCTCAACTTTACAGGCAAGTGCTTTGAGAATAAAGCACTTGCCTGATAAAGTTGCGGCGGCATAGGGCCAGATTCAGGTAGATGGGAGCATCTTTGCTCTGGAGTAACGCTTCTCATTTACGTTACTCTGCCGAAATTTTAGGAGCAAGTGCTGTTATTCATGAAGCACTTGCTCCTAAAGTTGCGGCAGCGCATCGCAAATGAGCCGGCGGAATTCAAATTGGGCGGGTACGGGGCGTGTAGTATTCAAACTAAGCGCGATCCTGCGGCGAACGTACTGCGCATGCGTCGTGTGTCAATGCATCCCAGTGCGCATGCTCCAAATTCTGTCAGTGAACGTCAATGACGTCACATCCCCATTCATGAATGTTTTAAGCAAGCGACGCGATTTGTTTTTTTTTCGACACGATGACGACGCCTATACTTAACATAAGATACTCCACTAGGGGGCTGCTTTATCTATACGCCGCGTATCGCTTCCGGAAACGTCGTAAAGTCACTGCGTCGCGCCTGAAAAAGATCGTGAATTGCCGATTCCCGCTCATTAACATATTTTTTGAGCGTAAATCGGCGCCATTTTTAGTAACGATGCGATGGCGAAATTCATTTACGCTGCTCGCATCGGAACTCCAACCCGGCGTTTCTTGGTTACAGAAAACAAAAACGCCGGCTTAAAGTGACAGTTAGGCTGGCGGATCCATTGATCCGCCAGCCTAACTCTACCTGAATCTGGCCCATAGTGTAAATACCAGACGCTAGGCACGCCTAAATATAGGCAATTCTACCTGAATCTACCCCTTAGTGTTTTTAAATCCATGTGACTGTTTTGATGTTGAATTGTAAAAGCCTGCTGATCTCACAGGTTTGCTGATCTGACAGAACAACGCTGATTTTACAATTCAACATTAAAACAGTCATACGGATTTCCAAATACTGTAATTTACCATATAAGCTCCGTTTAGTGGTAAAAATAAGTGTGAAATGTCAGACTCCGGTGGGTGTAACAAGATGTCCGCTTGCCACCATCTCAATGTATCCTTACTTCGGAGGAGTGCTGGGTGTAGCAAGATCGCGGCGACAAAACGTCACTTCCATTTAAAAATCTGATGAAACCCCTGCATCTGCTTTTTCTTTCCTGAAGGCAGAGCCTTCTTCGTTCAGCATTCTCAAGGGTCACCAGCTACTTCCTGCATTAATTTGCTACAAAGTTACTGTGTTGTAGTCTGATCACTGGGCAAGAGAGACTAAGGAAATGGTTCCTGCAGCAGATCTTCTTAGCCCAGGCTAGCTGGAGCTTAAGGACTGCTTTTTAATGACCAAAGGTGTATTTTTTTTGGGGGGGGGGGGGGGGGGGTAATACTGTTGCTATATAATGGGACACGTTCGCAATTTTTTTAGGAAGTAGAAGATAGGTGTGGGGTACTGAACCGCTACAAACACTGTAGCTGCTGATTTTTTTACCAGGACACTTACCTGTGCATCAATCCAGCACAGTCCTCAGGCTCTTCGACTATCTTTGGGTTTAGGTGCCAGCGTGTTTACTTTGGGAAACCAGCTGTGACTGCTTGTGGCTTCACAGCCGGTGATCTGACGATATGGTTCCGGCTATCGATATGGTTCCTGTAAGGGCTGCGCAGGCGCAATCCTTGCCAACGGAAATCACCAAACCTCCAGGGCGACGTGGAATTTGAGGTAAGTGGCCAGTCGGCCTCACGTCCTCGATTTGCTCGGATGATTTGCTACGCTCGCTCGGCCTCCTGGCTCTTTTTTTAACATCCTCCAATCCATGGGGATGTTCAGGAATGAGCCTGGATGCCGGCCGAGGTTCGGAGATTTTGCCTGGATTGCGCCTGCGCAGTCCTTACAGGAACCATCTCGATAGGGGATCACTGCGTCGCGCCCGAAAAAGATCGTGAATTGCCGATTTCCGCTCATTAACATATTTTTTGAGCGTAAATCGGCGGGAACGCCCCCGGCGCCATTTTTAAGTTGAAGTAACGATGCGATGGCGAAATTCAATTACGCCGATCGCATCGGAACTCCAACCCGGCGTTTCTTGTTTTCTGGTTACAGAAAACAAAAACGCCGGCTTAAAGTGACAGTTAGGCTGGCGGATCCATTGATCCGCCAGCCTAACTCTACCTGAATCTGGCCCATAGCGTTAACAAAATAGGGGACAGTTTTATGGCATTGTTATTAATAATTTATTTTTTTACTACTAATTTTTTTCGTGACTGCGACATTATGGCGGACACATCAGACACTTTTGACACATTTTTGGGACCATTGTCATTTTCACAGTGAAAAGTGCCATAAAAATGCATTGTTTACTGTGGAAATTGCAATTGCAGTTTAGGAGTTAATCACTAGGGGGCACTGTAGGGGTTAAGTGTGACCTCATATGTGTTTCTGTAGGGAACAGACGATCACTGACACAGCCACAATGAAGAACGGGGAAGGTGTGTTTACACAAACCTCTCCCCGTTCTTTAGCTCCTGTGACCCATCGCGGGACACCGGGTCCCGCAGGCGTGGTCACAAAGCTTCGGACCAGGTCGCGAAAGCTCACGACCCCATTCTACCGATGTATATCGGCGTGAAGGGGTCCTTAAAGGGGTTGTAAAGGTACAAGTTTTTTTACCTTCATGCATCCTATGCATGAAGGTAAAAGAACATCTAGCAGCACTGGACCCCCCCGAGCCCCCGTTGTACTTACCTGACCGTTCGAATCTCCCGGGCGCGTCCACGTCGTCCTCTTCGGTTCCCAGCCTGGCCGTTGATTGGCTAGGCTGGGTGGATTGATAGCAGCGCAGCCATTGGCTAGCGCTGCTGTCAATCAGGGCGGATGACGCGGCGCGCTGGGGGGCGGAGCCGAGTGATACAGTCGGCGGCTATGGCCGCCGCTGTATCACGGGAGCGCGCTCGCAAAAGCTTTCCTCCATGCGAGCGCCCTCGCATGAAGAAGGAAAGCTTTTGCGAGGAGGAGCCCAGACAGCCGCCGAGGGACCCCAGAAGACAGGTTTCCGGGCCACTCTGTGCAAAACGAACTGCACAGTGGAGGTAAGTATCACATGTTTGTTATTTTTTTTTTTTAATCCCTGACTTTAGTGACCCTTTACGTGGTTAATGCACACTACTAGCGTCCATCAAATGCTTCCTCACCAGTGCTCATTAAATGCAGCCTACCAACGCCCATCAATGAATGTTTGCTTGCTTCCATTAATTCGGGAAAGTTTGGACACAGCCCTCCGCCGCCACTGCGACTCTGACATTGTGTACTAAAGGGTTCCTTAGTTCCTTGTTGCAGAGAGAAGAGAGTAGGAACACCAGTGGCTGGGCGCCCCTAGGCAGCAGTGCGCCTTAGGCGGCTTCCTAGTTTGCCTAGTGGTAGCAACGGCCCTGGGTCAAAGTGTCCCCCTTCATCAGGGCTTGGTACTGTTAAACAAAGTGTATCCTGGACTGATAATTTAGAGGGATCTTGGGGGAATTATCACTCCAGATGCCGGATAAGCAAACTTGCAACCAAGATGCCGGAATGATCATACATATAATTTATCAGTCCTGACGAAGGGGGGCCCTTTGTTGATGGGTCCTGATGAAGGGAAACCTTTTGAACCCTCAAACTATGTTGGCTTTTTAGGACATAAGGGTCTGAAATTCTGAATAAAATGAAATCTAGACTTTATGGGCCAGATTCTCAGCTGAGATACGACGGGGTATCTCCAGATACGCCGTCGTATCTCTGTTTCTGGCCCTGGGTATCTATGCGACTGATTCTTAGAATCAGTTACGCATAGATTTTGCTTAGATCCGACTTGTGTAAGTCACTTACACCGTCGGATCTAAGTTGTAATGTTACGCTGGCCGCTAGGTGGCGTTCCCGTCGATTTCTGCGTTGAATATGCAAATGAGCGTGATACGCCGATTCCCGAACGTATTTGCGCACCGTCGTCGTAGTTTACGTAGTTTGCGTAAGCGTAAGGTTACCCCTGCTATATGAGGGGTAACCTTGCGTAGGTCCGGTGTACACCATGTTAGGTATGGACGTCGGGACAGAGTCATGTTTTTCCGTTGTTTACATAACTCGTCGCGAATAGGGCTGTACGTTAATTACGTTCATGTCGAAACCAATGTATTTGCGGCGTACTATGGAGCATGCGCAATGGGCTACGTTTACGGCCTGCGCATGCGCAGTTCGTTCGGCGCAGGGGCGAGCTTAATTTAAATACAACACGCCCACCTCCTTCCTCCTTTGAATTACGCGGCCTTACGCCGGCCCATTTACGCTACGCCGCCGCAAATTACGGAGCAAGTGCTTTGAGAATACAGCACTTGCCCGTAAAAGCTGCGGAGGCGCAGCGTAAATGGGATACGCTACGCCGGAAAACCGCAGATCTACGAGAATCTGGCCCTATATGTTCTGCTTTTAGCTCTTTCCACCCAGAAATGTTATTTATGCAGACTTGGAAAGTTACTGAAAGGTTCACTTTAGTAGCAGACACAGGTGACTGTTGCCTCTGGCGTGTGCCGTGACCCATTCATTACTTTAAATTTTGTTTTCCCAGAATAAAATTTCTGTACATAATGAATTTTTTATTTTCTCTTCTTTTCTCTCTATAGGCAACTTATTATCTCCAGATTTCCAGAGCTTCCTGCCAAAACCAAACAGAGCGTTTATTACTAGTGTTGAGCAGAATATGCCATATTCGATTTTGCGATATATCTCGAATATATAGTCGAATATTCGAGATATATTCGCTAAATACGAATATTCGTGATATTTTTTGGAAATGAAATGATTGCGAAATTTCGCTAATGCGAATTGCGAATGCGAATGCGAAATTTCGAGAAATGCGGAATGGAGCACTCTGATTGGCTCAGAATATTCGTGATATTTTACAATACAAAATAATTGCGAATATTCGAGAAATGCGGAAGGAGCACTCTGATTGGCTCAGAATATTCGTGATATATTACAATACACAATAATTGCGAATATTCGGCAAATGCGGAAGGAGCACTCTGATTGGCTCAGAATATTCGTGATATATTACAATACACAATAATTGCCAATATTCGGCAAATGCGGAAGGAGCACTCTGATTGGCTCAGAATATTCGTGATATATTACAATATAAAATAATTGCGAATATTCGAGAAATGCGGAATGGAGCACTCTGATTGGCTCAGAATATTCGTGATATATTACAATATAAAATAATTGCGAATATTCGAGAAATGCGGAATGGAGCACTCTGATTGGCTCAGAATATTCGTGATATATTACAATACAAAATAATCGCGCGATATCGCTATTGCCGAATAATCGCATTCGGCAATATAAAATGAGCGCTGCAGCTACTCGGCCCAAGGTCTCTAATCATACCAGCAATGCTTTTAGACGTCGATGGGGATCTCTAGGATGTGATCTGTTCTAAAAAAAAAAATTGAAAAAATATGAATATTCGAAATAGCGAATATTCGCCGCGATATTCGTGTTATTCGCGAATACTCGAATATGCAATATTCGTAGCGAATATTCGCAATGCGAATATTCGTGAGCAACACTATTTATTACTACGCAGAGACTATTTCTGTGCCCTTACGTTTCAACATAGTCATCATCGGCCTGGGTCCCTGTGCTCACTGCATTTTGTGATCACGGGTGTACGGCTGCAGATGATCGAGGTCCCATGCCATTCCCTGTTACTGCTTTTCCAAAACAGATCAGAGGCTTAATTACCCAAACTCCTGACTGCATGTCTGAGCAGCAATTAGGCTCCTACTATAGAACAATATAAATATGGATTTGAAGGAATTGCTTGAATCTGTTAAAGCGATCATTTTCTTGTAAAGGAACTCCCAAGCAGATGTATAAAGAGACTCAATTACAACTTCAGTTAGCGGTAATACAGTCCATATTTACAGTAAATGGGCTACGAGTGACATGACAGTGATCACTGCTCCCGATGACAGGGAGCAATAGATCAGTGTCCTGTCACTAGGCAAAACAGGAAAATGCATTGTTTACATCTCCCCGTTCTGCAGCTCTGTGACACGATCGCAGGACACCGGTGGACATTGAGTCCGCGGGTCCTGCAGGCACCGCCACGCAGCTATATGGACCCTGTATGGCAAGGCTCGACAAAACCCGGGTGCCCGGTCGCAATTGCGACAAGAAATTGTGAACCGGCGCCCAGGGAAGCTTAGGTCTGCAGAAGGCCGCAAAGCCGCGACCGGCCGGCATGGGCCGGCCAGTAATTGAGGCCGCGGCTTTGCGGCCTTCTGCAGGCCTAAGCTTCCTTCTGTGATCTGGCGCCATTTTGTGGTGGCCGTTGGCATTACAAGTAGTTACATTACAAGTAGCAAAACACCAGTTCTTATGTGTTTTTCACTGTTTTCACTGCCATCTCCTTCCCTCTAATTAGAACCCCCAAACATTATATATATATTTTATTCTAACACCCTAGAGAATAAAATGGCAGTCATTGCAATACGTTCTGTCACACCGTATTTGTGCAGCGGTCTTACAAGCGCACTTTTTTTGGGAAAAAATACACTTTTTTTAAATAAAAAATAAGACAACAGTAAAGTTAGCCATTTTTTTTTATATTGTGAAAGATAATGTTACACCGAGTAAATTGATACCCAACATGTCACACTTCAAAGTTGCGTCCACTCATGGAATGGTGACAAACTTTTACCCTTTAAAATCTCCATAGGCGAAGTTTTTAAAAATTCCACAGGTATGCATGTTTTGAGTTACAGAGGTTGAGCTCTAGGGCTAGAATTATTGCTCTCGCTCTACCAATCGCGGCGATACCTCACATGTGTTTTGAATACCGTTTACATATGCGGGCGCTAATCGCGTATGCGTTCGCTTCTGCGCACAAGCTTGGCGGGATGTGGTGCGTGTTTTGGCTCCTAACTTTTTTAGCTGGCTACTAGATTCCAAGCAAATTTGTCAAACCCTGCATGGTATATGGAAGGTTGATTTTATACATGTGTAGCTCTACCCCCTCAGGAGCCGCTGGTTGTTGTTTGGGATTGACGTATTAAGTTACCTTGTAGTGTGTCTAGGGGTAGTAGCCGTGAGTAGTAGCAGTGAGCGAATGTCCAGTCACCAAATGGATTTTTAAATGCTTTATTCCAGGGCCCAACAACGGCCAACATCAACAGGAGGTAGGAAAGGTTGATGAAGCAATAGAGAACAGTGCGGTATCAGGCCTGGATATGAAATAGAGCAGTCTCGCTCTAAGTAGTAGTAGATACAGTTCGTCGCCACTCCCGTCAGAGCAGGCGAAGTGTCTCCGACAGACCCCTGTCACAAGCCTGTCAGCCAGAATGTCATATGTAAATTGCTGGGAGGAACAGGTCTCTATGACAGACCTGGCTCGGGCCTCTGCCACAGGCTCTGTACTTCAGTACTCAAGAGAACAATTTGAATTGAGCGAATCCTCCCAGTAAATCCAATGAAAGGGGTCACTGGTTGACAGCTGACATGTACCTGTCAATTCCAGTAACCAGATCCCTGATGGTTCGTTCAAGCCCTTTTGGATAACCTGCCTCTGGGTTCTCCTCAAGCCGATCCCCCACTGAACAGCACACAGCCTGTGATTCTCTCAGTAAGGTCGGGGACCCAGTAAGTCACTGGGGCCCCCATCGACATCCAGATGGGTCTCCATAGAACAGGTGGTTCTGGCCAGGAGGGCCATGCGGGCAGGGTCCGTGGATGCGCGCACCCTGAAGGTGGATGCCGCACCTGGAACGTGGACCCTGCGCAGAGAAGAAGAACCGACCACCCCAGAACACGCGGCAGCTGCCTCAGATATACCCTTCCCCAGCATGCCCAGTGAGGGAAGAACTCCTCTAATTGGCTGCTGGGGAAAATTGGCTCCGTCAAAACCCCTCTAGCGCCAACCGTCGCCCAGCGGTGGAATCACACCCCTGGATCGCAGACTGACCCACAGGACAGCTCCGAAACAGCAGCAGCCTGCAATTTGACAAATAAGGAATGGGAGCAAAGTAACTCTCCCATTCACCCACTAACTTCAGCGTAGTGCCCGCACTGAAAGTAAGGGGGCGCTACACATGCTATGTAAATTGGGGACATTTTCGGTCTCGGTGGAAACCTAGTAGAAGGGGGCATTACCACTCAGAGTGGAAGTGTCCTTCAATATTCATTTTACAATCATGGCCGAAATTGTTGGCACCCCAGAGAGCTTTCCAGAAAATCAAGTATTTCTCACAGAAAAGTATTGCAGTAACACATGTTTTGCTATACACATGTTTATTCCCGTTGTGTGTATTGGAACAAAACAAAAAAATGGAGGAAAAAAACAAACTGGACGTAATGTCACACAAAACTCCAAAAATGGGCTGGTCAAAATTCTTGGCACCCTTTCAAAATTGTGGATAATTAAGATTGTTTCAAGCATGTGATGCTCCTTTAAACTCACCTGGGGCAAGTAACAGGTGTGGGCAATATACAAATCACACCTGAAAGCAGATAAAAAGGAGAGAAGTTCACTTAGGGCCAGATTCAGGTAGATGGGAGCATCTTTGCTCTGGAGTAACGCTTCTCATTTACGTTACGCTGCCGAAATTTTAGGAGCAAGTGCTGTTATTCATGAAGCACCTGCTCCTAAAGTTGCGGCAGCGCATCGCAAATGAGTCGGCGGAATTCAAATTGGGCGGGTACGGGGCGTGTATTATTAAAACGATCCTGCGGCGAACGTACTGCGCATGCGTCGAGTGTCAATGCATCCCAGTGCGCATGCTCCAAATTCTGTCAGTGAACGTCAATGACGTCACATCCCTATTCATGAAAGTTTTACGCAAGCGACGCATTTTTTTTTCCCGACGCGATGACGACGCCTATACTTAACATAGGATACTCCACCAGGGGGCTGCTTTATCTTTACGCCGCGTATCGCTTCCGGAAACGCCGGAAAGTCACTGCGTCGCGCCCGAATACGATCGTGAATTGCCGATTCCCGCTGATTAACATATTTTTTCATCGTAAATCAGCGGGAACGCCCCCGGCGCCATTTTTAAATTAAAGTTGCGATGCGATGGCGAAATTCAATTGCGCCGATCGCATCGGAACACCAACCCGGCGTTTCTTGTTTTCTGGTTACAGAAAACAGAAACGCCGGCTTAAAGTGACAGTTTGGCTGGAGTATCACAGATACTCCAGCCTAACTCTACCTGAATCTGGCCCTTAGTCTTTGTATTGTGTGTCTGTGTGTGCCACACTAAGCATGGACAATAGAAAGAGGAGAAGAGAACTGTCTGAGGCCTACAAAGAAAAGAACACAGTACCTACTGTGAAATATAGTGGAGGTTCAATGATGTTTTGGGGTTGTTTTGCTGCCTTGAATGTGTGCAAGGCATCATGAAATCCGAGGGTTACCAAAGGATTTTGGGTTTGCACTGTAGAGCCCAGTGTCAGAAAGCTGGGTTTGCGTCTGAGATCTTGAGTCTTCCAGCAGGACAATGACCCCAAACATACGTCAAAAAGCACCCAGAAATGGATGGCAACAAAGCGCTGGAGAGTTCTAAAGTGGCCAGCAACGAGTCCAGATCTAAATCCCATTGAACACATGTGGAGAGAGCTTAAAATTACTGTTGGCGCCCTTTCAATAAGAGAGACCTGGAGCAGTTTGCAAAGGAAGAGTGGTCCAAAATTCCGGGTGAGAGGTGTAAGAAGCTTATTGATGGTTATAGGAAGCAAGGGGTGTGCAACCAGATATTAAGTTAAGTGTGCCAAGAATTTTGACCAGCCCATTTTTGGAGTTTTGTGTGACAATGCATCCAATTTTCTTTTTTTCCTCCTTTTTTTGTTTTGTTCCAATACACACAAAGGGAATAAACAAGTGTATAGCAAAACATGTGTTACTGCAATACTTTTCTGTGAGAAATACTTGATTTTCTGGAAAAATTTCTGAGGTGCCAACAATTTCGGCCATGACTGTATGTAAATAAATGTTATTATTAATAAAAATGATGATGTTGTAATTAGGGGTGCAACGGATCGTGCCCGACCCACGATCCGAACTGGTCGACCTGTTCGGATCGGCACAGTATGCGATTCGCGGAACGCACCGCGGCCGCGGCCTTAGGAAAGACCGCGGCTTCGGCCTAGCTCTGGAGCGGTCGGCCATCTTGGTACACCCGGCGGCGGTGCGCGCTGACGTCATCACCCCTCCCTCTGCAAGCATGCTTTAAAATTTGTCCGCCGGCGACATGTCCGTCGGATATGTCCGCTGGTTAGTACACTAACCAGCGGACATATCTGCCCGCACAAGCGTCGTATGGATGCGACGCATGCGTGGAAGTTTTTTACTCCCTGGTGCGGTGACGTGGCCGCGTCAACGTCACCGCCACGTCACCGCGCTGTCTGCTGGCGGGGATTTTGATCCGATGGTGTGTACACACCGCCGGACGAAAATCCAGAGGAGACATGTCCGATGAAAACGGTCCGCGGACTGTTTCCATCGGACATGTCCCTCCGTGTGCACGCGGCCTTTACTGTTTACTAGTGTGGGGCCAATGTTGGCTATTATTAGTGGGGACAAGTGGCTATTATTACAGTGTTACTGTTTACTAGTGTGGGGGCAATGTTGGCTATTATTAGTGGGGACAAGTGGCTATTATTACAGTGTGAAGCCCCGTACACACGGCCGAGGTTCTCGGCAGAAACCAGCGAGAACCTCGCTGGGAGCCGCATTCTGCCGAGAACCTCGGCCGTGTGTACGCTCTCGGCGAGCCCCGCCCGTCGGGAAACCCGTCGAGCAAATAGAGAACAGGTTCTCTATTTGCTTGATGGCCCGTCGGGATGAATGGCTGGTTGCCTTTCCAGACGGGCGGGTCGCCGAATCTGACGGCCGGCAGAGAACCTCGACGGGTGGAACGATGTGTTACGCCCGTCGAGTTTCTCTGCCGTGTGTACGCGGCATCACTGTTTACTAGTGTGGAGGCAATGTTGGCTATTATTAGTGGGGACAAGTGGCTATTATTACAGTGTTACTGTTTACTAGTGTGGGGGCAATGTTGGCTATTATTAGTGGGGACAAGTGGCTATTATTACAGTGTTACTCAGGGATGGACTGAGACCAAAATTTGGCCCTGGACTTTATCCAGACCGGCCCACTATATGTTTGCAAACAAGAACAAAAACAGTATATAAACTATACGCAATTGTGCAAAAAAACATAAGTAGCATAACATAAGGAGCCCTCACTCACCTCTTATTATTTCACTTATTCTCCTCTGTATTTTTCTCATCCTTCTCACATCACTGCATGAAGTGGAGGGCGAGCTGCGCAGCCATTACTTTGACAGGCTGTCACTGAAACCGGCCCACTGAGCCATCGGCCCACCGGGAAACTCCCTGTAGTCCCTATGGCCAGTCCATGCCTGGTGTTACTGTTTACTAGTGTGGAGGCAATGTTGGCTATTATTAGTGGGGACAAGTGGCTATTATTACAGTGTTACTGTTTACTAGTGTGGGGGCAATGTTGGCTATTATTAGTGGGGACAAGTGGCTATTATTAGTGTTACTGTTTACTAGTGTGGGGGCAATGTTGGCTATTATTACAGTAGGAAAAATGGCTATTATTACAGTGTTACTGTTTGCTAGTGTGGGGGCAATGTTGGACTGGAACAGTGATGGTGATGATGACGAGTGGGGGACAATGGTGGACATTACAGTAACGAGTGGGGGGCAATGGTGGACATTACCATATAGAGCCATTGGCCCAGCTAGAGCCCAGACTTGAATCCGACATTTTTTCATAAATCTTTTCTTTTTTTTTTTTTTTTGCTGATCCGAAAATGATCTAATGCGAGGATCGATCTGATCCATGAGTTTTTTGATCCGTTGCACCCCTAGTTGTAATGTCTCATGATGGTACCGGGAAAATCCTATTTGCCCCCCAATCCTCTGCTTTTTGAAGGTACACTTAAAACTAGGGTTGTCCCGATACCACTTTTTTAGGACCGAGTACAAGTACCGATACTTTTTTTTTCATGTACTCGCCGATACCGAATACCGATACTTTTTTTTAAATGTGTCCCCAAATGCAGCCAAGGCCCCCCTATAAATGCAGCCATGTCCCCAAACATATGCAGCCATGTCCCCAAACATATGCAGCCATGTCCCCCAAACATATGGAGCCATGTCCCCTACATATATGCAGCCATGTCCCCTACATATATGCAGCCATGTCCCCTACATATATGCAGCCATGTCCCCCACATATATGCAGCCATGTCCCCCACATATATGCAGCCATGTCCCCAAACATATGCAGCCATGTCCCCCACATATATGCAGCCATGTCCCCCACATATATGCAGCCATGTCCCCAAACATATGCAGCCATGTCCCCCACATATATGCAGCCTTGTCCCCCACATATATGCAGCCATGTCCCCCACATATATGCAGCCATGTCCCCCAAACATATGCAGCCATGTCCCCCACATATATGCAGCCATGTCCCCCACATATATGCAGCCATGTCCCCAAACATATGCAGCCAGGTCCCCCACATATATGCAGCCATGTCCCCCACATATATGCAGCCATGTCCCCCAAACATATGCAGCCATGTCCCCCAAACATATGCAGCCATGTCCCCCACATATATTCAGCCATGTCCCCCACATATATGACGCCATGTCCCCACTCATATATCCAGCCATGTCCCCAAACATATTGCAGCCATGTCCCCCCACATATATGCAGCCATGTCCCCCCACATATATGCAGCCATGTCCCCCATACCTAATGATGATGCTGCTGCCGCGTTAATCACCGTTACATTACAGGCACCTTTAGTTTGAATAGCTGTTTTGCCCGCCACGCCCTGTAAAGGACACTCCCCCTTGCTCGGGATTGGACAGATCCGTCCAATCCCGAGCAAGGGGGAGTGACACGGCACGACGGGCAAAACAGCTATTCAAACTAAAGGTGCCTGTAATGTTCGCCGCACGGTGATTAACGCGGCGGCGGCTTTGCGATACATGGCAGGGGGGCGGTGTTGAAGTATTCTATTTAAGCATCGGGGGTATTTGCGGGAGTACAAGTACTCCCGCAAATACTCGGTATTGGTCCCGATACCGATACTGGTATCGGTATCGGGACAACCCTACTTAAAACCCACATTTCCTTTCATATTGCTGAAATAATTCTGTACCTGACTCGACTGAATCGCACCGCTTGTACTATCTAGACCTCCATAGGACTTGAGTGACTTTATGTCATGGGCGGTTCTGTTACTCATTTTATCTCAAGTTACCGCTTTTAAATATGCAATTTTCAGGTCTATAATTTGGGTCACTTTTCCATAAACAGGCATGTCTGCTTTTTTTTTTTTTTTTTCTGAGCTGTGATATTTTAAAAAAAAATTCCCTCATTTCGAAAATGTGAAAAGGGTACAAATGAAACCCCGGGAACCTTTTCGGCAAATTGTGCGAACGGGAGGCAGTTATCACGTAAAAAAGCGAGCGCGCGGGAGACGCTGTAGAGGTTAGGTAAATCTGTATAATTTAAAGGGTAATGCAGACAGGAAATGTGTTACCAAGGAGACCTGCGTTCTGGGATCAGCGGTGTGATGAAGGACAGAGAAAGTGCAGCTTCTCTGATAAGGGAAAAGGCCGCAAAAATAAAGATGAAAAACAGGCGCGGGGAAAGGAATAAAAGCCGGTGCATGCTGGGACCAAAGTCGCCTTTCTAGCTTTTAAGCAAAATGCTTTACTCAGCTCCCTGTAACCTTTTTCAAACACATAGAAGAGCATTGTGGCTTATTTACATTTGAAGGATGAAGAAGCATCACGTACGGTCACTTACCTGAGCACACAGACTAAAATACAGACAAAATATGGTCAATGCAGGAAAAAAAAACTTGATGTGAATACCGGATCGTACTACGGAGAAACAGCTCGCCAAAAACCTCCGCCGGCCCAGATTATATCAACCACTAGACATGTGCAGTTCATTTCCAAATGACAATAGTAATGAATTTATACGAGTCTAAAAAAAAACGATATTTTGGTTGAAATTCATATAAGGCCGGATTCACATACATTGGCGCATATATATGGCGGCGTAGCGTATCTTATATACGCTACGCCGGCGCAACGCTGAGAGGGAAGCATGGAATTCACAAAGCAAATGCTTCCAACGTTGCACCAGCGTAGCGTATATTCGTCAGCTTAAGCCGACGTAAGTCAAAGTAGTTGGAAGTGGGCTGAAAGTGGGCGTGACACATTTAAATGAAGCGTGACCCCATGAAAATGATGGCCTGAGCTTCAAACAAGTACTAAAAACGAATGGCACATGCGTCGTACCTTGGACGCATCCCAGTGCGCATGCTCACAGTCACGTCGAAATAGCTGCCTAAGATACGTCGAATCACTGCCTACGACGTGAACGTAACCTACGCCCAGCCCTATTCACGTAGTACTACGTAAACAATGTAAATTTCTATGGCGTTCGTTCCCTGGTCCATACGTTTGCATGAGTTGCGCCTCCTATATGGGGAATATTTTTACGCCGGACGTAACCCTTACGCAAATCGTTTAAATCATGCGCCGGGCACAAGTATGTTCGTCAATCGGTGTATCTCCCTCATTCGCATATTTGCATCGAAAATCAATGGGAGTTCCAAAATGCGTCCAGCGTAAATATGTGCCCACTATACGCCGGCGTAGGCAAGTTACCTCGGTCGGATGAAGTCAGTTTTTTTGGCGTATCTTGGTTCTGTGGGTATGGCGCATAGATATGACAGCGCATATTTACACTGTAGTGCTTTGTGAATCCGGGCCATAGTTTTTACATATAATTAGAATTTTTAACCACTAGCAGCAGGTCAGCTCGGCTGCGCGAAATCACGTAACTATACGTCATTTCGCATTCCAGCCATTGGAATACACAGCTCTCGGTCCTGTCAGGCCGCGTACACACGATCGGTCCAAACCGATGAAAATGGTCCAGTTTCATTGGTCCAAACCGACCGTGTGTATGACCCATCCGTCCGTCGGACCAAAGTTTTAAAACTTGCTTTGAAATCTGACCGATGGATGCCTGACCATCGGTCCAGACCGATGGTTAGTACGCAAAAACATCGGTCCAAAAACCTGCGCATGCTCAGAATCAAGTCGACGCATGCTTGAAAGCATTGAACTTCATTTTTTTTAGCACGTCGTTGTCTTTTACGTCACCTTGTACTGACACGATCGTTTTTTGAACTGATGGTGTGTATGCACATCAGGCCATCAGACCATCAGTCTGTGAACCATCGGACCATTCTCATCAGGTTGGACCGATCATGTGTACGCGGCCTTAGGGGGAGAAATTACAGATTGTCTGTTCATACAATGTATGAACAGCGATCTGTCATTTCCCCATGTCAGTCCCACCCCCCCTTCAGTTAGAACACACCCAGGGAACATAATTAACCCCTTCCTCGCCCCCCTAGTGTTAACCCCTCCCCTGCCAGTGGTATTTTTACAGTAATCAATGCATTTTTCATATTCATCGCTATAAAAATGCCAATGGTCCCAAAAATGTGTCAAAAGTGGCCGCCATAAGGTTGCTGTACCGATAAAAATTGCTGATCGCCGACATTACTAGTAAAAAAAAAGTCTTAATAACAATGCCATAAAACTATCCCCTATTTTGTAGATGCTATAATTTTTGTGCAAACCAATTAAAAAACGCTTAATGCAATTTTTTTTAATGAAAAATATGTAGAAGAATACGTATCGGCCTAAACTGAGGAAAAAAAAATGTTTTTATATATTTTTTGGAGATATTTAATATAGCAAAAAGTAAATATTCATTTTTTTTCAAAATTGTCGCTCTATTTTTGTTCATAGCGCAAAAAATTAAAACTGCAGAGGTGATCAAATACCACCAAAATAAATTTCTATTTGTGGGAAAAAAAGGACGCCAATTTTGTTTGGGAGCCACGTCGCACAAAAAGTGGCCAGGTCCTTTACCTGCATAATGGTCCGGGGCTGAAGTAGTTAAATAGAATTCAAATTGTTTTCGAATAGTATTCAAATCGTTTTCTAATTAAATTTGAATTAACGAAGAGCATAAAATGGAATAGAAAATAAAGGAATAGAATAGAAAGAAAAGCATAGAGTAAAACAGAACAGAATAGAAAATAAAGGTATAGAATAGAAAACAAAGTAATAGAATAGAAAATAAAATTATGGAACATAAATTATGGAATAGAATAGTAAAGAATAGAATAAAACCGAAAAAATAGAATCGAAAATAAGAGAACTGAATAGAAAAATAGAATAGAAAATAAAGGAATAGAATGAAAGAGAATAGAATAAAATATAAAGAATATAACCACCTTCTGAAATTTGAATTTCTAGTAGAATAAATTCAAGTTCGAACAAAATAGAAAAGATTACAATAGAATAGAAAAAACAATAAAGTAGAATAGAATATAACCTCTAAAATTCGAATTTTGAATAGAAAAAAATGTGAACTTCTAATAGAAAAAATGTGAATTTCTAATAGAAAAAATGTGAATTTCTAATAAAAAAAAAATGAATTTCTAATAGAAAAAATGAGAATTTCTAATAGAATTTTTTTTACTTTTTAATAGAAAAATTTAGAATTTCGAATAGAATAAAATACAATTTGAACAGAATAGAAAAACATTTAATAAAAAAATATTAGAAAATAAAAGAATGGAATAGAAAAAATCTGTAGAATAGAAGCATAAAATATAAAGAATATAACCATCTTCTGAAATTCAAATTTCAAATAGAAAAAAATTTGAATTTGAATAGAATAGAAAATAAAATAATAGAATAGAAAAGAATAAAATAGAAAAAAAACAATTACAAAAAAAGCAGAATATAATAATATTATTATATTCTACTTTTTTTTAATTGTTTTTTTTCTATTTTATTCTTTTCTATTCTATTATTTTATTTTCTATTCTATTCAAATTCAAATTTTTTTCTATTTGAAATTTGAATTTCAGAAGATGGTTATATTCTTTTTATATTTTATATTCTTTTTATCCAGTTTCCGAAATTCGAATTTTAAATAGAATACATTTGAATTTGAAGAGAAAAGAATATAATGTAATAAAAAAGAAAAGGATTGAATAGAAAAGAATAGAAAAAAACAATAGAATAGAAAGAATATAACCACCTTTCAAAATTCAAATTTTCAATAGAGGAAATTTGATTTCAAATGGAGTTCAATTCGACCGAATTCAGAAAATTCAAAACAATTAAAATTCAAATAAACAAATGAATTCCAAAAACAAATTTAACCAAACGAATGTACAAAAATAACAAACCGAAACAAAACTTTCTGCGCAATGTCTATCAACTACCGTATTTATCGGCATATAACACGCACAGGCGTATAATATGCAGCCTCAATGCAGCCTGATCTGCGCCCATTTGCAGCCCATCACCCATTAATGCAGCCTGATTAATGCCCATGTGCATTGTAGGAAATCACTGAACCGTCATCTCCTGTTGACTTAGCTCTCAGCTCTCACGTCACACACACAGTCCCGCCTCCGCCATCGGCATTGGACTAGCTCCTGTGATAGACAGAACACTGGTCCAATTCCGGTGGCGGAGGCGGGACTGTGTGTGTGACGTGAGAGCTGAGTAAACAGGAGATGATGGCTCAGTGAATTCGGGCGGCGCTCGTACCCCTTATTTGCCGTGTGTGTTATATGCCGATAAATGCGTAGGTCCACCATGCTGCTTTAACCTTGTTCTACTTGGTTGGAACAACGGTTGCCCAAGGAGCCAACATGGTCACAAGGACCACAACAGGCAGTTGCCTACTGATTACTGTCAACCAGACACAGGAACAATTGAAAGCAATTCCCGATTGGATCTCCATATCCACTTCCAGGTCATGACCAGTGTACTACGGATAGCCCAACTTTTTCCCCAAACCAACAACCCCATTTATTACCTTAGTTACCCCCCTTTTACTAAGATTAACGAGAGACACAATCTTGTTGGAGCAAAATGGCCACAACAGCCAATTTATTTTAACCACATAAATATTAAATTAAATAATTAAATCAAAATAATTAAATCACACAAACTTTATTCCTTAACAATTTTGTAACCAACTTTATATAACTCCCAGCTTCCTGGTCTTTGACGGCAACCCGGTTTCACCTTCCTTTTTACCACTACACTGGGCAACCATTAACCATAACCGGCCCCCAGCCGACCCAGCTCGGAGACAAACCTTTTTCCCCTGCAGTGCAACCATAAACCGTACTCCAACGGACTCCGTTCCGCTGGAATAATCCCCCATAAGGGTCCCATCCCACCGATGAGCCCACCACCATTTCCATCACATCTGTAACTGCCGCCATCAAAGACCAACTAACACCGCCAACCATTCTGATCCTGCTGTCGTGACGACCACACATGCAAACCTGAAAGAAAAGAAAACAAACGAACAACACCGACTCACAACACATAGGGAGGGTGGGTGGGAAAAACCTGCCTCCTTGCAACTTCCATCCCGCACTTTGCCTACTGTCCCCGCCCCCTCTTTAAATAATACTCCTCCCTTCTCAGCTTACCCACATGACTTCCTTCCAACCAACCAGCTCCCTCCTGCATTTAACTCTCAGTTGCCCTACCTCCCCCTAGTCATGCCCGGCCCTACGTTATTTTGCTATGCTGTTTTTTCACTCCGGGCCTCCCTGGACATTTCTGGCACTTTTTGTTTACATGTAACAATCAGTATTTTGTGCTAGAGAATTACTTAGAACCCTCAAACATTATGGCCCGGATTCACGCAGGACTTACGCCGACGTATCTCGAGATATGCCGTCGTAACTACAAATGTGCGCCGTCGTATCTCTGCGCCGATTCCCCAAGCTAGATACGTCGAAAAAATAAGCTTCAGCCACCTGGCGTAACTTGCCTACGCCAGCGTATCGTGGGCGCATAGTTACGCTGGACGCATTCGGCGTACCCATGTTAAATATGCAAATGAGTAAGATACGCCGATTCACGAACATACTTGCGCCCAGTGCATGTTTTAAGCAATTTGCGTAAGGGTTACGTCCGGCGTAAAGTTATTCCCCATATTGGAGGCACAACCCATGCAATGGTATGGACTGGGGAACGAACGCCGTCGATTTTTACGTTGTTTACATAGTACGTGAATAGGGCTGGGCGTAGGTTACGTTCACGTCGTAGGCAGTGTTTTGACGTATCTTAGGCAGTTATTTCGACGTGACTGTGAGCATGCACACTAGGATGCGTCCAAGATACGACGCATTCGCAGTTCGTTTTTTGAAGCTCAGCCCATCATTTGCATGGGGTCACGCTTCATTTAAATATATCACGCCCACTGCCACCTACTTTGACTTATGTCAGCTTATGCCGACAACTATACGCTACGCCGGCGCAATGTTGGGAGCATTTGCTTTGTGAATTCCATGCTTGCCTCTCAACGTTGCGCCGGCATAGCGTAAAGAAGATACGCTACGCCGGAATAAAGATGAGCCCCAGGTATGTGAATCCGGGCCTATGTATATATTTCTAAAGCAGAGGCCCTTAGAGAACAAATTGGTGTGTTTGGCAATTCTTATGTCACACGGTATTTGCACAGCAGTTTTTCAAACACAATTTTTTTTGGGGGGGGGGGAATATATTTTTTGAATTGTAATGCAAGAAAAAACACAATTCATAACCCAATTCTATTGCAAATTATAAAAGACAATGTTACGCTAAAGATGATGCTCAAGAAAGCCTGCAAACAGTTTGCTGAAGACAAGCAGACTAAGGACATTGATTAGTGGAACCATGTCCTGTGGTGATGAGACCAAGATAAACTTATTTGGTGTCAGATGGCGACAGGCGTGTGTGGCGGCAACCAGGTGAGGAGTACAAAGACAAGTGTGTCCTGCCTACAGTCAAGCATGGTGGTGGGAGTGTCATGGTCTGGGGCTGCATGAGTGCTGCCGGCACTGGGGAGCTACAGATCATTGAGGAAACCATGACTGCCAACATGTACTGTGACATACTGAAGTAGAGCATGATCCCTTCCCTTCATAGACTGGACCGCAGGGCAGTATTCCAACATGATAATGACCCCAAACACACCTCCAATATTACCATTGCCTTGATAAAGAAGCTGAGGGTAAAGGTGATGGACTGGCCAAGCATGTCTTTAGCCCTAAACCCTATTGAGCATCTGTGGGGCTCCTCAAACGGAAGGTGGAGGAGCGCAAGGTCTCTAACATCCACCAGCTCTGAGATGTCATCATGGAGGAGTGGAAGAGACTCCAGTGGCAACCTGTGAAGCTCTGGTGAACTCCAGGCCCAAGAGGGGTAAGGCAGTGCTGGGAAATAATGGTGGCCGGGGCTGGACTGGGACAAACATTTGGCCCTGGACTTCATCCAGACCAGCCCACTTTAATTTTGCAAAGACGCACAAAAATATTATATATATATATATATATATAAACTATATACAATTGTGCAAAAAAAAAAACACTATTGGGCATAGGACAGGACTGAGCCACACCAGTGCCCATTAATGCGGCCTCACCAGTGGCCGTTAATGCAACCTGATCAGTGTCCATTAATGGGTGGGGCCACACCAGTGTCCATTATTGCAGCCTGATCAGTGCCCATCAGCGCAGCCACACCAGTGCCCATCAGTGTAGCCACACTAGTGTCAGTTCTTGCAGCCATACCAGTGCCCATTAATGCAGCCTGATCAGTGCCCATCAGTGCAGCCTCATCAATGTTAGCCCCACCCCCTCCCAGTATCTGGTCAAGCAGATTCTTCTACCTAGGTCCCAGGTCCTGCAGGTGCTTCCTCTGGAGCTCGGAGTCCGGGACCAGCTGTGCACTGCTGGTACATCTGGTCCTCTCCATTCCTCCTGGGCACCATAGAGCTGGATAACTAGGGCTGGGGGAACTGGGGGGCTGGGAGGGGCGAGGCCCACTGAGCTATCGGCCCACCGGGAACTTTTGTTGCCAGCGGTTTAGACATTAATGGCTGTGTGTTGAGTCATTTTGAGCTAACAGAAAATTGACACTGTTATACAAGCTGTACACTCACTACACAACATTGCTGGGATTTGGATCTTCCTCCAGAGCTCCAGTTGGGTAGGGGGCTTGTCACCTCTCCCCAGCACAGCCTGCCTTGGCGGCCTCAGGTAGGTGACCTGAGGGCCTGAACAGTGAATGATGAGACCCAGGGTTCTCCTGAGAGCTGACTGAGGGAGGATGTCTGGTATTACAGAGGAAGTTGACCTGGTCCCAGAGCCTTGTGAGTACAGACCTCCAGGACCTAAGGGATCCTAGAGACTTGGGTTACTGAATCCCCCTCTGGGTGCTAGAAGTCAGCTGCTGGGTGTAGGCTAAAGGGAAACATGTCTGGTGTCATGAAGAGAAGGGTCTATTCAACTCCTTTTACTAAGAAAGGGACTTTGCTCCATTCTGTACAGTCTGCTATACACAGTTCTACTGAGAAAACTGTCCACAAGTGTGAATAGTTTAATTGGAGTATCCCACTATACCCCCTTCTCCTATCCAAGTTCCCAAACTAAAAAATAAATTAAAAAAAACCCTAGACTGGTCATTGGATTAATGAGTCCTCTGGATCAAATGTGGGTATAGGATTGTGTATATGGGATTGTATATTATTATTTAAATATTTATTAATTTATATGGTTGAACTGGATGGACTTGTGTCTTTTTTCAACCTGATTAACTATATAAATATGAATGGAAGTTTTGCAACTGCTGCGGGAAGCCCACCCTGGTTGTGGTGCTGAAACAAAGGAAAACCTGGAAAAACAAGGCTTTTTTTTAGAAGGAACTTGGTGGAACTCAGTTTCAAAACCTCTGGTTCAGACCCTTGGGGGGGGGGCTGCTCACCACAATCACTTGTAAACACAGAAGTCCGGTTTCTGTGTTTACAAGTGACCGCTCTGCACTCTGTGTGTAATCCCCCCTGAACTCTGCACTCTGTGTGTAACCCCCCTGAACTCTGCACTCTGTATGTAATGTAATCTTGGTATTAACCTCCTTGGCGTTTTTCCCGTGTCTGACACGGGGTAAAAATTTGCTGCTACTATTGTTGATCCCGTGTCAGACACGGGCTCGCCTCGCTGAATCCAGAGACTGTTTACTTACCTTCTCCCTGGATCCAGCGATGCATCCCCGCTGTGTGAGCGAGCGGGTGCTCGCTCGATTCATACAGCGTCCCCGTGTGCCGCCGAGCTCCGTTCCCTGCGACGTTACGTCGCACGGGGACGGAGAACGGCGCCAAATTCAAAAATGTAAACAAACACTTTACATACAGTACAATGTAATCTTATAGATTACAGTACTGTATGTAAAAAATACACACCCCCCATGTCCCTAGTGGTCTGCCCAGTGCCCTGCATGTCATTTTATATAATAAAAACTTTTCTTTCTCCCTGCAAACTGTAGATTGCCCATAGCAACCAAAAGTGTCCCTTTATGGCAAAAATTGTTTTAGAGCAGCTAAAAAACAGCGATAATAAATTATAATCACTTGCAGAATTTAGCGATAGCGATTTGTGGGGAAATTCGTCATAAAAAAAAAAAATTCTGCAACTGAGCAAATTTCAGTGATTTTGATTTGATTACATTATTGAATAATTTTTACTATAATTATATTATTATTTGTTATAATTTTTTATAATTATTTATTATATTATAATTTTTAATAAAAAAAAAAAAAAAAAATCATACCCGGGATGCCTATTAGACTCTTGTTTAGATAGATTTAAGTAAGTACTTACTAAGAATTGCAGGCCTATAATACATAACACCACATTTCCTTGCAAAACAATTGCAACGCTTTTGGTACAAAATTCCAGACAGAATCATAACGCCAGGGAGGTTAAATGCCCCTTTAAGACCCTTCTACTGTTTTTATTTTATTATTTGATGGACCACACCCACTATTTGATGTGATTTGGAGGATGTGTGTGGGTGGAGGGGTTTTGGGGGGTCGTGGTTGAGTCCAGCACCCATTGTTTGAGAAAAAATGCCCTGTGGAAAAACATTAGAGGGTAGCACTACACATAGGGCTAGCCATGCTCCTTATCGTCCATTGGCAATGGGTCACTCAAGCAGACCGCAAAGGACAACAAAGGAAAATCGCCACTTCAGATGAGAGACTCTAGGCACAATGAACCGTGTAAGATTCCTCACACGGGTGCAAGCCCCGGCTCATCTGCCGTAGAAGACTGAATAAAGGAAGAAATTGGCTGCACACCAAAGTCCATTTATTGAATATTTCATGGAAACAATGACACACACCAGGGTTGCAGTAGCCGGAACAGAGGTGGACTTGTTTCACACAGCTACACTGGGATTACTCATCACCCAGTAGCAGGGCAGGACTTAGGGTGGTGGGGGCCCCTGGGCTTGAGTGTTGAAGGGGCCCCCTGGAGCGAGCGGGGGGATCATAGTTGAGCGGGGGGGGGGGGGGGTGAATTGAAGTTGTTGAGTGAGGGGGGCATTAAAGTTGTTGAGCGGGAAGGGCGAATTGAAGTTGTTGAGTGGGGGGGGTGTGCATTAAAGTTGTTAGGGGGGGGGGTGACTCTCATCTGTGCACCGAATGTGTCGGCTCTCTTCCCTTCCCTTTAGCAGACATCCCCAGACATCCTGGGGGAGGTTTTGCAGTTGTTCAGCGGAGGGGGGAGTGCCTCTCATCTGTCATTAGCCCGGCTGTCGGCTTTCTTCCCTTCAGCAGCCACAGTCCTCCACACACCACTTTGGTTCCTCCTGCTTCCGTGCTGCCTCCTATTGCAGTGCGGGAAAATTAACCCTTTCGTGGGACTGCGGGAAGAAGCGGAAAGTCCCGCAGAATCCGTGCGTGTTGGGAGGTATGTGCAGGGCCGCCATCATGAATTTTGGGGCCCCTTACACAGCTTAAGCCATGGGCCCCCTGGAGCAGAGAACCAGGGGGTTGTGCTGCCACCTGAAATTGAGAAGCGCGGGGCTGCTGCAAATTGAGAAGCAGGGGGGGCCTTTACAAAAAATTATATATATATATATATATATATATATATATAAAGGGGGTAGCCATCCGGGGCCCTGGGGATCTCTGGGCCCTTTAATAAAAATAAAAAATAAACCTCTGGGCCCTTTAATAAAAAATAAATAACAAAATAAAAAAATAAACATTTATAAAAAATATAAAGAAAATGTAAATGTTTTTATATAAAAAAAGGGGGGTTGCCATCCGGGGGCCCTGGAGACCTCTGGGCCCTTTAATAAAAATAAATAACAAAATAAAAAAATAAACATTTATAAAAAATATAAAGAAAATGTAAATGTTTTTATATAAAAAAAGGGGGGTTGCCATCCGGGGGCCCTGGAGACCTCTGGGCCCTTTAATAATAATAAAAAAATAAAATAAAAAAAGTGGGAGTTGCTGTCCGGGGCCCTGGGGGCCTCCGGGCCCCTGGGGACCTCCAGACCCCTAAAAAAAAAAACATTTATAAAAAAATACATAAAAAAGGGAGATTGCCATCCGGGGGCCCTGGGGACCTCTGGGCCTTTTAATAAAAAATAAAAAAATATAAACAAAAATAAAAAAATAAACATTTATAAAAACAAATAAAAAAAGGGGGGGGTTGCCACATGGGGCCCTGGGGACCTCTGAGCCCTTTAATAAAAATATATATATATATATTAAAAAATGTAATTTTTTTTATAAAAAAAAAAGGGGGGGTTGCCATCCGGGGGCCCTGGAGACCTCTGGGCCCTTTAATAATAATAATAATAATAATAATAAATATAATATATATATATATATATATATATATATATATATATATATATATATAAACATATTTTTTTATAAAAAATAAATAAATAAAGTAGGGGTTGCTGTCCGGGACCTGCTGTTGGGCCCAGTCAAGCCCAATGGTAAGTCCGGCCCTGCCCAGAAGGGAAGTACAGAGGTGAGAAGGTGTAGATAAGGTCCATATCTGAAGTTGGGTTTACAGACCCCAAAAAATGGTGTACTATTTTGGTAACTCAGCACACCACAAAGCATGGGTAACTGGTGTACTACAACACAGGTCCATTGGCAAGATGCTTTGGGGTGGCATTAAGAATGAATATCACCAACATGTAAAACATGTTTTTTCTCATTGCTGTAACTTGCATGTGAATGAACATGTTCCTTCAGCACAGCAATGTGACCCCAGCCTGAAGGTTCTAGATTTTTTTTGGTGGGTCCCAACAGTTGGTCATAGAGGTGGGCAAAGTTGAGGCAAGCTGGCTGCATAACGTCCTTCTTTGATTGCTGGGTATAACATTACTCTAGGTTTCCTTTTATCCCAACGTTGTTAGAACTGCGTTGACAGAATATAGGAGGACTCTTTCAATTACTGTCAAAGTTTGTCGCGTAATACAGGTCCGTAGCCACAGCAGAGCAGCGCAGCGCAGTGCTCGTTCCCTCGAGGGTCTCTGACAAAGTCTGTTTTCCAGCCTGTGAACAACTAAACGTTTTGCTCAGCGATACACAGCACAAAGTTAATTGGTCAATTTGTTGCTAATTAGACTTCGCTCCAAACTCTGGCCTGTCTGTGGCCCCCCTGAGGACTGATCCGCGGACCCCTACGCTATATAAATAAACCACTTGTAGGCACGCTGAAAAGCCAGCCAGGAATTAACCTGCCAATTATTTTTAATGTGGACTTTAATTCAAATAATACCCAGAAAAGTGTAATAAAATCACTCATCAGTTTCCAGCGGGATTGCCGGGGCATTGCGTTTCCCAAGTAACTATACAACGTTTGCAGAGGGCATGTTTTTTTGTTATTTTTTTATTGTCGTTTTTATTAATATGTGACATTCTAATTATGTTTCTGCATCCCAGCTCCCTAAATAACCACCAACTCAATGACAAGGTCAGCTCATGTTAATTGTTATTAAGTTTTCTCTTATGTATTGTGTGTTTTTTTTTTTTTCCGCAGTCAATTCTAATAGACAACAGTTTTTGAAGTTGTGTTGCGATGGCTTAATTGGGTAGGAAGAAATGACATCAGATTTCAGCAAGAGGTGAAAATCAGGTTCTGTTATAGGAGGGAGGACACACCTGCTTTATTGTGCTGTCTAAGGGGCTAAGTAGACAATTACAGCAGTACTTCTCTATGGTGTGCCCAAAGACAAGATGGAGCGCTCACCTGAACACTCTTATAATCTGGTGTGGTGCCAGATAGGCTCAATCGATAGATGATTGTAATTGCTTGGAAAGCTCCCAAGTGTCTTTGCAAAGTTTGGGAAGTGCAAAAGTGGCAGCAAACAAAACTTCAACCATCCTTACCGCATTTTTTGTCTTCCGAAGACAGAATTTCCTGCAGTAGAAATAATTGAGATATATAAAATATAATGGTAAATCGAAAATGTAGCACTAAAAAGTTGAGTAAGCAATATTCAAATAATCAAATGTTGCTATACACATGAAGGTAGGTCACAAAGTGTGAAAACATAATATATATAAATATTACTCGTATATGGAAGATTATGGGACGTATGTCCCTGTTGAAGTCTACTTAGACGAAACGCGTCGGCTTGGCTTATTGCTCTCCTTATTGGTCCTTTTTTACTTTTGTGATCACAGATGGCAATCGATTTTTATTCAATAAAACCTATCCTTTTTGATCTATACCATGTGGAGCCCTTCTTTTTTTTTCTTTACATCTTCCTCGATAAGTTTTTTTTGTCCCTTCTATCTGGCTGTTTCAACTTGGTTTCTCAACCTTAGGGTCGCCTACAAGACCCCTGGAAGCTGCTCCAGGAAAGCCTGGGTTCCCACGATCTTTGTGGAAATCTGCCCATCTTGGCTTTCTCTGATCGATTGACTCGTTGTCATCAACATTCGAGTCCAAAATACATACTCCATTATTTTGATTGAAGATACAACACCTCAATGTTTCTACGTGTTCACTATATAACTGTGCTTCACTTCTGAGCAACAACTATTTTATACTAGACTTTATGGGCCAGATTCAGGTACATCTGCGCATTATTGGACCGGTGTAGCGCACCGCCTTTACGTTAGACTGGCGCAATGTAGCGGCGCAATCACCCTATTCTCGTCGCTTTTACGCAGAAATTAGCACCTGCGCAACGTTATTTCTGAGGCGCAAGGCGGAGTAATCCAAATTGGGAAGGACGTGGGCGTGTTACATTGAAATGAGCCGTGACCCCATGCAAATGAAGGGCCGGCCGGCTCGCGCATGCGCGCTTGAAGCAGACCATGTCAGCACCTCTGTGCGTATGCTCACAACTCGGGAACAGCGCAATCAGTGAAATTGGAAGTGGACTAGGGCAAAATCATGAACTACGCAGACAGCATAAATAGACAGACACAAACGCACTTCCTTTGCAAAAGTACATCCCTTTGTATCCCTCCCTATACAGCAAGGTGCTTTTGTTCTGTTGTTAGTTGCGTTGTGATTTGTCTTTGTGAGATTTGTGGACTGTGTGATCTAGTGTTTGTTAGAAGATATTTGTAAGTGATTTTTGGTGACTGCTTGTGAGAGTTTTTGGTTGTTAGTTTTTTGTTCGTTTGTTTTCTTGCTTGATTTTTCCTGCTTGTTTTTGTGAGTGATTTTTGCTGACTGTTTGGGAGTGAGTTTTTGTCTGAGTATGACGGAGAGAAAGAGGAAGTTAAATTTCATTTTTGGGGAGAAACAAATTCTTGCCCGGGCCATTTCCGAATATGGGCGTTTCCTCCACGGCCAGGAGAGTGCCAACACCACCCCGGCCAGGAGGAGAGAGATTTTGGACAGGATTACTGACCAGGTGAATGCATCGGAGGGGGGGGGGAGAGACCCGGACACGGTCGGGGATTGAAAAGAAAATCAATGACCTCCGGCGTCTGGTCAAAGAGAAGCTGGCCAAAATGCTAGCCCATGCCAGGGGCACAGGAGGGGGCCCACCATGCCCTGTTAGGCTGACAGCAGAGGAGCGTGCGGTGGCCCAGACCTTTCATAGGCAAGAAGTGGAAGGCCTGCCCGGCTATGACTCAAGTCATGAAGGCGTGATGCCAGGTAAGGTTTTTTGGCCCTATCAGGTGTGTAGCATGTGTGGGGGAGGGGGTGAAAGGGAATATGTGGCAAGTGTGTGAATCCTCCAATCTGTGAAGGTTTTGTGTCATCCACAGATGTGCAGGAGGGTGCTGGGCCATCTGGGCTGACCGCACCATCCCCAGGACAGCAGCCTGATGAGGACCCCCTGACATGGCCGGAGTCCTCGGAGGAGGTTGAAGAGGAGGAGGTTGAGGAGTTTGAGGAGGAGGAGGAGGAGTCCATGTCAGGACCTGGACTTTTGTTTTTGGAGGACTCTTCCCCTCTGGCTGGCAGCAGCCAGCCCTACATAAGGGGTAGCCCCCCCACTCCTCCCCCAACAGGGCTCCCCTCCCAAGGGGCTCCCCTTCTCCCCGGCCACAAGCATCAGCTGGAGGCAGGAAGGCGACCCAGAAGATCAGGGGGCTGGCCGATCTCCTGCCCGCCACTCTGAGAAAGGACCAGTTCCCTCAGACCCACCATCTGGGAGAGGTCAGCCAGACCTTGGGGCGGATGGAGGAGAGCCTGTCCTCCATAAAAGGATACGCTTGGGGACCTGGACTGCCACTCCCGGGCTCTTACAAACTGCCTAAACGACCTGCAGACTACAACAGCAGGCGTTGGGCAGGATGTGAGGGCCCTCACCCAGGCTATCCAGGCCAATACGGCATCATTAAGTGCTGGCCTAGACAGAATTGCCGTGGCCTTGGAGGGCAGGCCGCCAGGTGGGCAGAGACCAGGGGCTGCTCCTCCTTCCCCAGTTTACCCCTCCCCCATGAGTCTCCCCTGAGGAGCTGGGGCCGTGGCCATGGGCGCCCCATGCGTGGCTCACGTCAACGGCATTAATTTGTTTTTCCCATTTTTTTTTTGGCTTGGTTTTTTTTTTTGGCCTTTTTTTTTTTTCTGCTGGAAATTTTTTGTTTTTGCTGGGCTTTTTTTTGGGGTTGTGAATGCTGTTTGAATGTGGGGTGACATTCCTGCCTGAAAATAGGTGTCACCCTCAATTTTGGTGGAGAAGGGTTCCCCAGGACCAGGGAGAAGTGATCCCCAGGTCCGTGTGAATGGTGTATGAATGTACAGTGACATAATTGGAGCCTTGGCGTGGCGTTGCTGCTCACAAGTCCTGCATGGTGGACTGGTGCCAATCCAATTTGATGAGGATGTGGTGTGTGTGTGCTAGGGACCACAGTGGTGTGCATGCATGCATTCTCATTGTGCCATGATTAATGTGTGTGTTTAACGTGCAAAGATGCATAATGTGAGCTGGCATGAAATGGGGTCAGGAGATGGGGTCCCAGTGCATATGCAGAGTCACCTTGAAGGGAAAAGACAGGAGGATGTTAGTAGTGCATGTGCCCCTTGTGATGTGTGCATCATGGGGGGGCCAGTCATGCCTGCCACCCATGTCACTCACCAACCAGCCAGCTGTCCCCATACATGTTCTGTTCGAAATCTGTGGGGATGGGGCTCTGATTGTATATGTAGCTGTCATGGGTGTCATGGGTAGTGTCATGTGTTGGGCTGGTGATGTCCTTCTGCAGGGTTGTGGTTAATTCCATGATGGCATGAGGGGTGAATCTGAAGATGCGAGACACCTCAGAATCACTCATGCCATAGATGTCTATGCGTGTGTGATATATCCTCTCCCGTGAAGAGTGAAGAGTGAGGGGCTTGTATCAGATAAGAATATTGTATTCGATTAGATTACATTTTAAAGTTTATATAAGCCAAAAAAAAGTTTTCCAAAAAAAAAAAAAAAAAATCCCGTGCCCTCCTCAGTGCCCTCCTCAGTGCCCTCCTCCTTCTTTGCTCATCTAAAGTCAATAGTATAGCTATGAGCATGGATGCCACTGGCATGTTGGCATACAGTTTGTTGTGCAACACGTGTGACTGCTCAGATCCTCACTAGCAGTGTTGCTTTATCTGACATGTAGACGAATTGTCTAATTTTATACCAGCTTTTATATGGTCTAATTTTAGACAGGACATTTAGCTGTTGCGCACTCCCTCATTAGCATATTTGAATAGCAAATCAATGGTGTGTCTAGCGCAGTTTTGCACGGACGGATGCGCCTGTCTAACGAAATTTCGCTGGACAAAAAAAAGTAGATTTCTTGCTGTAACGGCTACCCAAGTAGGGAGAGGATATGAGCCGTTGGAGACGTCCTTTTCCCTGGCAAGTTGCTATGCAAGTAAGTCCGGTATAAGCTCATCCACGAGAGCCAGAGGGAGAGTCAGGTCCAGTTGTAAGAAACAGAAGAAATATCCCATTGCATGCCCTCCTAAGAACGAGACGGTGCTACGTTAGGAAGGGTCAAGTATCTCAGCTTTAATGGTAAATTTCTTGGTTTATATCTTAGTTACAAACTGGTGAGTACTCAAGGAACAATGAAAGTCTCCGCCCCCTCCCTCCACAGGGGGGCCCCAAGTTAGACACACTGGCACCAGGCTAAAAGAAACCACATTTCTTTCTCAATAGACTTCAATCACAGATAATCCCATCCGTAGCTAAACATTTCGGCACCGCAAAGCCTGACAAGTTCTTCTGAACATAAGTGACATGCTATTTCAATACAACTGACAGGAGGCTGCTAATTTGGAATACAATATACAATCTTAAGGATAATGTCACGTACCTGGTGGTACGAGCCCGGCGTGCAGGGAGTGGCAGCCCTTGCTTCTCTGATCCCGGGACCCCTGATAGTGCAGACAGGAGGTTCGGGACTACAGAGTCGCACAAGCGCCTGGTAGTGGCGGGTGCTGGGCCCGTGAGCAGAGTCGGTGATTCCTGGAGACACGTAGAAGTCCTCGTGTAGGTTGAGGGTTCAGGCTCACTGCTGGGCAGCTGGGAGCTGGAGTTGCAGCCGAAGCGGGGGAGGTGTCCCGTAGTACAAGCTGGAACAGGTCCCCGTAGGTAAGTCCACTGGCTGGCTGGGGGTACAGGAGCAGGTAGGGTCGGTACAGGCAGGGTCAGATTCCAGTCCGGGTCAACAACAGGCGGGCAGCAGAAGTACAAAGGATAATCCGAGGGATGGTCGAGCAAGCCGAGATCAGGGCAGGTAGCAGACAGGTACAACAGGTTCAAGCCGGGTAGTCAGGATCAAGGTCAATCAGAATACAGACACTGGGAGCTCACAGATACGCTGTAGACAGGACAGCAAGAGGCACAGGGATCAGATCCCTTTTAAAGCTGGTTTTGGCGCCAGAACGGCGTCCCCACGTGCACACGTGCCGCCGCCGCTGGTGCACGCTCCCGTGCGCGCTATGGTGCCGCGAATGTGCGCGCCGCTCCCGCGCATGCGCGCGCCCGTGCGCGCCGATGTGCCCACCGATGGGCCAGACTGTCCATGACATTGCCCCCCCCCAAGGGGCAGCCTCCGGATGCCCAACTGGGCCAACTTGAGTGGATGGGCATCTTTAAAAGACTGAATCAACTTCTCCGCGTGTATATTACACTCTGGCTCCCATGAGTTGTCTTCAGGCCCATAGCCTCTCCATTTCACTAAGTACTGAACCTGGTTGCGCCTCTTTCTGCAGTCCAGGATGGACTCGACTTCGAACTCCTCTTCTCCGTCAATTAGTACTGATTCAGGGGGGCCAGTGTTCCGGCCAGAAAAAGGGTCAGAAACGTCAGGCTTGAGGAGGGTGACATGGAACACTGGGTGAATGCGGAATGTCTCAGGTAATTCCAGTTCGTAGGCTACGTTATTAATTTTTCTCTTAACTGGGAAGGGGCCTACAAATCTGGGGCCTAATTTTTTAGACGGACAGGCGAGTTTCAGGTTTGCAGTAGACAGCCATACTTGATCTCCAGGTTCCAGGTTAAGTTCTCCCCTCCTCCTCCTGTCAAATACTTCCTTGTTGTGTTCCTGAGTTTTGGCCATTGTCTCTTGCAAGATCTTATTATTTGTGCTGAAGAAATGCAATGTTTCCTGGACGGCAGGTACTGAGCACTCTGGGACAGAATTGGACATAAAGAGCGGGTGAAAGCCGTAGTTCGCGTAGAACGGAGACTGTTTCGTGGCTGAGTGGACGGAGTTGTTGTACGCGAATTCGGCCAACGGCAACAGGGATACCCAGTCTTCTTGGGAGAATGAGGAAAAACAACGCAAGTATTGTTCCAGAGTCTGGTTGGTTCTCTCTGTCTGGCCATTAGATTGTGGGTGATAGGCCGAAGAGAAAGACAGGCCGATATTGAGGGATCCACAGAGAGCTCTCCAGAATCTAGAGGTAAACTGAACTCCTCGATCAGACACAATATTTGTCGGGATGCCGTGAAGCCTTACGATTTCTTTAATAAACACCTTGGCCGTCTCCGGGGCCGAAGGTGTGCCCTTCATGGGCAGGAAGTGTGCCATCTTTGACAACCTGTCCACTACCACGAAGATAGTGGTAAAGCACTCTGAAGGAGGGAGCTCCACGATGAAGTCCATGGAGATCATCCTCCATGGCTTCTCCGGTACCGGTAGTGGCTTAAGTAACCCCCAGGCTCTTGAATTGCCCCCTTTGTTCCGAATACAGGTGGTGCAAGACTCTACATATTTCTTGCAATCCTTTGGAAGTTGGGGCCACCAAAATGTGCGCTGTAGAAGTTCGGTCGTCTTATGCACCCCAAAATGACCGGCCAGCTCATGGTCGTGGCACAAGTTCAAGACCCTGACCCGTAGATCTTCTGGCACAAAGATTTTGTCTTGGTGCCACAGTAGGCCATCTTTGAGTTGTAATTCCGGGCTGGACAAGGAGGTATTTCTGGACGAGGCTTGCCTGATTTGAGACAGCAGATCTTCTTGAAGTAATAGGAAGTTTCCTGATGACATAATGGTGTCCGGGGAGGCCTGAATCTCCGAACCCCCGTACATGCGTGAGAGAGCATCAGGCTTGGCCTGTACGTGATGTGGAACGAGAATCTAGTGAAGAATAGCGCCCACCTGGCCTGGCGCGGCTTTAATCTCTTGGCGGCCTTCAAGTACTCAAGATTCTTATGATCAGTAAAGATCAAGATTGGGTGTGCTGCGCCCTCCAAGAGATACCGCCATTCTTCCAGAGCGGCCTTAATCGCTAATAGTTCTCGGTCCCCTACGTCATAATTTCTTTCCGCCTCTGATAGCTTGCAGGAAAAAAAAGCGACAGGGTGTAAGAGGGCCTTGGGACCCTGTCTTTGTGAAAGAACTGCCCCCACCGCTGTTTCGGATGCATCAAGTTCCAAGATATATGGTAAACTCGCGTCAGGATGTCTGAGGACAGACGCAGAGGTAAACAGTCCCTTAAGAGTTTCAAAGGTCGTTTGGGCTTCTGGTGACCAGCGAAACCGGACAGTCTGCTTAGTAAGGTCGGTTATCGGGGCAATGATGGTAGAAAAGCCCCTGATGAATTTCCTATAAAAGTTGGCAAAACCAACGAAGCGCTGAACGCCCTTCTTGTCTGTGGGTGCCGGCCAGTCAAGGATTGCGGAGACTTTCTGGGGATCCATCTGGATACCTTTTACTGAAATTATGAGCCCCAGAAACTGTATGCTGGATTGCTCGAATTCACACTTCTCGGGTTTGGCATAGAGTCCATGAATCCGAAGCCGTCTGAGCACCTTCTTGACATGCTCCCGGTGTTTTTCCAAAGAAGGGGAGAAGATGAGGATGTCATCCAGGTAAACGATAATGAAGAGGTCCAGATAGTCCCTAAAGATATCGTTCACAAAGTGCTGGAAGGTGGCCGGGGCGTTGCAGAGCCCAAAGGGCATGACCAAGTATTCAAAGTGCCCGAAGCGGGTACGGAAAGCAGTCTTCCACTCGTCTCCGTCTTTGATACGCACAAGATTATAAGCCCCACGAAGGTCTAGTTTAGTGAAAATGACTGCAGTCCCTAGTCGTTGGAACAATTCGGGTACCAAGGGAAGCGGGTACCGGTTTTTGATAGTCACTTTATTAAGTTCCCGATAGTCCACACAGGGGCGAAGGGAATGGTCCTTTTTCTCGACAAAGAAGATACCCGCTCCTGCAGGTGAGGTGGACGGACGGATAAACCCCTTCCGGAGACTATCATCTATATAAGTCTTTAGGGCTTCCAGCTCGAGTTCTGTCAAAGGGAAGATCCTACCAAAGGGAATTTCTGCTCCCGGGAGAAGTTCGATGGGGCAATCATAAGCTCTGTGTGGTGGAAGAGTCTCAGCTCCTTTCTTGCTAAAAACGTCTAAGAAGCCATGATAGGCTTCTGGGACGACTTGACGGGTCTCAGCATCAGAGTCCATACAGAGCAGAGAGGGGGCTGAATATGGCACTTGCAGACAATGTTCCAAGCAGTAAGGAGAGTTGAAGTTAATCTTCCCCGTAACCCAGTTGATTTTAGGGTTATGGGCCTGTAGCCACGGCATGCCCAGAATGATAGGGAATAGCGGGGAATCAATCACGTCTAAGCATAAAAGTTCGTGGTAGGTTTCAGCAATAGTAGTGGCCAGTGGCTGGGTTTCTTGGGTAACCGGTCCAGATCTCAAGATTGATCCGTCCGCTAAGTACACGGAAAGTCCTGAAGCTCTAGGGCGAAGAGGGATCTGGTGACTGGTGGCAAAGGTCCGGTCCAAGAAGCAGCTACATGCTCCTGAGTCAAGGATAGCGCTGGCCTGGATGTTCCCTCCTGGGAGCTGAAAAAGAACGGAAATAGCCAGGTGAGTAGGTTTGAGCGGACTTATCGGGGTACGAACAGTAGACATGGACAGGCACTTACGGATCTTTACTGGGCAAGACCTCACATAGTGTCCGGATCCCCCACAATACAGGCATAGATTATTAAGCCGGCGACGTTGGCGTTCTTCAGGTGTCAGAGTAGGGCGGAGGAGGCCTAGTTGCATGGGTTCAGAGAGGTCATGAGGCAGCGGAGGCATGGGAGCCGGCGGAGCTGGATCCGAGAAGGTAGGTACTCGCGGCATCACCCAAGTGGGGCGAGACGGACCAGTGGCCCTTTCAGTTCTGCGTTCTCTTAAGCGCCTGTCGATCTGGATCGTTAGGTTGATCAAGGCGTCCAGAGTTCCAGGGACACCCACTCTAGCAAGTTCGTCTTTCAGAGGTTCAGAGAGTCCCAGGCGGAACTGGTAGCAAAGGGCCGCATCGTTCCAGTTCGTATCAGAACTCCATCTACGAAATTCAGATACGTAGTCCTCTGCTGGTCTGCGTCCCTGTTGGAGGGAATGTAAAGCGGCTTCAGCGGAGGCCGTTTGGTGAGGGTCCTCGTATAGTAGGGACATGGCTTGGAAGAAAGTAGTCAGGGTGTCAAGGGACGCGTCTTTCCGCTCCAACAGGCGGTGGGCCCAGGCTTGTGGCTCTCCGGACAGAAGCGAAATGACAAACCCCACTTTGGTGGCCTCCAGAGAAAAAGTCCGTGGTTGAAGTGCGAAGTAGAGGTCGCATGCGTTCTGGAACGCTCGGTATTTGCGTCGCTCTCCGGTGAATCTTTCTGGCATGGGAACCTTAGGCTCCGGTGGCAGCATAATTACGGAGGGTGAAGCGGATGTGCCTGACGTGGCGGAGGTAGCAGCTGGAGCTGACAAAGCTTGGACTCTATTCTCCAGTCGGGTGTAGCCCTCTTGTAAAGTTCGGACGGCTTGAGTCAGACCATCAAGGTGCCGGCAAAGTTCCTGCATCGGATCCACTCCCTGCGTGGGCTCGGTCATGGCTGTCCTGTACTGTCACGTACCTGGTGGTACGAGCCCGGCGTGCAGGGAGTGGCAGCCCTTGCTTCTCTGATCCCGGGACCCCTGATAGTGCAGACAGGAGGTTCGGGACTACAGAGTCGCACAAGCGCCTGGTAGTGGCGGGTGCTGGGCCCGTGAGCAGAGTCGGTGGTTCCTGGAGACACGTAGAAGTCCTCGTGTAGGTTGAGGGTTCAGGCTCACTGCTGGGCAGCTGGGAGCTAGAGTTGCAGCCGAAGCGGGGGAAGGTGTCCCGTAGTACAAGCTGGAACAGGTCCCCGTAGGTAAGTCCACTGGCTGGCTGGGGGTACAGGAGCAGGTAGGGTCGGTACAGGCAGGGTCAGATTCCAGTCCGGGTCAACAACAGGCGGGCAGCAGAAGTACAAAGGATAATCCGAGGGATGGTCGAGCAAGCCAAGATCAGGGCAGGTAGCAGACAGGTACAACAGGTTCAAGCCGGGTAGTCAGGATCAAGGTCAATCAGAATACAGACACTGGGAGCTCACAGATACGCTGTAGACAGGACAGCAAGAGGCACAGGGATCAGATCCCTTTTAAAGCTGGTTTTGGCGCCAGAATGGCGTCCCCACGTGCACGCGCGCTGCCGCCGCTGGTGCGCGCTCCCGTGCGCGCTATGGTGCCGCGAATGCGCGCGCCGCTCCCGCGCATGCGCGCCGATGCGCCGCTCCCGCCCGTGCGCGCCGATGTGCCCACCGATGGGCCAGACTGTCCATGACAGATAAACATAGGTCTTTCACACACACAATAGATCAATTAACCTTTGGGAATAGAGAGGTGCATTAGCATACCTAAAGAGAAGTTGTAGGAGACAGGCTGCTTCAGTTCTAATCCACATCTAGACAGACAGAGGACACTCACACTTCATAATATCCCACTGCATGATTATTTTTTTTTTTTTTTTTTTTTTTTTCCACATCAGACTCGACCAGGGTACAAACTGATGCCAGCTCATACACCCTTCCGCCCTTCGCTTCCCCCTGTAGTCATAGCATCATTTGTGGCTTCTCATCATTTCCTTTTATTTATTATATTTTTTTTTCCGTTTATTTATTTATTTATTTTTGCCTTATTATTATCTCCCTTTTTTTTTTTTTTTTTTTTTTTTTTTTTATTTCTTTATTTTTATTTTGTTGGGAGTTGTTACATATATATTCATTTATTTCCTCCCCTCCCCCCCTCCCTGCCATCTCGTCGTTACCACAGTCTCCCCCCCTGGGGTCACCTTGCCCTCTTTTCTTTTATATCACTCTTAGGTTTTCAGCAAAGCTCCAGGTTTTTTTAAATTCCTTCCAGGTACTCCACTTGTCCCCTGGGTGCCCCCTATCTTCCGTCTCTCCACTTCTCAACTCCTCTTTCCTATGGGTTTCTTCTACTGCGTCTATCCACTCCCACACCTGGGGGCTTTCCTTTTCCCTCCATTTTTTAGGTATTAACCTTTTTGCTGCGTTTAAAAGGTGTGGGGTCAAAGATTTTTTATATTCCTTTATAGGATCAGCTCCCCCATGGAAGAGAATCACCCAGGGGTCTTCCACAATCTCTTTTTTTGTTATTTCCTTAATCAGGGTTAATATTTTTTTCCAATAATTTTTAATCTTAGGACAGTTCCACCATATATGGGCCATTGTCCCCCTAGACGAACAGCCTCTCCAGCAGTCAGCTGACTCCCCTTCTCTATATTTATTAATTTTGTCTGGTGTAGCATACCACCCTGTAATTAATTTATAGTTCATCTCGGCCGTTCTAACGTCTATTGCTGATGAATGGGTTAAATTTATAATTCTTTCTACAGTCGTCTTTCTCCTTGTGCTTTCCAATTCTTTTTCCCATTTTTTAATATACCTGGGGACCCCCATCTCCTCCACCTTCATCAGGAATTTATATAATTTTGAGATATTCCCCTTTGAATTTTCCGCTAAACATAGCTGTTCCAGAGGCGTAAACTCCTTCTGTTCCCTTATTGGGCTCGGGAGGCTCCTGATGAAAGAGTATAGCTGCCGGTATCTCCATTCATTACACCCTGTGAGTTCTGGCTTACGTTTAATCTCTTGGAGTGACATAATTTTACCCTTTTGAGTGATGTCTTTTACCTGAGTTCTATTTTTAATCCAATTCCCATCTTCCTCTTTCAATCCTGGTGTAAAAAATGTATTGTCCTTTAAATCTATTAATGGTGAGTTATATTTTGATCCTAACTGTTTGTGAATTCTGTCCCATACCCTTAGTGCTACCCTCGTGATTTCATGTGCATTTGTTCCCCCGCTTCTGAGATGTGGCGGGTTCCACATTATTCTACCTAGTTGTGTCCATGCGAGTGTGCATTCCATTTTTACCCATCTTTTATCGTGATTTTCTTTGACCCATTCTATTATGCGCGAGATTACCGACGCGTTATAATATTTTCTTATCTCCGGAGCTGCTAGTCCACCCAATTTTTTTTTCTTGTTTTAGTACCTGGAAAGAGATTCTATGTTTCTTATTGTTCCATATATAGTTCGCTAACAATGAGTTAAGTATTTTGAAGTAGGCTTGTGGTACAGCTACGGGGAGCATCTGAAATCTATACAAGATTTTTGGCAATAATATCATCTTTACTATGTTTATCCTTCCGAACCAGGAGATCGGCCTGTTCTTTATTTTCTTAATTTCATCTTTAATTTCGTCTAATAGGGGGATATAGTTTGATCTATATATTTTTTTTAGTGATTTTGTTAATTTTATTCCCAAGTACTTTATCTCTTTGCGCCAGGTGAAATTATACGTTTTTTTTAATGGATCTTTCTTCAGGCTCCTTAATGTTGATATTTAAAATTTCTGTTTTGGACACATTCATTTTAAAGTTAGAGATCTCTCCATATTGTTTGATATTAGCCATTAAGTGAGGCAGTGTAGAGCTGGGATTCTTCACGAAGAATAGCACATCGTCCGCATACGCGGCTAACTTGTGCTCTTCTTCTCCCATTCTTATCCCCTTAATATTTTGGTCATTGCGTATCATTGCTAGCAGGGGTTCTAGAGATAACACGAAAAGAAGGGGAGACAGGGGACACCCCTGTCTGGTCCCATTCCTCATTTTAAATGGTATTGATAGGGACCCATTGATTTTCACTCTGGCCTGGGGGTGATGGTACAGAGTTTGGATCTTCCTCCTCATCCCCGGGCCTATCCCCACCTCTTCTAATATTTGCATCATGAGCCCCCAGTCTACCCTGTCAAATGCTTTTTCCGCATCGACTGACAGAAGTAGACTGGGGGCCCCGTTTTCTTTGATCTGCCCCAGTATCAGTAGGGCCCTCACCCCATTATCTTTCCCCTCTCTCCCTGGTATGAATCCCACCTGATCTGGATGGACCAGGCCCTTCATTGTCTCCTTCATACGCTCTGCCAGGATCTTGGCATAGATCTTTATGTCTACATTTAGTAGTGAAATTGGCCTAAATCCCGAACAGAGCGTAATATCTTTCCCCTCCTTTTCTATGACCGTGATATTTGCTGTCGAGGCCTCCCTGCTTAGATCATATTCAGACCCTAGTCCATTAAAAAACTGACATAATCTTGGGATCAAAATAGTTCCAAATCTTTGCAGGTATCTGGTTGTAAAGCCGTCTGGTCCGGGGCTTTTCCCTTTAGCCGAGTTTTGGATAATTCTCCTTATTTCCTCTTCCGTAATTGGTCTATCTAGGTTTTCCGCTACTTCTTTATCTATTCTAGGGAGGTTGGCTCTCCTTAATACTTCCTCTATATTTGCCTCTTTTTCTCCGGGGTTCCAGTTCTTTTGTTTCACATTATATAAACCCTCATAGTAATTTTTAAACTCTTCGGCTATATCCTTTGTGTTGTATACCAGGTCCCCGTTCTTTTTTCTAATTTTTTCTATATAGTTCCTACCTTTCTTTTTCTGTACCATTCTGGCCAAGGATTTACTAGGTTTATCCCCCCAAATATATCTTTCTCTTTCAATGCTATTAAGATCTTTCTTAACTGCCTGATCTGTAAGTGCTCTGTATTCCTCTCTTTTGAGTGTTAATTTATGCCATATTTCTCTTTTTTGGCCTCTTTTTTTATGTTCCTGTTCCAGTTTTAGGATTTCTTTTGCCGTTTCCTTTAACATCCTTATTTTTTCTTTCCTTTTCCTGGTTCCCTCCCTTATGAATATTCCCCTGATGTAAGCTTTATGGGCTTCCCAGAGGGTGGCCCTAGATATCCCCTCCGTGTCGTTCTCTAGGAAATACATTTCTAATTCCTCCTGCACTCTTTTAACTATTTCTTCATCTCCCAATAAACTCTCGTCTAGTCTCCACTCTGGTGGAGTTGTTCTTTGGTCGGATACAGTCAGTTTCATGGTTACAGGTGCGTGATCAGATAACGTCGTAGCTTCTATGCCCGTTTCCACCACCTTCTCCAATAGTCTGTGCTCCACCAATATATAATCAATCCTTGAGTACGTCCCGTGCACAGGGGAGAAGAATGTAAAATCCCTTATTTTGGGATGTTGGCTTCGCCATACATCAACCAGCTGATCATGGTGCATTCTTTGCTTCAGTATTTTTAACTGGCTTTCTCTTGGCCCCTGTACACGGGACGTACTATCTATCTCAGGATCCATACATAAATTAAAATCCCCCATTAGTATCACGTGTCCTGCCTTGAAGTTTTTTAATTTTACTAGGATTTTTTTCACAAAGCCTGCAGCGTCAGTATTAGGAGCATATACATTTGCCAGCGTATATTCTGTTCCTCCCAGTTTTCCTTTCAGAAATATATACCTTCCTTCAGAATCTGTCACTCTATCTTCCAACTCGAAGCGTATACCTCTTGCCATCCCAATTGCTACTCCTCTCGCCCTTTTATTTATTGTATCCCCGTAGTACCATATCGGGTAGCTATGTGAGTATAATCTCGTGTTGGATTCCAGAGTCAAGTGGGTCTCCTGCAAGAAAACCATATCCGCTTTGTAGTGCTGTATTTCCCTTAAAATTTTATGTCTCTTGACAGGTGAATTCAAACCCTTCACGTTATATGACAAGAATTTAATCTCTGTCATCTATGTATGATATTTGTTCTTCTACTTTCTCTATTATTGCCTTTCTACCTCCCTTCAGGAAACCCCTAGGATTGGGCGAACTAGACAATGTGGAACCGACGAGATGGCCCCCCTCCCCCCTTCCCCTCCCCCCCCCCTACCCCCCTCCTCCCCGCTTCCCCCCCCCACCCCACCATCCCTCTCCCCCCCCCGTCCCCCCATCCCTCTCCCTCCCCTCTCCCCTCCTGGCCTATTGCAGGCCTGGGAACCGCTCTAGGTTGCCTCCACTCCTTCACCTTCGGCTCCTCTCCCTGAGGTGGTGCTCAGGGCTGCCTCTCGACTGCCACCTACACCCACCCCCCCCTCCCCCCCCCCCTGGGCAACATTCTTGCGGTACTAAGCACTCCAATCTGGCAGTTCAGGAGCTATTATGTCCAGTTTCTGGCAGAACCTCTCTAGATCTTCTGGGAAAACTAAACGTGCAGTGACTCCCTCTTTAAAGCCTATAAGACACGCCGGGAAACCCCACTGGTACTTTATATTCTTCATCCGCATCAGGTCTAACAGCGGTCTCAAATGTCTTCTTCTTGTTAAAGTTTCCCCGGAAAGGTCAGAGAATATTTGGATTTCGTTTTCATTATAGATGATTGGGGGAGCCCCCCTTAATTTACTCCATATTTCCGCCTTGTCTTCATATTTTCTGAAGCGTACAATAATATCTCTGGGGCCCTTTCCCACCGGTTGTTTTGGGTTCCCCACTCTATGGACCCGCTCTAGTTTAAGTGGCTTTACTTCGGCCGGATTATCCGACAAAGGTTTGAAAATTATATTCATAATAGCTCTTAGGTCCTCTCCCTTCTCTTCCACTATCGCACGTATTCTTAGATTCTGGCGCCTGTTGCGATTTTCTTGGTCTTCTAACCGATAAGCTAGAGTTCTTTGGTTGGCTGTCATTACTTGGACTTGTGTTTTTAGCTTGTTCAGTTCTTGATCTTGTTCTTCTATTCTTTTTTCCGTTTCTTCTATTCTTTCCAGTAATCCCCCCAAATCTGTTCTTAATTTATTGATTTCCGTTTTTATCAGATTTTCCATCCTCAGCAGCATCTCATTCATCTCTGTTTTTGAGGGGGGTTGTGTGTCATGTATTTCTTCCTCTAATCTACTCTGATCATATTCACTTTCCAGGGTTGTCTCGCCTTTTGAGCGGGTCACATTTACCTCTCCCGTTTTTCTTTTCTCTTTGTCCGTTTTTTTTACTACCCCTGGGCTCTTGGAGTTTCCCTCTTGGGTCATGTACTGCTGTATTGAGCTATTGCCGGCATTATTTTTCGGTGTTCTAGAGGCTACGCCTCTCGTCGATCTGCTCATTTTAATTTTGTTTGTCGGTCTTATTCTCTTCCCCAGTTTGCCTCTCGTAGCATGCACCACAGCCCCCCCTTTTTCACCCCGTTCCGAGATCCTGCAGGACTCCTGTACTTCCGCCCGCCGGGGATTGGGTTGGTCCTTCGTTATTTTTATTTGGGGGTACCGTTAATTTTGTGCCCGAGGGCTTTCTCCCATCCAGCGCAGCTCTTTGGCTCTCCTACTCTCTTTTCTCTTACTGTCTTTTTGGGGTACTCATAGGCTTCCGGCTTCAAGTGCGTTTTCAAGCTCCAATTTAATACTTGATATTTCCTTCTGCTTTATTTCGTGGGGTTATTGTACCGAGTTTTCCCGAGCCCAAAGCCCTATCCCCATTCAGGTGACCTGATAGGCTGGTTGCTCCGCACTGTACCTTCTAATGTCCGCTCTCCGAGGGCGGGGGCAGGAGCCGGTGAATTTTATCTTGGGGCTTGATCCCGTTAATAGGCTGGTACCCAGACTTCTTGGGGGCTATAGGTCAAGTCCCTGTTTGCTTTCTTCCCTCTCGACAATCAAGTTTAATTAGCTCTTTTTCTGTCCCAGGGGCGTTCGTTAATTGAGGACTGGGGGGCCTTATTGCCTAATTAGAGCGTTTTACCTCTTCCCCCTTTCATTCCACTTTCCTCATTAAAGATTAAGCCTTCCTTGCCATACTGCTTAGAGGGTCAACAGTCTCTTTTATTTGTTTTGTGTTAATGTCTTTATGTTTTATGCTTCTTTTATTCTATTGACTACTCACAAGTCACAAGTGAAACATTCCTCCACCAGAAAAAAGATACATGAAAAAAAAAAAAAAAGGTCACTCCTGATTGCTTAGACCTTACTTGAACCTGTTACATTTATATTGCCTTGTAATACCGCTATATTGCCATTTGTGCTGATGATAATGCCAAATCATATAGAGGGGGGGGGTCACAGGGGGGGGTGGACGGAGGATGGAGCCCGTCCACTCTCTCGGCTCAATGAGCGCCTCACCCGTCCCTCGGATTCCTTTCAATCGTTTTTTTTGGATGTTGGATGAATCCTGCCGTAGCGATCGCTTCCTCGACGGATCCCGGCGTGCGCTTCCTCCACCTGCTGCTTTGATGCATCTACCCTCCAGGCGCGCCTATCGTGGGTTCACTGCCTCCACTGAATTCATCCCTCCGATTACCGATGGGTCGGGTGAGGCGGACCCCTGATCTCCTGGGTCGCGGGCTTGTTCCTCCCGGGTGCCCGCTTCTCACAGCCTCTCACGCTGTGCTTCGTCCCGCTGAGCCGTTGGATCCTCGTTGCAGCGTGGACGGCATAGAGCTCTGGCAGCCATAGAGCAGCCCGGCACCTCCCTCCTCCTCACGCCCGTCACGTCCTCACGTCCTCATGACGCCGTGCCACTGCATGATTATTATAGATATACAGGCAAAATACATAGTTCCGTTACAGTTGCGTATCTCGTTTTGGGAATGCCGTGCATCGAAACGCACGCGCACAATTAGACTTACGCCGCGCATCTCCTGTTACGCCGGCGTAATCGCTCTGTGAATCTGGCCCAATGTGTTCACTACATGGATTGGTTCATTCATTTGGACATTTCCCATAATCTTCCATATATGTGTTGTGAGTGAGTGAGTGAGTGAGTGAGTAACTTGTATAGCGCTACAAATGCGAACCAAATCGCCTCAAGGTGCTTTTTGCAGCCACTGTCGGCCTGTGTCTTCAGAAGAGGTGGGTCTTACATTTTTTCTGAAGGCCCAATGGTTTTCTTCCATGCGGATGTCCATGGGTAGAGCGTTCCATAGCCGTGGTCCTTGGGCTGCAAATCTTCTTTCTCCTTTTGATTTGTATCAGGTCTTCAGGATGTGGAGGAGGTTTTGGTTAGTTGACCGAAGGGCGCGACTAGGGTTGTAGTGTTTTATTTATCTGGCTGCTGTGTTCTGGACGACTTGTAGATGTGAAATTTGGTAGATACGAAGGCGCACATTTGGACTTACGCCGGCGTATCTGGAGATACGCCGACGTAAATCGTTTGTGAATCCGGGCCCAGGTCGCATTTCACTCATTCTGGCTCAATGTTAAGTCTAGGACAGTCATAGCAAACCTTGGCACCCCAGATGTTTTGGAACTACATTTCCCATGATGCTCAACTACACTGCAGAGTGCATGAGCATCATGAGTTCCAAAACATCTGGGGTGCCAAGGTTCTCCATCACTGGACTAGAGGATGTCTTTGAAGATTTTTTTTATGGCTGAAGAACTTGGGATGGGAAGCAGGGTGATATGGGATACTCCAGCTTCACCAAATATAGGCACTTTACTAAAGTTAGCCATACATTTAGATTTCAAACAAACTTTTTTTCAAAAAGCCGAAATTTTGTGTGTTTTGTGATTCGATAATGCCACCATTGATTTCGAAATTCGACCAACTAAGCCTTCAATTTCACCTCTACGAAAAAATTTCGTAGCCAGAAATCCAGATTTCTTTCCAGGTCACAGTTAATGCACATTTCTTTTCAATTAGACCCCTTTCACACTGAGACCGGTTTCAGGCATTTTAGCGCTAAAAATTTGCGCCTGAACGGCGCCTCCCATTCATTTGAATGGGTGCTTTCACACTAGGGTGGTGCGCTTACGGGGCGGTAGAAAAAGTCCTGCAAGCAGCATCTTTGGGGCGTGTTTGGAGTGCTGTAAAAGGAGCTCCAAATATGTTACTGCTCATTGAAATTAATGGGCAGCCTTAAAGTGCTTTGAAAGCACCACAAAATGGGTATTTTTTTTAAGATGAAGTTGTCATGTGACCTTAAAAAAAATCAACCCGCTAGCACTGGAAAGGTGACACAAAAGCGCCGCTAAAGCACAGCAAAAGCGACCAGAATTTTAGCGGCTGTTTAAGCAGCATTTCAGTGTGTAAGGGGTCTGATATTTCTAGAAATAATACTCCCATCATTGATTAGAAATTTGTTTAATTTTCCAAAAAAATTCCACTCGATGGCCTCACAAAGATGGGCCTTTGCTGCAGTCCACTAATGGTGCAAAATTCAAAACAAAATTCTTATGCGTTGTACACACGATCGGAATTTCCGATGAAAAAGGTCAGACGGAGTTTTTTCATTGGATATTGGATGGGGCCCATCTGACTTTTTCCCGTCGGAGTTTAGAAATAGAACATTTCGATCGTCTGTGTGTGGAACTCCAACAGAGAAAAAAACATGCATGTTCAGAATCAAGTCGACGCATGCTCAGAAGCATTGAACTTAATTTTTCTGGGCTCGTAGTGTTTTACATCACGCGATTTGGACAGTCAGAATTTTGTCTGACAGTGTGTATGCAAGACAGCTTGAACAGAATTCCGACAGGAAATTCCATCAGATTTTATCCCATCGGAAATTCCGATTTTGTGTACAGGGCATAACTTAAAACTTTCGTAAGAAAATTCTTTCAGAATTCGACCTGTGTATAGCCTGCTTAAAATGACTGTCATACTTGCTTGCTCTGTTGCAGTGGCTATTCACAGAGCAGCCCAGAACCTCCTCTTCTTGGGTCCCTCTTTGGTGGTCCTGGCCCCTCCCTCCTGTTGAGTGTCCCCACAGCAACCAGCTATGGGGCACCCACTGCTGTGTCTCAGCGAATCAGAAGGAAGAGTCCCGGCTGGAACCAGCCACTCATGGACATTGTTGGACAGAGATGGGGCTCCAGTAAGTATTAGGGGGGCTGATGCACACAGAAGGCTTTTCATCTTAATGCATGAAGATAAAAAACCTTCTGACTTTACAACCCCTTTAAGTCCCTCTCTGAGCAATCTCTATGTAGAGACAAGTACGATTGGCAGAGGCTGAGCCCCTACTTAGAAGCTATCCCAGGCAGGAATACTACTGGCTTGTCACCCAGGGAATACAGCACACATTTATTAGAACCAAGAGCTCAGGTCAGTGCTCACAATGTCACAGGATCACCAGATACCTCCTTCCAATAACCACCAGACACTCTCCAGTGAGCTCTCTAGACCAGGTTACCAAATAAGGAGTCCCTTGATTAGTTTTAAGAGGGATCCTACAAGATAGCCCCCCTCACAGCTCTGCCACAGCAGTGACCTCGATGAATGGCTTCTGATATCAGGATAGCTGCTGCAGGTGGGGGTAGCCACCCATATGGGTGGATTCCCCCTTCAGCAACGAGAAGAGGAAGAGTTTGCTGCTCTAAGGCCAGCCATAGATGGAGACATAGAAGTAGATTGATTCCTCCATCAACACAGTCAGTTTAAATGGGGGAATCCCTCCCGTGGAGCCATTGGATTCTAATGGTGGAGGGGCGGGGGAGGCCGTCTCCGCAGAGAGAACACAGTGATTATTGCTAGCGGTTATAACAGCCACTAGCAAAAATGTAATGTAAAATCCAACAGGCTGGTTGTACCCAAGTTGATCGATCAATCAACTTGGGTACTTTCAGCCTGCCCATAAGTAATTTGAATCTCGGCCGATTGCTGAATTGCCTGGGATTCGAATCATCTTTGGCCGGGTTTCAACTCAGACTATTTATATGAGACAATGCTTACTGATAGCACAATGTAATATCAAGAAATATAGTGAAATACAAAACCACAATTGCTAATAGTGAAGTCCACCCAATGCCATAATAAATGAACAAGAAAACCTAATAGGTCAAACGTGAACAAAAGGGGTTAAATTCTTGATGTTGGTCAGAAGTCCATCTATATAGCCAATGGTGTTGAATCTTGATACACAAAAAACGTGAAAAAAACAGTGTCCCGTTACATTCATGAAGGTCTTGCACTTGTAGAATTTCAATAAGGAATGACAACACCGGAAAGAAAAAAGAAAACTTTCATAGTGTGATACTGTTATAAAAAATATATACACCCGTGGAAAATAGCTATTTGGTAGACAAAAAACAGTGACAACCCTTCACCATAGGGCACGGTTCACACTGACCCTTACCAGATCGTAAGACCCTCTCGAGGTCAAATGCAGCCTTAGGGATGGTAAAAATGGGCTTCGTTTTATAACATCATGTTTTCCTCAGGTGAAACAAAAAGAAAGAGACTTTTCATAGTGTGGATTGCATGGAAATAAATCACAATCACCCGTGAGAGAAACCAACAAATACTGTGAGGGAGAGGAGTGCTGATACCACCACCGAAAAACAAAAGGAAACTAAAAATAGTGAACGTCTCCTCCCCACGTCATCGCAACAACACGAGGGGACATCCGCGTTCCACAAGCCGGCCGGCATCTTTTATATATCGCCTTGAATTTGCATCTGTTTGTAAGTGCGCATTTTTGGCTTTTTTTAGAATAAATCTTTTAAGGATTTCACACTATTTTTAGTTTCCTTTTGTTTTTATGCTGTGATCCATCGAGGACTGGTCTTTGATACAACATACACAGTGCATTCACCTCCTTGCTGCCTATATTGATCCTAGAGTGGATCTCATTATCTGGTAAGGGTCAGTGTGTGCGTCCGGTGGTGGTATCAGCACTCCTCTCCCTCACAGTATTTGTTGATTTCTCTCACGGGTGATTGTGATTTATTTCCATGCAATCCACACTATGAAAAGTCTCTTTCTTTTTGTTTCACCTGAGGAAAACATGATGTTATAAAACGAAGCCCATTTTTACCATCCCTAAGGCTGCATTTGACCTCGAGAGGGTCTTACGATCTGGTAAGGGTCAGTGTGAACCGTGCCCTATGGTGAAGGGTTGTCACTGTTTTTTGTCTACCAAATAGCTATTTTCCACGGGTGTATATATTTTTTATAACAGTATCACACTATGAAAGTTTTCTTTTTTCTTTCCGGTGTTGTCATTCCTTATTGAAATTCTACAAGTGCAAGACCTTCATGAATGTAACGGGACACTGTTTTTTTCACGTTTTTTGTGTATCAAGATTCAACACCATTGGCTATATAGATGGACTTCTGACCAACATCAAGAATTTAACCCCTTTTGTTCACGTTTGACCTATTAGGTTTTCTTGTTCATTTATTATGGCATTGGGTGGACTTCACTATTAGCAATTGTGGTTTTGTATTTCACTATATTTCTTGATATTACATTGTGCTATCAGTAAGCATTGTCTCACGTTTAGCGCGACTCCCCTCCCTGTTTCTAGTCTATTTTATGTTGTATAACATTTTTGAGTCGCAGCTTTTATATATTTTTTGTATATTTGGTATGCGCAATTTTCTTTCCATTCATCAGACTATTTATATGCCTCACCAACCACCTTCTGGGCACACCTCCCCAGGGATTGGCTGGCTGGAGCACAATAAATATTCAGGCTTCCCATTTGCCTTTCTCAACCCTCTATGTTCTAGAAACTTATGGAATACAGGTGAGAGCAATCAAACCTGCAGCCTGTGAGATTCAGAGCGGTCAAAAGCATACAACAACTGCTCGACTGATTATAGAGGAGCCAAAAAGAACTACATTTACCTAATATCCTAGCAACCTAACTAGGGGGCTTCTACAAACGTAGTTACTTACCTATTTTTTATAAAAAGCTGCACGACCAAGGCTTTTGGAGAGCGGAAAACATGGGTAATGGTAGATCTGAAGTTCCTATTTAGTGGCATAGATCTTCAAGAGAGCTAATTTGGAATGACCCCCTCTTGCTTGTCTCTAAAGGCTATTCCAAACAAGGTAGCAGTGCGCTCCCCTGCCCCATAGCACCTACCTCCCCATGTTAAGGGCATGCGGCCTGGCCTGGTTAAGGAGGGGGGGTGCTCACTCGTCACCACCCCCTTTCCTGACTGGCCGGGCTGCTGCTCGGATACGGGTCTGGTATGGATTTCGGGGGGACCCCTACGCCGTTTTTCGGCGCAGGGGGTTGCCCTTTAAATCCGCACCAGACCCATGGGCCTGGTATGCTCTTGGAGGGGAACCCATGTCGTTTTTTTTCTTAAAATTTGGCGTGGAGTTCCCCCTCAAGATCATTAAAATACAAGTCGTATGCCAAAGTCGGAGCGTGCAAGACTGCGTTCTGACTTTAATCCTACTTCAATGATATTCAATGGAGTGAAGTAGGAGCAAAGTCGGACCAAAGTAGTACAGGGAGCATTTGTAAAGACAGACAGACATGTGTCGTACCAGTTAAGACGGCTCCCATAGGGAAACATTGATTTTCACATGTCATGTGACATAAGCTCCCAATGTCGGAGTGTATGTCGGACTAGTGTGAACCCGGCCTGATGGTAGGTCTGAAGCTTCCCTTTAGGGTCATAGCCACAGATGAGAAGTAATTTAAACTAGTAGCAATCCTAAAAGTCACCAGTGATAGGACCACTAAGTTATTACCTTGGCATTACTTTATCATTGGCTAAACCAGCAAGATGTCGCTCCATTGATCTTGCTTTGTGTTGTCCTTTTTAAGGTCACTTTGTGGTAAAGCAAGGAAGCATCAACAAACTTCTGTAGTGTAATAATGTGCTTTATTAAACAACATTGCTGTACATACTAACTATTTACAATGCTAGGAAAATATTACAAGACTGAAAGATATACATACAACACATGCACATGCTACCTAAACTGACTAAAGAATGAGAATGAACAATGGTCTATGTACAATAGGAATACGCTAGAAAGTCACATAACTCAGGTTATAGTAGCTTTAAGATCTCCTTAGACAACCAGGATCCCAGGCTCTACTCTATGTGCGATTGCAGGAAACCAGGCGCTAGCATCATCCACAGGTGAAACTCCTCCTTCGGTCCAATGAAATCCCATCTGGCCCAGACCTTCCTTGTTATGTTGTTATGGAGTCCCCCTTTCAGCTTATGTTGCTAGCGCTTTAAATATACAATTTAACCATTCCCACATGGGGTCCACAAAAGAAAGGTCTAGGTAACCCATAGGAAACAGAAAAGGGGCACCACACACTACCCTAATTCATAGTATCCAATAATATTTCTAACATGGAGTTTTAAGGTGCCCCAGAAAGAGCACAACATATGGGGCCAGATTCTCAAAAAATTGCATATCTGGCGGCGTATCGTATCGCATTTACACTACGTCTACGCAAATTACTGGAGCAAGTGCCGTATTCTCAAAGCACTTGCTCCGTAATTTTCGGCGGCGTATCGTAAATGCGGCGTCGTTAGGCCGCGTAATTCAAATACTGAAGGAGGGGGCGTGCTGTATTTAAATTAAGCGCGCCCCCGCGTCAAAAGAAGTGCGCATGCGCCGATCGGGAAAAGTCCAGTGCGCATGCTCCAGCTCACGTCGGAAAGCGTAGTTGAAACCGATGTCAAAACAATGTGATCGTCACTTACGCAATTCCCTATTCGCGAATGACTTAGTAAAATGACGTAAACGACGGAAAAAGACGACGCCGACCCGACGCCATACTTAACATCGCAATGACGGCACTTCGGGAAACATACCCCTCATACAGCAGGGGTAACCTTACGCGTACGCAACCTATGTAAACTACGTCGCCGCGTCGCAAAAACGTTCGGGAATCGGTGTATTAGGCTCATTTGCATAGGCAAATGAGAAAACAACGTAAAGGCCACCTAGCGGCCGGCGTTGTCATTACATCTAAGATCCGATGGTGTAATTGCTTTACACCTGTCAGATCTTTAGTGTATCTATGTGTAAGTGATTCTAAGAATCACTCGCATAGATCCCCGTTGAAAAAAACTGCGATACAACGGTGTATCTGAGATACACCGTCGTATCTCAGCTGAGAATCTGGCCCATGGTGTTTAATATATAGGGGAATACCCCTCCAGAGCTTTATTAATTCATTATAAATTCAATATTAAAAAACATACAGCATTATTAGCAAGACATGAAAAAAACTCTCCTCTACACATTATTGTTTGGTATTCAGTCCACACAAGAAAGGGCAGAGTCCCTTGATTATAGTAATGAATTGGCTTGCTCGTCCCAAAGGTGTTCTATGGGGGTCAGGCCAGTCAAGTTCCTCCACCCCAAACTCGCTCATCCATGTCTTTATGGACCTTGCTTTGTACACTGGTCCAAATCATTTGGTGGAGGGGGATTATGGTGTGGGCTTGTTTTTCAGGGGTTGGGTTTGGCCCCCTAGTTCCAGCGAAGGAAACACTTAAGGAGTCAGGATACCAAGACATTTTGGACAAGTTCATGCTCCCAACGTTGTGGGAACAGTTTGGGAATGACCCCTTCCTGTTCCAACATGACTGCCCACCAGTGCACTAAGCAAGGTCTCTAAAGACATGGGGCCAGATTCCCGTACAATTGCCACTGGCGTAGCGTAAGCCATTTACACTACGCTGCCGCAATTTAACAGAGCAAGTGCCATATTTCCGCCGGGCGCATCTACGCTCGTGAATCGACGTATCTCCCTCATTTGCATATTTGCAATGGGGCGTCCAGCGTAACTATGCATCCAAGATACGCTGGCGTAGGCAAGTTACGTCGATGGACTGAAGCACGATTTTAGGCAGATCTTAGGTGATTACGGCGCATAGATACGACGGCGCATCTTGACACTTACACGGCGTATATCGAGATATGTCGGCGTAAGTGCAATGAGAATCCGGGCCATTAACTTTATATTTCTTTATAGGTTCATTCAATTCTATTCTCTTCATAGATGACATAATTATATTATATTACTAGCTGAATACCCGGCGTTGCCCGGTCTTCCTATCTTAACCTTTTGGGGAGGAAAATCATAGTTATATAAATATAAATAAATAAATAATAAATAACACAATGTTTAATTTTAGAAATTTGACAGATAAAAATATGAATATTTACTATTTGATTAAAGAGTATTGTATTTCATAACTTTTATAACATTTTCCTTTTCAGTTTGTGAATGTTGAAACAGAGCAAAATATGGTACAATGAAGCAGATTAGTACCAACTCACAGACCTTTAAAAAGTGCGGTTAACTCAACTGACATATTATTGCAATACTTGTTTGTATACTATATTCTTAGTTTCTCCTGCATTTGCTAAAATGAACAAATTATTTGGGGAACCCACCCTGGAGCACGCTACATAAAGTTGCCCATGTGAAAAACATGGTGATCTTAAATCAACTCCGCAGTACCAAATGGACTGCCCTTGTGACTTGTTGATCGTGATGAAAAATGCAAGCGTCACTGGGAGTTGTAGTCTCTTGAAACTAAAAGGCAGATCTGTTGGAATAAGAGGTATTCATGGAATAAAAACTGTTTCTCCCTTTCCCTTTCCTGTCAAAATAGTAGCTTCCAACACATTAGGCAACATGTTTTTCACACACAGCCTTGTTCCATTGCACAGTTTTGGTGGGTCAAGGTTTCGTAATAAAATAATAGGACATCCAACTTTAAGTGATAGGCGATGTTGTGGCAATCCAGCTGGATCAAGGGAATTCAGGAATTCTGGTGGGAAATTCACAGCCTCATCGGCATCTACTACGGTATCAAAAGATTTGTACTCAGTAACTGCTCCTGGTATCATAGAAAGTATTTGATTGTTAATTTCACGGACATCCTCATTTTTAGCAGCAAGAATAGCCCTCTCACACAACCAGTTTAGATTGCCTAAGTTGTCTGAAATATTATGGTATACTGCATCTATTAGTTCTGCAACTGACGATACCAGTTTGCAAAAATCAGAGGGAAGTTTTACGTTTCCTGAAGATTCAACTGGTAGTCTACCCTCTCCGATTTCAAGAAGTGTGTTTGAAAAAAATTGAGCATTCTCATCCCTTGGAAGTACTCTCATATTTTCTTTTAACCATGGTAAATGGGGGTGGGTAAGGGTTAAACCACCTATCCTATGTTTGTTGCTGACAAACAAAAACCGCCGTTTGGAAGTTATGAAGTAACATGTATTTCCCATAGAGTTGAATTGGACTTTAAAGAAAAACCCTTTCCCATAGAGTTGAATAGGACTTTAAAGAAAAACCCCGACCATGGCAAATGGGGGTGGGTAAGGGTTAAACCACCTATCCTATGTTTGTTGCTGACATATAAGTAACATGTGTGCCAAGTTTCATGTTAATATCTTTAGCCGTTTGGACGTGATGCTGGAACATACATACATACACACACACACACACACGTTGAGTTTTATATATATAGATTTCAATCAACTTCTCATTTCTCAATTACTTGTCGTCAAATAGCTGCCTCGAAGCTATGATTATGACACTTCATGTTACTTAAATACTTAACGACCGCCCAACGACGCTACACGTTGGCACTTTGAAGAGGGATATCTCGGTAATGGCTACAGCTGCTGCCATAACCGAGGTATCCATCTCTTCATGCGGGGGTGCGGTAAACGATAATGGTGGTCTTTGCGGCAGATTCGCCGCAAGATCACTGTTATCAGCGGCGGGAGAAGGGTCCACGCTCTCCTCCACCTACTGGATCTGTCCGTAGCGGCGGAGGCAATCGGGTCCTATCAGTGGCTGGGTATGATACTAATGAGAGGAAGATGGCCCCCATCCGTCTCCATACTATTTTTTTTATTGCATTTTAGTGTTCTGAGGTGTATCGCATCTTCAGATTCACCCCTCATGTCATCCTGGAATTAACCACAACCCTGCAGGAGGACATCACAAGCCGAACACAACGCTCACATGCAGTGCAGCCACTGGTCAAGGTCCTGGCAACACTCCATGTCCTTGCTAGTGGCTCTTTTCAGCGTACAAGTGGAGTGGTGGCTGTGATGTCACAATCCTCCATGAGCAGATGTGTGCACCAGGTTGTCCCTGCAATCCTCACACGCATGGCCAACCAAATCATCAAACCCACCACTGAGGACATGCGGCTGAAGGCAATGACAGATTTCTACAGAATTGCCAGATTCCCACGCACCATCTGCGCCATTGAGTGCACACATGTGGCACTCTAGCCCCCCCAGGAGACAGAGCACATGTACCGCAATCGGAAGCATTGGCACTCCATCAACGTACAGGTGATAGTCGATGCCCAAGGCCTCATATGGCACGTCCGTGCCAAACACCCAGAGTCCAGCCATGACAGCTACATATACAATCAATGCCACATCCGAATGGAATTCGATCAGAACGTGTATGGGGACAACTGGCTGGTTGGTGAGTGACATGGGTGGCAGGCATGGCTATCCCCTCCCATGATGCACACATCACAAGGGGCACATGCATGACTAACATCCTCCTGTCTTTTCCCTTACAGGTGACTCTGCATATCCACTGGGACCCCATCTCATGACTCCTATCCGGAACCCCCAAACCCCAGGAGAGGAAAGATACAATCAAGCACATGCCCAAACACGAGCAGTGGTGGAGCGCACCTTTGGCCTCCTGAAGTCACGTTTCCGATGCCTGGATAAGTCTGGGGGGACCCTCTTGTATTCCCCAAACTTTGTGTGCCAGATCATCGGTGCATGTTGCATGCTGCACAACTTCGCAGTAAGAAAGGGCCTGCAGATTGACCTACGTGATGACCTGACCCCTGAACCAGACAATCCCCCCCTAACCGAGGATACCCCGTCTTCTGAGGAAAGAGCAGCCAGGAGACAACTCACATTGGGCATCTTTGCACGTTAAACACACACATTAATCATGGCACAATGAGAATGCATGCATGCACACCACTGTGGTCCCTAGCACACACACCCCACATCCACATCAAATTGGATTGGCACCAGTCCACCATGCAGGACTTGTGAGCAGCAACGCCACGCCAAGGCTCCAATTATGTCACTGTACATTCATACACCATTCACACGGACCTGGGGACCTGGGGATCACTTCTCCCTGGTCCTGGGGAACCCTTCTCCACCAAAATTGAGGGTGACACCCCTTTTCAGGCAGGAATGTCACCCCCACATTTAAACAGCATTCACAACCCAAAAAAAAAAAAAAATTACCAGCAAAATCAAAAAATTTCCAGCAAAAAAAAAAAAAAAATCAAAAAAGGGGGGAAAAAAATTATTGCCCTTTACGTGAGCCACGCCTGGGGCGCCCCCAGCCCCTGATCTCTGCCCACCTGGCGGCCTGCCCTCCAAGGCCACGGCTATTCTGTCCATGGCAGCACCAAGTGTTGCCGTGTTGGCCTGGATAGCCTGGGTGAGGGCCCTCACATCCTGCCCAACGCCAGCTGATGTAGTCTGCAGGTCGTTTAGGCAGGTTGTGAAAGCCCGGGAGTGGGAGCCCAGGTTCCCCAGCGTATCCTTGATGGAGGACAGGCTCTCCTCCATCCGCACCAATGTCTGGCTGACCTGTCCCAGATGGCGGGTCTGAAGGGCCTGGTCCCTTCTCAGAGTGGCGGGCAGGAGATCGGCCACCCCCAGCTGATGCTTGTGGCCGGGGAGAAGGGGACGCCCTTGGGAGGGGAGCCATGTTGGGGGAGGAGGGGGGGGGCTCCCCCTTAGGGAGGGCTGCCTGCTGCCAGCCAGAGGGGAAGAGTCCTCAAAAACCACAAGTCCAGTGCCTGACATGGACTCCTCCTCCTCATGATTCTCCTCCTCCTCTTGAACCTCCTCCGCGGACTCCGGCCTTGTTGGGGGGGCCTCATTAGGCTGCTGTCCTGGGGATGGTGCGGTCAGGCCAGATGGCCCTGCACCCTCCTGCACATCTGTGGATGACACAAAACATTCACAGGTTGGAGGATCCACACACTTGCCACATATTCCCTTTCACCCCCTCCCCCACACATGCTACACACCTGATATTAAAAAAAAATACTTACCTGGCACCACGGGCTCCGGACTTGAGTCAAAGCCGGGCAGGCCCTCAACTTCATGCCGATGAAAGGTCAGGGCCACCGCACGCTCCTCCGCTGTCAGCCTAATATGGCATGGTGGGCCCCCTCCTGTGCCCCTGGCATGGGCATGCATTTTGGACAGCTTCTGTTTGACCAGACGCCGGAGGTCATTAATTTTTTTGTCAATCCCAGACCGGGTCCGTGTCTCCCCCTCCCCCGCTGAATTGACCTGCTCAGTGATGAGGTCCAAAATCTCCCTCCTCCTGGCCGGGGTGGTGTTGGCACTGTCTGGGCCGTGGAGGAAATGCCCATAATCGCTAATGGCCCGTGCAAGAATTCTTTTTTCCCCCACAGTAAAATTGAGCTTTCGCTTTCTCTCTGTCATACTTCCAAAAAAAATCACTCCCAGTCAACAAAAATCTGTCACAAAAACAAGCACAACCAATCAAGCAAGAACACACACAAAGAGAAAACTAACACCCAAAAAATCACACAAGCACTCAGCAAGAAACAGTCACAAAAACAAACAGCAAAAAATCAGCAAGAAAACAAACGAACAGAAATATATCAAACAAACAGTCTCTCAAACACTTATCAAAAAACACTTTCAAAGATCTACTAACAAACACTTGATCACACAGAACACTAATCTGACAACTACAAAACACAACGCAACGAACAACGGGACAAAAGCACTTGGTTAAATGGGAAGGGACAAAGGGATGTACTTTTGCAATGCAAGTGCGTTTGTGTCTGTCTATTTATGCTGTTTGCGTAGTTCACTAAGTTGCCCTAGTCCATTTCCAATTTCACTGATTGCACCGCTCCCGAGTTGTGAGCATGCGCACAGCGGAGCTGACCATGGTCTCCTTCAAGCGCGCATGCGCGAGCCGGCCGGCCCTTCATTTGCATGGGGTCACGGCTCATTTCAATGTAACACGCCCACGTCCTTCCCAATTTGTATTACTCCGCCTTACGCCTCTGAAATAACGTTACGCATGTGCAATTTTCTGCGCAAAAGCTACGAGAATAGGGTGATTACGCGGCTACATTGCGCAAGTCTAATGTAAAGGCGCTGCGCTACGCCGGTCCAATAATGCGCAGATGTACGTGAATCTGGGCCAATATCTTCACATCAATATTGTAACGAATTGATGAAGCTGAATCCTGTCAGCAATAGTAGGTGTCCAAGACCGGTCTCTCAAAACTCTCACCTCATTAGATGCTTAAACTTGCATAGATAAGATAATACGACCTCTGGCAAAGTGGTCCCCCCTTCCTTTTCTTGAAATCTCTCAACCTATAATATATCTGTAGTTATTAGCCTTTATTAGTCCTGTGAATTGCCTTTGCTTTCACAAATGCAACGTCACTTGCGGTTTACGTCAGCCAACCCTACGCGTTGCGTTACTCCTTGTGACTTCCTCAGGGAACTATCTATTTTCATTTACATTTATAAGTTACTTTCCTGAATGATTACGTATTTTTCTACTATACTATTGAACATGTTCTTTCAATGGAATATCTATTTCTACTATATTATTATATGCTCTGTTAACCACTTCAGCCCCGGACCATTCTGCTGGTCAATGACCAGGCCACTTTTTGCAATTCAGCACTGCGTCGCTTTAACTGACAATTGCGCGGTCGTGCGACGTGGCTCCCAAACAAATAGAGCTTTCTTTTGGTGGTATTTCATCACCTCTGTGGTTTTTGTTTTTTGCACTATAAACAAAAATAGAGCGACAATTTTGAAAAAAAAAACATATTTTTTACTTTTTGCTGTAATAAATATCCCCAAAAATATATAAAAAAAAAAACTTTTTTTTTTACTTCCCCTCAGTTCAGGCCGATAGGTATTCTTCTCCATATTTTTCGTAAAAAAAAATCGCAATAAGCGTTTATTGATTGGTTTGCACAAAAGTTATAGCGTCTACAAATTAGGGGATAGTTTTATGGCATTTTTATTCATATGTTTTTTTTTTACTAGTAATGTGGCGATCTGCGATTTTTATCGGTACTGCAACCTTATTGCGGACACTTTTGACACATTTTTGGGACCATTGACATTTTTATAGCGATCAGTGCTATAAAAATGCATTGATTACTGTAAAAATGTCACTGGCAGGGGTGGGGTTAACACTAGGGGGCGAGGAAGGGGTTAATTATGTTCCCTGGGTGTGTTCTAACTGACTAGGGCAGGGGTGTCAAACTGGCGGCCCTCCAGCTGTTCCGAAACTACAAGTCCCATCATGCCTCTGCCTGTGGGAGTCATGCTTGTAACTGTTAGCCTTGCAATGCCTCATGGGACTTGTAGTTTTGCAACATCTGGAGGGCCGCCTGTTTGACACCCCTGGACTAGGGGAAATGATAGATCGCTGTTCATACATTGTATGAACATGCGATCAGTCATTTCTCCCCCTGAGGCCCCATACACACGAGCAGACAGATTTGTTCAAATCGGTCGGGCAGACCGATTTGAACAAATCTGTCTGCTGGGGACGTATTGGTTTGATCGTGTACACACGATCAAACCAAAATCCCCGCCGGCAGACGGCGCGGTGACGTGGCGGTGACGTTGACGCCGCCACGTCACCGCACCAGGAAGTAAATCATTTCATTTAGAAAAACTCTTCATCTTTCCTGCCATATTAAATATTTGAAAGAGAAAAAATAAATGAAAAAAAAAAACACTTGCCTGCTAATAAATATCAGCAGAGCACCAAAAAAAAGGCCTTATATGCTCCTAAAAATATAGATTTATAATCATTTCTAACTTTCTGAAAGTGGAATAATCACGCTTAGAAAGATTTCCCTTTAATACAAAACGCGGAGCCAGCGACAGTGTTTATTGCTATTTATACATTTTGAATGAGAAACTGGCCACAGTACCTCTCTCGCTCTCTCCCGTATTTATGTGCTGTTATTGGTCAGAGCGCACAGTCTCAGCAGCTCTCGGTTCCACAATACATTAATTTTTCACCATCTAAGTGGAGTGCTGTGAACTGAAAATCAATGCGGTGCACTGCGTGATTAAAACTGCATATTTCATCGTACCGTTAAGATAACACGCGCTTGGCAAATGTATTTTTAATGCGTGATATTTAGATGAGGTTTAGGCGGCTGACATGACCATAAAAATACATGCATATTTTTTTTTAAAATATATTTACACAGCTTCTTGATTACAAATGATACAGAGAGGAGGTGTTCACGCTGTGCGTTCAGGCGCTCTGACACCCTGCGCAGTGCTTACTCACAGGGGATGATGGGGATTAACCTCATCGCTGCAAGAATCGTACATGTCAAACTTTTTGTTTTGTCTCCATTTCAGTTTTTTTAAAGGCCCCTTTCACACTGGGGCGTTTTTCGGGCGTTATTCAAGCGTTTTTCAGGCGCTTTGGCATTAAAAAAGCCTGTAAAGTGCCTGAAAGAAGCTTCATCTGCAATCCCAATGTGAAAGCCTAAGTGCTTTCAGAGCCCTTTTACACTGCCAGCGCCCGAAAAATGATGGTAAAGCACCGCTAAGACCCTAACATTTTAGGGCGTTTTTGCAGTGCCTCAGTGTGAAAGGACAAGGCGTTTTTACAGCGCTTTCAATTAATTTCAATGGAGAGGGACGTTTTTGTAGCGTTTTTTTAGTGCCCAAAAGCTGCTCCAAAGATGCTGCTTGCAGGACTTTTCTCAACGCCCCGCCAGTGCAACGCCTCCGACGGACCGTTTCAGCAGACAGATTCGATCGTGTGTTTGGGCGAGCAGACAGGTTTTTCCAGCAGACAAATTTTAAAGCATGCTTTAAAATTTGTCTGCTGGGAACCTGTCCGTCCGACATGTCTGCTGGTTAGTACACTAACCAGCGGACATATCTGTCCACACATGCGTCGGATGGATTCGACGCGTGCGTGGAAGTATTTACTTCCTGGTTCGGTGACGTGGCGGCGTCAATGTCACCGCCACGTCACCGCGCTGTCTGCCGGCGGGGATTTTGGTTTGATCGTGTGTACATGATCAAACCAATATATCCCAGCAGACAAATCCGATCAAAACGGTCTGTCAGACCGATTTGATCGGATTTATTTAGTGGTGTGTACGCAGCCTTAGGCCCCATACACACGAGCGGACAGATTTGTTCAAATCTGTCCGTCCGACAGATTTGAACAAATCTGTCTGCTGGGATTTTGGTCTGCTCGCGTGTACACACGAGCAAACCAAAATCCCCGCCAGCAGAGAGCGCGCTGACGTGTCGGTGACGTGGCGGTGACGTTGACACCGCCACGTCACCGCACCAGGAAGTAAAACACTTCCGCGCATGCGCCGAATCCATTCGGCGGCGGTGCGGCGGCGGAGCGGGACGACATGTCGGGCGGACAGATTCCCACCGGATAGATTTCAAAGCATGCTTTGAAATCTGTCGGGTGGACAAATCTGTCCGCTAGCCCATACACACAATCGGAGATGTCTGCTAAAACGGTCCATCGGACCGTTTTCAGCGGACATATCCCCTCGTGTGTACGAGGCCTTAGACTCTTGTTCTGGGAGGACGTCATATGACATCTTCACCTTCCTGAGCCACTAAAATGCGCACGCGCCGCCGGGGGAGAGCACACGCACCCGATGCACGTGCCCGGCGGCCGCGATGTCTGCCGGGCACCCACAATTGCCCAGTAACTGAGCAGGACCGTAGACACAGATCCACGTCCTGTCAGGGAAAGGAGACCGATGGTGTGTCCCTTGTACATTGGGGCACCGATCGGTCAGATCTGTCCCCTCCCCCTACAGTAAGAATCACTTCCTAGGGCACACATTTAAGCCCTTGATCGCCCACTAGTGTTAACACCTTCCCTGCCAGTCACATTTACACAGTAATCGGTGCATTTTTATAGCACTGTTCGCTGTATAAATGTGAATGGTCCCAAAATAGTGTCAAAAGTGTCCGATGTGTCCGCCGCAATATTGCAGTCATGATAAAAATCACTGATCGCTGACATTACTATTAAAGAAAAAAAAATGCTATGAATCTATCCCCTTTTCTGTAGCTGCTATAACTTTTGCGGAAACCAATCAATATACGCTTATTGCGTGTTTTTTTATTGTTTTTTTTACCAAAAATACCGTATTTGCCTGTGTATAAGGCGACCGGGCGTATAAGACGACCCCCTAATTTTACATCTTTTTACGATTTCTTGCCTGTACTCACCATATAAGACTACCCCCCTTCCGATGCTTCCGACACTTCATATTGCTTCCTTCTGGAGCCATATTCTTCTTCCTTCTTGCTGGAGCTGGAGCCAATCATGGCGAGCGATGTGTTCTATTAATAAATACAAAGCCTGCTTGGATTGGCAGAGGCTGTATCATCAGCCCACGCCTCTCTGACTCTCAAAGCCAATCCGTGCAGGCTACTATATGTAGCCTGCTCGGATTGGCAGAGGTTGTTACTCCAATCTGAGCAAGCTCTGTATTCATTTGAATACATCGCTCACTGGGATTGGCTAAGCAGTATATACTGTATGTAGCCGAAGCTGACCCGGCGTATAAGACGACCCCTGCTTTTTGGTCAGTTTTTTTAAATGTAAAAGGTAGTCTTATACGCCAGCAAATACAGTATGTAGAAGAATACGTATTGGCCTAAACTGAGGAAAAAAAAATGTTTTTTAAAATATTTTTGGGGGATATTTTTTATAGCAAAAAGTAAAAAATATTGCTTTTTTTTCAAAATTGTCGCTCTATTTTTGTTTATAGCGCAAAAAATAAAAACTGCAGAGATGATCAAATACCACCAAAAGAAAGCTCTATTTGTGGGGGAAAAAAAAAAAAATATTAAAATGTCATTTGGGTACGTACAGTGTTGCATGACCATGCAATTGTCATTCAAAGTGTGACAACGCTGAAAGCTGAAAAATGGCTTGGGCAGGAAGGGGGTGAAAGTGCCAGGTATTGAGGTGGTTAACGAATTTTTCCGAATATTCGTACATTCAAGTGTTTGAAAATTCGTAAATTTGGTAATTCGTAAATTCGAAATTCAAAAATGCAAAAATCAGATAACCGCCCCCCCCCCCCTCCTCCGTCCACAGTGTGTACCCGATAGGGGTGGATGTGCTGGGGAGGGCTCTCTATTAGCTTTCTCATGCAATGCAGGAGCACACCCCGGATGCTACCATAGGAGTTAAAAGAAGAAAGACAATCCCCCCCCCCCCCCACAAGACTTCCCCACTCCCCCACCCTCCCCCCCACACCCCCTCACGTTAGAGGTTTACACGGTCCCCTATTCCAAGCATCACTCAACAGATGGGGTTTTATGTACTTATTTTTCTATTCTATGAAGTCTATTTTGCTCCTCATAGCTCTTCATATGTGTTCGATAAGATGTTACAGATTTCTTTAAACACCGTTCACTGTTTATCGCTGTCATGCTACCCCAATTTTGCATTACTGTATGTAACTCTTTCTTTATAAACTCAATAAAAACTGTTTAAAAAAAAAAAAAAATCCGAAAACCTGAAAATTCAAAAATCGTATTGATGTAATTGGGAAGAATTTGCGACCCTTCATTGGGGTCAGTGTGTGTGTGGGGGGGGGGGGTTATGCCTCATTGTTCCATTGTTGGCATCAGTGGATGAAATAGTTCCCCAAGGGCCAGATAAAAGCAAGCAAAGGACCTCATCTGGCACCCGGGCCACAGTTTGGAGACCACTGATCTAGTCGAATCTAATATTGGCCAATCTTTTTTACAATATTGATAGTTGGATTACCATTGACACCTAGTTCTGGCCCTACCCAAAATTTGAAAACTGGGTCAATTTCCTACCCAACCCCCACATCCAATATAGTCACACAGAGCAGTGCCGGGACAATCTAGAGCCTAGAGCCAACATGCCAAACTACACCCCCAAGATGTGTGAGCATCGTGTGTCAGCAACCCCCACCCCCGCCAAAAATAAATAAAAAATAGCACTAATCCGCATGCCTCCCCTCTAAGTATAAATCCCACCTCCTCCTATTACAAATCCACTTCACCTGCCTAAACCCACCCAGCACAAACCCACCCCCCAAATAAATTACTCCTCCTAGCACAAATCTTCTACCCTTCAAGTCCCTCTTCGAGTACACAACACACACACCAAATCACCACACCCAGCTCAAACACCCCCCATCCCCTTCCTACTACAAATCCCCCTCCCCACAAATTTCCCCTCCTAGCACATACCCCCCCCCCCCCCAAAAAAAAAAATCCCCACCTATCACAATTCCCCTTGAGTGAGTAACTTGTATAGCGCTACAAATGCGAACTAAATCGCCTCAAGGTGTCTCCCCCTCTACCATATCATCTCTTCTAGCACAAACCCCTCAAATCCCCCCTCTTAGCATAAACTCCTCCTCCTAGTACAAATCCACCTCCCCTGCTGAATTCCCCCCAGCACAAATGCCCCCCCCCCCCCCAAAGAAAATGAATTACCCTTTGCAGCGCAAATTCTCTTCTCTTCAATTTCCTCTCCCAGTACACAACCTCCCCCCCCCCCCCCTCACTCCAAATCCCCACACCCAGCACAAATCCACCCCATCCCCATCCTATCACTAATTCCCCTCCCACACACACACACATTTTCCCTCCTAGCACAAATACCCCCATTCATCCCTACTAGCACAAACCCCCAAAACAAAATTCCTCTCCTAGCAAAATTCCACTCCCCCTCTACTATATAACGTCTCTAGCACAAACCCTCCTGCCCCCCAGAATTTCTTCTCCTAGAACAATTTTTACACCTTACCTACCCCCAAATCCACCCTGACACCACAAATCCCCTCCCCCAATTTTCCTTGTGGCACCCCCTCACCTCACACGATACCATAGTGCCCAGGGCACCTGTCCATCCTGCCAACCCATTGTCCCAGCCCTGATACCCAGTATTCCGAAGTCCCATTGCTTAGCAATAACTGAACTCTCAGCAGAAAAAATTGTCTTTATTTAATTAACACATTATTTCTACAAAAAGGCTGAAGACTGTCACGCTGACATTCGGCTATACTGGGAAATTTGTGCTTGTCATGTAGCATTTTCTAGTTAATGTATAGGGAGATGAGAACAAGTTTCTGTTATTCCTCATCTTCACAGACAACGGTGACCTCATTACTGTCAAAGCATCATCCCGACAAGACGGCCGTGACCCCGCCACCTGCCTACAATTGGAATTTCTACATCTCAGAATAAATTACTGTCCTCTGGCACAATCAATAAATTGTTCAAATGGTGAAAATGCCAAGCGGCTTGGAGGACGGCAGAAAGGTGCCTGTATGATTAAATACACGATAAGGTAAGGAAAAAAAAGAAAACTAGACAGCTGATACTTTGGTGCAGTGGCGGCTGGTGCTCAAATTTTTTTTTGGGGGGGGGAGGCGCAAACGGAAAAAAAAAAACATTTGCAGCCTCACTGTGCCCATCAAATGCAGCCACTGTGCCATCAATTATCACCACTGTGCCATGGCATCAAACGCAGCCACTGTGCCATGCCATCAAATGCAGCCACTGTGCCATCAATTGTCACCAATGTGCCATGCCATCAAACGCAGCCACTGTCCAATCAATTGTCACCACTGTGCCATGCCATCAAACGCAGCCACTGGGCCATCAATTGCCACCACTGTGTCATGCCATCAAATGCAGTCACTGTGCCATGCCATCAAACGCAGCCACTGTGCCATCAATTGTCACCACTTTGCAATGCCATCAAACGCAGCCACTGTGCCATCAATTGCCACCACTGTGCCATGCCATAAAACACAGCCACTGTGCCATCAATTGTCACCACTGTGCCATGCCATCAAACGCAGCCACTGTGTCATCAATTGTCACCACTTTGCAATGCCATCAAACGCAGCCACTGTGCCATCAATTGCCACCACTGTGCCATGCCATCAAATGCAGTCACTGTGCCATGCTATCAAACGCAGCCACTGTGCCATCAATTGTCACCACTGTGCACTGCCATCAAACGCAGCCACTGTGCCATCAATTGCCACCACTGTGCCATGCCATAAAACATAGCCACTGTGCCATCAATTGTCACCACTGTGCCATGCCATCAATTTCAGCCACTGTGCCATCAATTGTCGCCACTGTGCCATGCCATAAAATGTAGCCACTGTGCCATCAATTGTCACCACTGTGCCATGCCATCAAACGCAGCCACTGTGCCACAATTGTCACCACTGTGCCATGCCATCAAACGCAGCCACTGTGCCATGCCATCAAACGCAGTCACTGTGCCATCAATTGTCACCACTGTGCCATGCCATCAAACGCAGCCACTGTGCCATGCCATCAAATGCAGCCACTGTGCCATGCCATCAAACGCAGCCACTGTGCCAATTGTCGCCACTGTGCCAATTGTCGCCACTGTGCCCTTTGATTGTCGCCACTGTGGCCATTGTCGCCACTGTGCCTATTGATGTCACTGTGCCCATTGTCGCCACTGTGACCATTGTCGCCACTGTGCCCTATACTTACCTTTCTGGGGGTCAGCCATCCTCCTTCCACGTCCCTCGATGTCTTCCCCCGCCCTTGATGACGCTTCAGCCAATCAGGTTACCCATAACCAGAACCGGTGAACCTGATTGACTGAGACGCCTGTCAATCTTATCTAAGGAAGGTACCACCCGTACATTTCTTAGATAAGTTTCCGGGAGCCGAGGGCTGTACTCGAAAAGCCTATCAGAGCCGCTGGCTCTGATGGGCACTTCCACACAGCCAAACAGCTGGCGTTATTCAGTGGCCGGCGCTCACCCTCCGGCCATCTGAATAGTCAGCAGCGGCCGGCAACAATAACTTAGATTCATGCAATGCATGAATCTATGTTTTTGTAATCAGTGGCTGTGCGAGAGCCAGAGGGGGCTGCGGTCCACCGCCACTGCTTTGGTGATACATTAAAGCGAAGCATTGGTGTTTTAATGTATTGCAGGTCAGGAGACCCTCAAATGCCTCCAGGTTCACATTGTGGAGTAAAATCATTTAAAGTGGATGTAAATCCACTCTCATCCTTTCTAAACTACTGCCATAGTGCTGATCCATAAGGATATAGATGCCTCCTGCATGTATCCTTACCTGTCAAATGTCTCCCCTCTGTCTGTTATAAGAACTGAAAAACTGCAGATTATGTGGGTGGATCTGTTGTCTGGAGCTCTGTGGGTGGAGTCGTGATGTCAGTAGACTCCCCACGCCCTCCTCTACACTCCCCTTGTTAACATGCATTTTCTCCTAGGTATTCCTTACACTAAATTCTGCTATGATCACTAACATCCAGTCAAAAGTAACCACATGACTTCAGAAAAGGAGTGGGGGTGGGAATTAAAAAAAAGTATGCCTGTCTCAGGCTAGTGCATGAGATGTAAAAAAAAAACTGTCATTCACAGCAAGGGGGAAGAAAGGACAAAAGTTTTCTCCTGTTTGTCCTTTTATCTCACTGAAAAAAGAAAAGAGGTTTGCTCAGAGCTGGATTAACTCTTTGTGGCAAGACGGGACACAGATGATAGGAAATCTTATACTGTACATTGTGACAGCAAAAAAAAAAAGGGGTTTACATCCACTTTAAGGGCTGCTTAGGACAGACACCTGTATAATACTAAGGTTATTGGCCATAACAAAGGATATTGTGACTGTTATGTTCAGTCCTAATCCAATCAGCTGCTGAGGAATTTATTGGCGCCAAATTCAATATACCAAACACTCTGTTCACTTCTTCAAGCCCTGATGAAGGGGGAAGGTTTCAACCTCCGAAACCTGTTGGCTTTATGTTATACGTCTATCTGATTCTACATTGGTATAAACTTGTATCTGGGCTATAACATAATGGTGTGGCACTTCGATTAAAGAATAAAGCTGGCCATATGTGGTTAGTTTTTTCATTTAGAAAAACTCTTCATCTTTCCTGCCATCATCAAGTCAACTAAATAGGTTCCAAAGCCCTTAAAACCTAGACCTGCTAACAGGGGGCGGACTGACCATTAAGTCACTCGGGCACTGTCCGAGGGCCCCATTCCACTAGGGGGCCCCATCAGAGTTGCCAGGCTCAGTAAAACCAGGGACAGTATGTCAAAATCAGTGTTTTTTTTTACATCTGTTCCTGATATGTCCGATACCGACATGCTTTTGATGTGAAAATCCTGAGATTTTAGCTGCCCCGCCTCTGCACTGCCTCCTGGCATGGTGGCCATCTGTAAGCCCGGGGGCCCCATAATCTTCTATTGCCGGGGGGCCCCATGAGCTGCCTGCTAATGAAGGCCCCTTTCACATTGGGGCGGTAGGTGCGTCGGCGATAAAGAGGCGCTATTTTTAGTGGAGCTTTACCGTCAATTTTGCGGCGCTCTTCGGCTGCTAGTGTGTCGCTTTTAACCCCCCCCCGCTAGCTAAAACCACCGTAAAGCGTCTCTGTAGCGACGCTTTGCTGGCGGTATAGCTGCGGTGGCCATTGATTTCAAAACACACCTCTCGTTCACCGCTCCAAAGATGCTGGTAGCAAGACATTTTTTTTACGGTCTTGCTAGCGCACCGCTCCAGCGTGAAAGCCCTCGGGGCTTTCACACTGAAGAGACAGCAGCGGCTGTTTCAGGTCACTTTGCAGGTGCTATTTTTACAGTTAAAGTGTCTCAGTGCGAAAGGGGTCGAATAGAATCTCAGGCGTATCAAACAGTTTTTTTTACAATATACAGGATCTCACAAAAGTGAGAACACCCCTCACATTTTTGTAAATATTTTATTATATCTTTTGAGGTGACAACACTGAAGAAATTACACTTTGCTATAATGTAAAGTAGTGAGTGTACAGCTTGTATAACAATGCAAATCTGCTGTCCCCTCAAAATAACTTAACACACAGCCGTTAATGTCTAAACCACTGGTAACTAAAGTAAGTACACCCCTAAGTGAAAATGTCCACATTGGGCCCAATTAGCCATTTTCCCTCCCGCTGTCATGTGAATCGTTAGTGTTACAAGGTCTCAGGTGTGAATGGGGAACAGGTGTGTTAAATTTAGTGTTATCGCTCTCACTGGAAGTTCAACGTGGCATTTCATGGCAAAGAACTCTCTGAGAATCTGAAAAAAAGAATTGTTGCTCTACATAAAGATGGCCTAGGCTATAGGAAGATTGCCAAGACTCTGAAACTGAGCTGCAGCACGGTGGCCAAGGCCAAACAGCGGTTTAAAGGGTCACTAAAGGAAAAAAAAATGTTGATGAAATGACTGTTTACAGGGTATAGAGACATAAAAGTTAACTGATTCCTTTTCAAAATGATTAAAAATAGATAAAAATCAATCATATAATGTGCCTGCAGGTTAGTTTCACTTTTGAACTGACTTTATGTTTCTGTGAAGTAGAAATAGACACACAGAACAAAAACAAACAAATCCAGGGCAGTGTTTTGTTTTCATAATGAATCTGATTGGTTCTGGGAAGTTTTGGACACACAGTAATGACAGCTTAGACCACCTTGAGAAAGCTCCCAGTATGGTGGTTATAAGGAAACAGACAAGCAGGAAGTGTGGAGAACAGAGAGGAATTACAGCAACATCAAAGCAAAAACGAACAATAAGGACATGAAACCAGTACTGCAGTAAGGTAAAGGAAGCTATTTAGCTTAAAAAAAAAATTCCTTTAGTGATCCTTTAACAGGACAGGTTCCACTCAGAACAGGCCTTGCCATCTTTGAAATTCAGTGCACGTGCTAAGCGTTAAATCCAGAGGTTGTCTTTGGGAAATAGACGTATGAGTGCTGCTGGAAAGGTTGAAGCAGTGGGGAGGGGGGGTCAGCCTGTCAGTGCTCAGACCATACGCCGCACACTGCATCAAATTGGTCTGTATGGCTGTAGTCCCAGAAGGAAGCCTCTTCTAAAGATGATGCACAAGAAAGCCTGCAAACAGCTTGCTGAAGACAAGCAAACTAAGGACATGGATTACTGGAACCATGTCCTGTGGTCTGATGAGACCAAGATAAACTTATTTGGTTCAGATGATGTCAAGCGTGTGTGGTGGCAACCAGGTGAGGAGTACAAAGACAAGTGTGTCTTGTCTATAGTCAAGCATGGTGGTGGGGGTGTCATGGTCTGGGGCTGCATGAGTGCTGCCGCCACCGGGGAGCTACAGATCATTGAGGGAACCATGAATGCCAACATGTACTGTGACATACTGAAGCAGAGCATGATCCCCTCCCTTCGGAGACTGGGCCGCAGGGCAGTATTCCCACATGATAACAACGGCAAACATGCTAAAGAAGCTGAGGGTAAAGGTGATGGACTGTCCAAAGATGTCTCCAGACCTAAAATCTATCAAGCATCTGTGGGACATCCTCATATGGAAGGTGGAGGAGCGCAAAGTCTCTAACATCCACCAGCTCTGTGATGTCATAATGGAGGAGGGGAAGAGACTCCAGTGGTAACCTGTGAAGCTCTGGTGAACTCCATGCCCAAGAGGGGTAAGGCAGTGCTGGAAAATAAGGGAGAGGGAGTAACAATTTAAAAGCAGATTCACTTTAAAGACAAACTAATAATATATTATATAGAAAACCCTTATAGTTTCCCCTGTAATGTGAATCCGTGACTTTGCCCAGTATGACCAAATTGCAGGTTCACTGCGCTGTTTGCTTAGCAGAATGTCAGCTAATTGTTTCCTATTAAATTAAGTAATTAAGTGACATTAATAAATGTGCCCATTGCCAGAGGAATGTGCTGCCTTTTTCATATCTGTAGCCTCCTGATAAATGCATCCATCCTCCTACAACCAGCAGCCTCAAGCTACCTATTTCCATTAGAGAACGACTAAAGGTGAATGGTAATATGCAGCGATGGCAGAAGGGTATTCAGACATCTGTTCCGCCAAGTCTTCTGTAGGCTCATCTTCTAGCGTGATGCCAGGCACATGGCTGAAAAAAAAATCACATTACCCTTTCCCTGTCATGGAAAAAAATGAGAATTAACATATAAACTGGTAATATAATCCCTTATAGAGGAGTTGGAATTTCTCAAAATTTGCACTAATAAAGGTTTGTATAAAAATTGAATTTCCTTTCTAGCTATGGGTAGAAGGACATAGGGATGTTACTATGTGTGATGGGGTCCCAAAGCTGAACCATTAAAGCCAAATGCCACCAAAAATGTAGCAATCCACTGCATATCACTCGTTTTCAATTATTCATGAATTCCAAGGGCTAAAAATAACTAAAACACATCCAACAAACATTTCTCATGCAAACTGCATTCTTTCTCAAGGCATTTGTATAGTGGGGAAAGTGAGATACACCCAAATGCTTGGTGTCTCATGGTTTAGGCTGAGAGATATGTGGAGATTGGTATGCAGTTTTTTGGTGTTTAGGACCTTTAGAAAGGGACCATACAGCTATCTAGCAGCCTTATTGCTGCCTGAAGACTTGACTGGGATGATTTTCATGTGTGCCAACGATACAACTGGACCCCAACGCATGCTGGCTGAAGAGTTTACAGCTGCTCCACAGAAACCTTTACTACCTATACTAAGAGGTACTTCTCCGGGGATATTGCACCATACACAAACAAATGACCACTGGCCCCTGCAGAAAAGAGCACATGGAAGGGCAATGCATGCAAAATAAAACCAAAGAGAGTCCTAGATCAACTTACCGACAAGTCTGCAATTACCCAAATTAACCTCTATATGCATTAAAAAAAGGGGGTTTCACTAGACAATGTTGTATTCACAGGGCATGTAAATAGTTTTTTTGATCACAAGAGGTAAGAGTAGATACAAATTAATAGGGGGGAGTGTAAGTTTGTTTTTAAGCTTTCCATACACCCCACAATATAAACATGCAGGGCCAAATTTAGAAAGAACTTGCCCCGACGTATCTCGATATGCGCCACGTAACTGTCACTATGCGCCGTTGTATCTATGCGCCGTACCCAGAAAACGAGATACGACCAAAAATCGGCTTCTTTCGACCGATGTAACTGTTTTGCGTCGGTGTTTCATAGTTGCATATTTACGTGGGAACAGCGTGCGCACCCATTGAATTTTTCAAACATGCAAATGAGGGAGATACGGCGATTCAGAAATGTACGTTTGTGGTGTACTGGCTCCACGCGGTGCTCTTAAGCTGTACGTGTTGCCTAAAGTTACCCCTCATAAAGCAGGGGTAACTTTGCAGCAGACATGCACAGGTCAGCTGGAGAGCAGCTCCAGCAGCACCGTAACGGACGAGCTGAACAAGCACACTTGCAGGACAACACATCTGTCTGCCAACATGCCTGGGGCAGCCATGGTCATAGCACTACTGCGTCTACGGGCACGTAGGAGGAGGGCACGGGAGAGGATATTCCGAACGCGCATCAACGTGTTTGGCATGGGTGAATCGCAGGTGTATTGCATCTTCAGATTCAGCCCTGATGCCATCCTTGAAATAGCCACAACCCTGCAGGATGACATCAGCAGCCAGACCCACCGCGTTCAAGCAGTGCAGCCACTGGTGAAGGTCCTGGCAACACTGCATTTCCTTGCCAGTGGATCTTTTCAGCGTACAAGTGGAGTGGTGGCTGGGATGTCACAATCTTCCATGAGCAGATGTGTGCACCAGGTTGTCCCTGCAATTCTCACACGCATGTCCCACCACATCATCAGACCCACCCAGGAGCACCTGCGGCTGAAGGCAATGCAGGATTTCTACAGACTAGCAGGATTCCCACGCACCATCGGGGCCATTGATTGCACACATGTGGCACTACAGCCCCCCCCCCCCCCCGTGCCACAGAGCACCTATACCGCAATCGTAAGCATTGGCATTCTATCAACGTACAGGTGATAGCCGATGCCCAACGCCTCATATGGCACATCCGTGCCAAACCCCCCACGGATCCAGCCATGACAGCTTCATATATCGTCAAAGCACCATCCCAGCAGAATTCAAACAGAACGTGTACAAGGACAGCTGGCTGGTTGGTGAGTGACATGGGAGTCAGGCATGACTGTCCCCCTCCCCCATGATGCACACATCACAAGTGGCACATGCACTACTAACATCCTCCTGTCTTTTCCCTTCCAGGTGACTCTGCATATGCACTTGGACCCCATCTCATGACTCCATTCCGGGATCCCCAAACCAGAGGAGAGAGAAGATACAATGCTGCCCACATACCTACCCATGCAGTGGTTGAACAAACCTTTGGCCTCCTGAAGTCCCGTTTCCGATGCCTAGATAAGTCCGGGGGGACCCTGTTGTATTCCCCAAACTTTGTGTGCCAGATCATCGGTGCATGTTGCATTCTGCACAACTTTGCCATGAGAAAGGGCCTGCAGATTGACATACGTGATGACCTGACCCCCGAACTACACAGTCCCCCCCTGCCCGAGGCTACCCATTCTGCTGAAGGAACATCAGTCAGGAGTTGCCTTGTGGAACATATCTTTGCACGTTAAAAAAAAGAAATCATCATGGCACACGGACAATGCACGCATGCACACCACTGTGGTCCCTAGATCACACACACCACATCCACATCACATTGGATTAGCCCAAGTCCACCATGCAGGACTTGGGAGCAGCAACGCCACGCCAAGGCCCCAATGATGTTGCTGTCCATTCACACGTCATTCACTCACAAGTCACACACCAGACACACTGTAGCCTGTACACTCCTCACCGTGTGCAGATTCTACAAATGAAAAAAAAATCTCATGACCTGAGTATTACAAAACCAAAAAAAAAATCTCATGACCTGAGTATTTCAAAACCAAAAAAAAAATCTCATGACCTGAGTATTTGCAATGAACAACTTAAATCATAACATGATAGTACAAAACTAAAAAAAAAATGAGCACGTGAGCACCAAAACAAGGGAAAAAAGGCACTCATTTGCCCTGACTAGTGCCCAGGCTCCTGGTCCTCAGTTGCCTGGGGGGAGCCTCAGGTGGGGGGGTGGGGCATCTGGTGGGGGAACATCCCCCGGTCTCACCATGGCTGCCTGCCTGCCCTCCAATGCCATGGCAATGCGGTGGAGGTAGTTATTTGTCTCCGCCTGCATCTGCAGCTGGCGGGTGGTGGTGGTGCGCTGGTGGCGCCTTGTCTGCCTCCCCTCCTCCTGTATGGCCACTGCCAGGCTCCTCCCCTCCACATGCATGGCAGCTGTATTAGCCTCAAGAGCCACTGTAAGGCTCCGGACCTCAGACATAAGGCCTGATGTTGTGGCCTGCAGCTCACACAGACAGGTCACTATTCCAGTACAGTTCGTACTGATATCCTGCAGGGTGTCAGTTATGGAGGTAGACTGATCAGCCTGCTGGGTGAGTGCCTGCTGGACAGCCAAGGTGCAGGCAGCCTGGGTCTGGGCCAAGGAGGCCAGGCTCTCTGCCACACGGTGCAGGTCACCCACTAATGCACCCATATGACGGGTCTGCCTGGACTGGTCCCTCGCCAGGTTCTCCTCTAACGCGTCCGGATCACCCCTGGTCTTCCGGGTAGCCTTCCTGGGGGCAGGAGAGGCTTGTGGTCGGGAGTATGGTGAGGCCCTTGTGGGGCTATCCCTGATGGGGGAGGATATCCCTGAGGGGAGATCACTGATGGGGGAGGATATCCCTGAAGGGAGATCCCTGAAGGGGGAGGATATCCCTGAGGGGAAATCCCTGATGGGGGAGGAGGTTAGGGAGGGTTCTGGGATGCTGGTCTCCCCCAAGATGTAGTAGCCCTCCTCTATAGTAATGTGCTCCTCCTCTAATTCCTCTAGAGGAGAGGTGTGGGCACTCTCCTCTAGGGGTGGCGTGGGTCGCCCAGCAGCCGACGATGGCCCCGCTCCCTCATGCACATCTGTGGATGACACAAAACATTCACATGTTGGTGGACCCACACACTTGTCACATGTTCCCTTCCACCCCTTCACATGCTACACCCCGTATAGGAAATAAAACATACTTACCTGTCCTCAAGGCCTGATCCACTGATTCATAGCCCGGCAGGCCCTTCACCTGCTCCCTCTCCAGGCACCTGGCAACAACCTGCTCATCTGGAGTGAGGGAGATTTTGCGGGCAGGTCCACCTCCAGTGCCTGTGGCATGCCTCCTCATGGTGGCAAGCTTATCTTTCACAATGTCCTTGGTGCTTCGGACCTCATGGGCAAGGGAATTCACCTGGGCAGTAACTTGCTCCAGGATCTCTTCCTTCTTGACCTTGCTGGTCTGCCCACTCTGTGCCCCATGGAGGCATGCCCCATACTTTGAGAGGCCCTCGATGATGATTGCCCTCTCCTCCGGACTGAAGTTCTTCTTCCTACGCTCCTTAGTAGGCACCGGTGCAGACATGTTAAAAAGCAAACACTACTTTAACCCACACAATTGTCTGCTGTAATTTTCCGCACGACGGGCGCATGTCTGGCCTCTTTTATGCAATGGACGTCAGCAGTTCGTAGTTGTGAGCATGCGCAGAGGGGCGCGGGACCTGCGTTAACGTCACGGCGCATGCGCCGTTCATTCGGGCCTTTATTTGCATGGGGTCACGCTTCATTAGCATGGATCATGCCCACTTCCTTTCACGTTGAATATGCTAATAAGCTAGATACGCCGATTCACGAACGTAGTTGCGGCCGATCGTATTTTTTTACGTTGTTTGCGTAAGTGTAAGTCCGGCGTAAAGTTACACCTGCTATATGAGGCGTACGTAATGTTAGGTATGGATGTCGGGCCGGCGTAGAATTTTCCGTTGTTTACGTAATTTGCGTAAATCGTTCGCGAATAGGGCGTTGTGTAAGTTACGTTCACGTCATATTTGCGGCGTAACTTGGAGCATGCGCACTGGTATACGTCCAATGACGGCGCATGCGCCGTTCGGAAAAGGCGTGAATTACGTGGGGTCATGATTTATTTACGTGAATCACGCCCCCTACCTGCCAATTTTGAATTAGGCGTTCTTACGCCGGCCCATTTACGCTACGCCGCTGCAACTTACGGAGCAAGTGACCAGAGAAAGAACCGCTCCTCTGATTGGCTGCTGGGAAAAGGTTGGTCTGTCAGAATCCCTTCTAGCGCCAACTGTCACCCAGGGGTAATAACACCCCCTGGCATGCAGACTTATCTACAAGGCAGTTACAAAACTGTCAGGAAAACCAAGATTCCTGGCAAGCTTTCTTGCTCGCCGAGTGAACACACACACCATTCAAAAGAACCGCCGTTCTTTTGAATGGCAAGAACACAGTGATGTCATTGACTACGACGAGCATGCGCTCAACACATTCAATGCCGTCGCCGCCATCTTGCTACACCCTATGCTACGCCTTGGAAGCTACCACGCATGCGCCAAAGTCTCATCGAGCATGCCCGGGTTTCCATGGAGGCAGGTAAGTATACACACGCTCGGGTTTCTCGGCAGGAAAACACTGCCGAGAATCCCGATGAGAAAATTGAGATTCCCGACGAGAAAATAGAGAGCAGGTTCTCTATTTTTGTCGTCGAGATTCCCGGCAGTTTTCTCGACGAAAAACCATACACACGAATGGTTTTCTCTGCAAAAAGCTCTGCCAGCAGTTTTCTTGCCGTGATAACCATACAAGGCCTAAGAGCCTACTTGACTAGATAAAAATTGAGTGGCCAAAAGTTTTGAGAATAACACAAATATTAACTTTTGAAAAGTCTGTTGCCTCAGTTTTTATGATGGCGATTTGCATATACTCCGGAATTTTATGAAGAGTGATCAGATGAATTGTAATTAATTGCAAAGTCCTTGTTTGCCCAAACAAATTACCTCAATATCATAAAAAATATTTCCACTGTATTTGCGAAGAAGGCTTCAGAGCAGCCAAGAAAGTCCAGCAAGTGCCGCGATCGTCTCTTAGGCGGCGTACACACGGCCGAGGTTCTCGCTGAAAACCAGCGAGAACCTCGCTGGAATGTGCATTCCAGCGAGGACCTCGGCCGTGTGTACGGTCTCGGCGAGCTTCCCGTCGGGAAGCCCGTCGAGCAGAAATAGAGAGCACGCTCTCTATTTCCTCGACGGCCCGCCTGGATGAATGGCTGGTTGCCATTCCCGACGGGCGGGTCGCCGATTTCGACGGCCGGCAGAGAGCCTCGACGGGCGGAACGATGTGTTCTGCCCGTCGAGGATCTCTGCCGTGTGTACGCGGCCTTAGGCCGCGTACACACGATCAGTCCATCCGATGAGAACAGTCCGAAGGACCGTTCTCATCGGTTAACCGATGAAGCTGACTGATGGTCTGATGTGCCTACTCACCATCGGTTAAAAAAAAAACGATCGTGTCAGAACGCGGTGACGTAAAACACAATGACGTGCTGAAAAAACGAAGTTCAATGCTTCCAAGCATGCGTCGACTTGATTCTGAGCATGCGCGGCTTTTTAACTGATGCTTTTGCATACTAATCATCGGTTTTGACCTAATCAGTTAGGCGTCCATCAGTTAAATTTTAAAGCAAGTTTTTTTGACCAAAGGATAACTGACCAATGGGGCCCACACACGATTGGTTTGGACCGATGAAAATGGAAGTCAGTCCATTTTCATCGGTTTTGACCGATCGTGTGTACACGGCCTTACAGTTGATTCAGCTGCAGGATCGGGGGCACCACTAGTGTAGAGCTTTCTCAGGAATGGACGCAGACAGGTGTGAGAACATCGGCACACAGAGCGAGGAGAAGACTTTTGGAGGGTGGCCTGGTGTCAAGAAGGGCAGCAAAGATGCCACTTCTCTCCAGGAAGAACATCAGGGACAGACTGGTATTCTGCAAAGGTAAAGGGATTGGACTGCTGAGGACTGTGGTAAAGTCATTGGCCCAGATTCATAGAGCAATTACGCCTGTCTAACTGGTGTTAGACAGGAGTAATTTCAAATTTCGCGCGCCGTATCACTAGTTTGAATCCTCAAACCATGATACGGCTGCTTCGGGCTTCGATCCGAGAGGCTTACGTCTTCGTAAGCCTTCGGATCTACGCTGCGATATTTTTGCGGCCGCTGGGAGGAGTTTGCGTCGTTTTGATGCGTCGGGATATGCAAATGAGTTTTTACGGCGATCCACGAAGATACGAGCGGTCTTCGCAATCGCTTACGTCTATTTTTTTTTACGTACTGTTAGACCAGCTTTTTGCTGGTCTAACGGTGCGTAGCCCATGTTAAGTATGGCTGTCGTTCCCGCGTCGAATTTAATTTTTTTTTTTACGTAAGTCGTTCGGGAATAGAAATGTCCGTAAACGACGCTACTCAAACAACGATGCATTGCACGGCGGGAAATTTGCGAACGGAGCATGCGCAGTTCGATCGCCGCGGGAACGCGCCTATTTTAAATGCTTCACGCCCCCTACTCGCGTAGATGGATTGCGACGGGAGAAATACACTACGCCGCCGTCGTTTACTGGACAAAATCTACCTGGATTCCACGTAGAGCCAGGTAAAAAACGGCGGCGTAGTGTATTTCTGATACGCTACGATAATCTAATTCTCTCTGAATCTGGGCCATTTTCTCTGGTGAATCCCCTTTTCCGATTGTTTGGGGCATCCAGAAAAACCTTGTCCAGAGAAGAAAAGATGAGTGCCATCATTAGTCCTGTGTCATGCCAACAATAAAGCATCCTGAGACCATTCATGTGCTTCTCAGCCAAGGTAGTCGGCTTACTCACAATTTTGCATAAGAACACAACCATGAATAAAGATTGGTACAAAAACATCCTCCGAGAGCAACTTCTCCCAACCATCCAAGAACAGTTTGGTGACGAACAATAGCTTTTCCAGCATGATGGAGAACCTTGCCATAAGGAAAAAGTGAAAACTGAGTGGCTTGGGGAAGAAAAATGTTGGATCCATGGCCAGGAAACTCCCCAGACCTTAATCCAGTTGAGAACTTTTGGTCAATCCTCAAAAGGAGGCATATGAACAAAAAGCCCCACTAACTATGACAACCTCCAAGCATTGATTATGCAAGAATGGGCTGCCACAGGTCAGGATGTGGCCCAGAAGATGATTGACAGCACGCTGGGAAGAATTGTAGAGGTCTTGAAAATGAAGGGACAACACTGCAAATATTGACTCTTTGTATAAACTTAAAGGGTCACTAAAGGAAAAAAGAACTGGGCTGAAATGACTGTATACAGGGTATAGAGACATAATAGTTAACTGATTCCTTTTAAAAATGATTAAAAATAGATAAAAATCAATCATATAATCAACCTACAGTTCTAGTTTCGTTTTTGCTGTTGTTTCCTGTCTCTGATATACAGAGCCATAGAGGCAATAGAGGGCAGTGATGGTTTGTCTAAAACTCCTCAGCACCCCTCAGCACCAATCTAGTTTCAGTTTACACACAGTAATCACACCTCCTTGATTAGTGACCACAGAGAGAAAGCTCCCAGCACTGTGGTTATAAGGAAACAGACAACCAGGAAGTATCCAGAACAGAGCAGGATTACAGCAACATCAAAGCAAAAAACGAACAATGAGGACATGAAAACAGCACTGCAGTAAGGTAAAGAAAGCTATTTAGCTAAAAAAAAAAAATTCCTTTAGTGACCCTTTAATGTAACTGTCAATAAAAGCCTTTGACATTTATGAAATGCTTGTAATTACACTTCAGTATACCATAGTAACATCTGACGAAAAGAGCTAAAAACACTGAATCAGCAGATTTTGTGAATAGTAATATTTGTGTCATTCTCAAAAACTTTTGGCCATGGCTGTATGTTTGTTCTCCATGGCGTTCTTGCAGAAATGTAGCCACCCTCTCTTGATTGCTCCCAATATGAACTAGGGTTGTTGCAGAACTACAAGTCCCTCCATGCCCCTGGGAGTAATTGTAACTGCCGGCCTTGCAATGCTTCATGCTACTAGTTGCCTACCTATGAACTAGGGACTATGGACAATGGGATTAAGTGTTCATAGAGCAGTACACATGGCCACAACTAACATGCCCTGCTCATTACACACAAATAAATAATTTTTCATGAAAATCAGATGACATGGCCATTAAGTAGTGGATGTAAATAGATTATATTTTGGAGAATATAGATATAGATTTGTGACATATTACATGTTTGTATATGGCTGCTTAAATATATTTAAAATAATTGCTTAAAAAATAGTTGCTTAAATATATTTTAGATATTTAAAATCACTTATTCTTTTTATTTTTTTTGGACAAACAAGGATATTATTAAGTGTCATATTAAATGTTTGTATATGTTTTCTTAAATCTTTTTAAAATAATTGCTTAAAAAATAGTTGCTTAACCAATTCACATCCCGCCTATAGTAATATGACGGCCGCAAAGTGGCTCTGCCATCATGGGTGGCCGTCATATGACGTCCTCGGGCCTCCCCGTGCCTAGGGGGCACGCGCGTCGGCCAGGTACCCACGATTTGCAGTTACAGAGCCAGGGACGTGGATCTGTGTTTAACCACTTGAATAAATGTAACATCCTAAATATGTGACCTTAAAAAAGTGTTGCCGACACCCTGGATGAATAAGAATAATGCAAAATCCCCCAAGGAGGGTGTAACTGTCCGCATTGTGGATCTTGTTCAGCACTTGCTGCTGGGTGGAACCTTTCTGCCTCCCTTTAGTTCCCGGGGGGAATGTTTAACTAGCAGGATCACAAAACCACTCCTTTCTTCCTGTCTTAGAAAGAAAGTCTTTTCCTGTATCACATGCCACATGTTAGCTGTATGCATAGGACTTCATGGAAGATGTTTGCAGAAAATCCCTAAAGCTTAAAGTTTGTAACCCCCTTGGCAAGCGGATCGAGTTTTCAGGGTGCTACGGTGCTTACGATATTCATGTTTACGGTGCTCAAGGAGATAAAGAGAACAATATTCAACCCTGCTGTGCACCTTTGTCGCGAAAGAATAAAACTACTGCACCCGTCAGAAGCTCTCCTCTTGTTATTTATTCGATGCCATAGGGGCCGTAACAGAGGGGCTTTATAGGCAACAGTAGTAAGCGTAATGATGCAAAGTACAAAAATATATTTTAATATTTAATCGTATAACAAAATCATACAAAGTGATACATAATAATACAAATACAATAACAGAGGGGAGTCAAGACTGATCCACACGGGCCCGTTCGTTTTTCATGTGGATCAGTCTCGACTCCCCTCTGTTATTGTATTTGTATTATTATGTATCACTTTGTATGATTTTTTTATACGATTAAATATTAAAATATATTTTTGTACTTTGCATCATTACGCTTACTACTGTTGCCTATAAAGCCTCTCCTTGGGGGATTTTGCATTATTGTGTTTAACCACTTGTCCACCGCCCACCGTCAAATGACTGCGGGCGGAGGACTCCATTGTTCTGACAGCACGTCATATGACGTGCTGTCTCTTTAAAGCCACGGTGGGCACGCGCGCGCCGCTCTGCTGGGATCCCGGTGCGAGTGCCCGGCGGCAACGATCGCCGCCGGGCACACGCGATTGCCCAGTAACTGAGCGGGGACGTGGAGCTCTGTGTGTAAACACAGAGCTCCACGTCCTGTCAGGGAGAGAGAAGACCGATGCTGTGTCCCTTGTACATAGGGACACAATCGGTCACCTCCCCCAGTCACCCCCCCTCCCCCTACAGTTAGAACACTCATAGGACACACATTTAACCCCTTCCCCGCCACTAGTGGTTAACCCCTTCACTGCCAGTCACATTTATACAGTAATCAATGCATATTTATAGCACTGTATAAATGTAAATGGTCCCAAAAATGGCAAAAAAGTGTCCGAAGTGTCCGCCATAACGTCGCAGTCCCAATAAAAAAATCGCAGATCGCCGCCATCAATAGTAAAAAAAAAAAATAATAAAAATGCCATAAACTATCCCCTATTTTGTAAACACTATAAATTTTGCGCAAACCAATCGATAAACGCTTATTGCAATTTTTTTTTTACCAAAAATATGTAGAAGAATACGTATCGGCCTAAACTGAGGAAAAAAATATTTTTTTTATATATTTTTGGGGATATTTATTATAGCAAAAAGTAAAAAATATTGAATTTTTTTTCAAAATTGACGCTCTATTTTTGTTTATAGCGCAAAAAATAAAAACCGCAGAGGTGATCAAATACCACCAAAAGAAAGCTCTATTTGTGGGAAAAAAAGGACGCCAATTTTGTTTGGGAGCCACGTCGTACGACCGCGCAATTGTCAGTTAAAGCGACGCAGTGCCAGAAGCTTAAATTTCGTCTGGGCAGGAAGGGGGTGTAGGTGCACAGTAGGCAAGTGGTTAAACACGCAGATCCATTTCCTGTCTTGGAGAGGAGACCGGTGGTGTGTCCCTTGTACATAGGGACACTGATCAGTCGTCTCCCCCAGTCAGTCCCCTGCCCCCACATTTAGAATCACTCCCTAGGGAACACATTTAACCCCTTTACCACCCCCTAGTGTTAACCCCTTCCCTGCCAGTCACATTTATATAGTAATCAGTGCATATTTATAACACTGTTCGCTGTATAAATGTGAATGCTTCCAAAATAGTGTCAAAAGTGTTCGATCTGTCCGCCGCAGTATCACAGTCTTAACAAAAATTGCAGAAAACCGCCATTAAAAATTTCATAAATCTATCCCCTATTTTGTAGGCACTATAACTTTTGCGCAAACCAATTACTATTCGCTTATTGCAATTTATTTTACCAAAAAAATGTAGAAGAATACATATCGGCCTAAACCGAGAAAAAAAATTGTTAAAAAAAAAATGGGATATTTTATATAGCATATAGTAAAAAATATTGGGCCAGATCCACAAACAATTACGGTGGCGTATCTCCAGATACGCCGCCGTAATTTCAAATCCGCGCCTGTTTTGTATCCACAAAATAAGATACGCGTTTTTTTTGCGTAGATACACCGTCTTACGCTGTCCTATTTAAGTTTAATATTTACGCTGGACGCTAGGGGCGCTTCCGTATATTTTCCACGTTGAATATGCAAATGAGCTAGATACGCTGATCCACGAACGTACATACGGCCAGCGCAGTGTTTTTACGTCGTTTGCGTAAGCGTAGGTCCGGCGTAAAGTTACCTCTGCTGTATAGAGGCGTACGTAATGTTAAGTATGGACGTCGGGCCAGCGTCGATTTTTCCGTCGTTTGCGTAAACCGTTCGCAAATAGGGAATTGCGTAAGTTACGTTCACGTCGTTTTCATTGACTATTTTCCACGGACGGCGCATGCGCCATTAAAAAAAAACGTCCTTTACATGGGGTCCAGCTGATTTAAATTAAATCACGCCCACAGCTTTATAATTTGAATTGCGTGGCCTTACGCCGCAACAATTACACTACGCCGCCGTAAGTTACAGCGGAAAGCGTTTGTGGATAAGGATACGCCACTGTAACTTACAGCGGCGTAGTGTAACTTAGATAGGCTACGCCAGTTCTTTGTGGATCTGGCCCATTGTGTTTTTTTCTAAATTGTCTGTCTTTGTTTTTTTAGCGCAAAAAATTAAAACCGCAGAGATGATCAAATACCACCAAAAGAAAGCTCTATTTGTGGGGGAAAAAAGGACGCCAATTTTGTTTGGGAGTCACGTCGCACGACCGCGCAATTGCCATTCAAAGCATTTCAGCTGAAAATTGGCCTGGGCAGGAAGGGGTGACAATACCCAGTATTGAAGTGTTTAAATATATTTAAAATAACTTTTATTTCATTTTTTGCCAAACAAGGACATTGTTTGGTGGCATATTGATTTTTTATATATAATATATATATATATATGTATTTTCAGCAAAACTGTTAAAAACTATTCATATTTAAAGCTGTGCTATGCTAAAGAAAACATGATATGGCTGCTAGTGTGAGATAAAGTGGATCGCCCTAAGACTTCCTTCTAGACAGCAGCGTCCAAATCTTACCAGTTTTATGATCTAATTTAGGAGAAGGAACAGGTAAATCTATATGCTCACAAGTAACTGGCATCCAGAGAAGCCAAAAATAATGGAGGAGATGAAACATGTTTCTAAAATGTCATTTTTCATTAAATGTGACATCTGCTATGAAACCACCCCGGAGGGAAACACAAAATATTAATAAACAGTGACACATCCCATAATAAAAAGATATACCGATATACACATGTATAATAAGCAACAATGCAGGGAGTGTCAGCTTATCAGGCTGCTTCATTATAGGCCGGTGACAGTCCCCTCCGCTGATAACAAAGTGATTGTCAGCGGATGATCAGAAGACATTGTAGCAGCATGACAGACGCATGGTGACATCATCTCCATAAATGACACGGATACAGACAGTCTGCAGGATTCATTATAGGATGATGCAGAGCATTGCTGCTTTATATATATTGGCAGATATACTGCCTACACAGCCGATGCACGGGGGGCAAGGAAAGGGCACGATGACCTGGATGATCTGTAGGATAGTGCGCCCCACATTATTCCTTAAAGATCCCCTACTGAGTCTCCTAAATGACCTACTGATTCAGTGATACAGAATAAAATACCCGCTCCAAGTGAAAGATATGTTGGAAACAAGTTCTCTTGCAGGAATTTGACATCTATAGTTGACAGGGGAAGGCTGGCAGGGGGGGCAGGGTGGAAATCTCCCCCCGGGCTGGTGACACTATGCGCAGCCACCGGCCGCCACTACCAAATGCTGTTTTCTTTATCGTACATCACGGGACACAGAGCGCATAGCCATTACACTTGGGTTATATGGGTACCTTCAGGTGATGGACACTGGTGTAATCAATTTCACAGGAAGTTTCCTCCCTATATAACCCCCTCCCACTGGGAGTGCTTTTGTTTTTTCGCCAGTGTCTTAGGTGTTGGTCACGTCTAGCTGTCCCTCGGAGGTCTCGGGACCCAGGATAGCTAGCCGGATCCGTCCGAAGAGCTTCAAAGCCAAGGTGTACGGTACCCGGGCCCTGCTGGAGTGGGGTTTTGCCTATAATGCCTCTCCTTGGAGGGCTGGATTCTGGGCTCCAGTGCCTTAGTCTCTTCCAAGAACTAAATGCTACTGATGCCAGGATGCTATATAGGTCCAGGTGTGGGGGTTCCTTAACACAGGACCCCGGTCCCTGAAGGTCCAAGACAATACCCACGGAGATGGGGGAAGATTGGGCCTCTTGCATTTTGCAATACCCTGCGGCGTGGAGCAGGTAAGAGGGAACCTGCGGGACTTGGTTCGACAGTAGGTATCCCCCTGGGGGTTCTGGGTCGGCTAATGGTATGCTTGTGCATCAGCCACTATCTCCACTATGTCTTTTGAGGCAGGATGGGATGTACTAATGTTTACCCAGATAACATGTAGGTATATGTATGCTTTTAAAGATATGTATTTACTACTCCCCCCAGATCTGCCTGTTAGCATGATACTGCAGCCCCACGTGCTATAAGGAGGAAATGCTGGCAAAACTCCTGTTTCTTAGGAAGCCTATGGGGACAGCTTCCTCTATGTGTGCACTACAATAAGATTAGTGTCTTGCCTGGTGTCTGTTGGGTTGCTAGCGCTGGTCCAGGCTTCTCCTCTGCTTTCTGCTTCCTCCATGTTGGTTTCAGCGTGGGGGGGGGGCGTGCGCGCGTGCGCGCCGCCTTTTACAGCGTCAGCGTGCGTGGGGGGGCGGGCCAGCAGTGTCAGGTCTCAGTTAAAACAGCAAAGCATTTCCTGGCTGGTCATTCCCTCCTGAAAGCAGAGGAGGCTGAGGACACAGAGCGCGCAGCTGAGCCATTGCTGGCTATACAGTGACACCCAGTGGGGGTTTGTGGATCTTCAGGTCTGGACTTCGCTCCATACTGACCAGAGAAAAAAAAAAAAGGGTTTTTTTCTTAAAGGGACTCAGCCTTAGATCTGGCAGTATCTGAGTCGGTGCAACCTTGGGCTCCAGCTAACGGACATTGGTGTGGCAATACTCACAGGACTTCCTCGGTATTGCCGCCTTCTCGGGCGTATGAAAATTTGGAAAAATTTTAAACATAGCCTGTTCTTATTAATGGTTCACTTCTAGCTACAACAGTTGGGTGTTGGCTTTAGGGGTGTCTCAAGGTTGTGCAATGGCTCCCAAGGGATCAGGACCAGCTAAGGCTGTAAAAGGTGCCAAAAAACTAAAGGGGTCTCCATCGGGGTCAGAGGATTTGGGCCAGGCTCTAACGGTCCCACCCTCACCAGATAGACCACCGAACAGCATGTTGCAGGAGCCATTGAGGGTGCTAGGGGCAGAGGCGGCCCCCAATCAACCCATTCCCGTTTACATTACGGAAGAAATGCTAGCGACCACCCTGGGTGGGCTAGAGGAAAGGTTAACTGCTTTAATTGCCCGCTCTTTGCCAGGTGGCAAGCGGGCTAGATCCCCGTCACCTAGATTGGTGTTTTCAGATGCGGAGGTCCTCTCTTCGGAGGAATTGGACCCACAGGGGGATCAAGCGGACCCGAGTCCCGACGGTTCATACATTGAGGGTTCCACTGTAGATGAAATTTTTTCGGCTTCTCAAGCGGAGAGCCTGTGGATCCAGTCTCTGACAGATATGGTTCGCACTGCTTTTAAACTTCCAGTGTCAGAACAATTAGCCCCCGCGGTATCCTCTTTAGGTTCCTTGAAGGCACCGTTGAGTGGTGCGTCTTTTCCGGTTCACCCCCTTCTGGAGAGCGTGATTTTTCAGGATTGGGCTCGACCTGATAGGATTTTTATCCCTCCTAAATGGTTCACTATTCTCTATCCTATGGAAGAGGAATTTGCAAAGAAATGGGCACTCCCTACCGTGGACGCAGCCATTTCCTGCGTAAATAAATCCCTGACCTGTCCGGTTGAAAATGTCCAGATGTTTAAAGATCCAGTCGACAAAAAGTTGGAGACCCTACTGAAGGCTTCTTTTACCACAGTAGGTGCCGTGGTTCAGCCAGCGGTGGCAGCCATTGGCGTTTGTCAGGCTTTAAAGGATCAAACTAAACAAATATTAAAGGACATACCGGCTCAGCAAGCTCGTGAATTGGCTGACCTCCCAAGGGCTCTCTGCTTTGCAGTAGATGCTATTAAGGACTCCATTCAACAGGCGTCCCGTTTATCTCTGCTATTGGTTCATATGCAGCGCCTTTTGTGGCTGAAGAACTGGTCAGCAGAGGCACCCTGCAAAAGGCTTTTAGCAGGATTTCCCTTTCATGGTGGGAGACTATTCGGTGAAGACCTAGATAAATATATCCAGACCATATCAAGTGGTAAAAGTTCTTTCTTGCCTGTCAAGAAAAGATCGCGTGGGCCCGCGTTTAAGCGACATGCCTTCGCAGGCTCGGCCCCTTCAACTTCCCGTCAGTATCGACGGCCTCCCGGGCGTTCAGCATTTAATAGCCGCCCACAAGGACAAGCCACGGCAGGCAAGAGGCCATGGTCTCGCAAGCCGGTTAAACCAGTCATCAAGTCAGATTCATGAAGGGGCGCCCCCACTCTCTTGGGTGGGGGGAAGGCTTCGGTTTTTCTCCGAAGTGTGGGAGGCCAGAATTCCCGACTCTTGGGTACTGTCCGTGGTAGCCACGGGCTACAAGCTAGAGTTTCGGGAAGTCCCCCCTCCTCATTTTCAGGGGTCAAGTCTTCCAAGCGACCCATTAAAGAGGGCCTCTCTTGTAAAAGCATTGGATCGTCTCTTGCTCCAAGGAGTAATTGTAGAAGTACCAACCCAGGAATGGGGTCTGGGATTCTACTCCAACCTTTTCATAATACCAAAGCCCAATGGCGACGTCAGGCCTATCTTAGACCTCAAACGCCTAAATCGCTTTCTAAAGATTCAGACCTTTCGTATGGAGTCCATACGTTCGGTGGCAGCCAGCCTACATCAAGGCGACTTTCTAGCATCTATAGACATAAAGGATGCGTATCTGCACGTGCCGATCTACCCGGCACATCACAAGTTTCTTCGTTTTATGATAGATCACCGTCATTACCAGTTCGTAGCCCTCCCTTTCGGGTTGGCAACAGCTCCGCGGGTATTCACAAAGGTGTTAGCCCCGGTGCTAGCCGTCCTAAGGACAGAAGGCATATTATTGGGGTCTGATGTGAAGAGGGGTCTGTGTGATTGGGGTTCTGTAATGGGAACCTGTGTGAATGAGGGCCTCAGTAGTGATGAGAAGGCTCTGTGTATATATAGATGATGATTCTGATGTGATGGGGAAGTGACCATGCATAGGGGAATCTGATGTGATGGAGAGACCTCTGATGTGAAGGGGGTCCTCTAATGTGATAGGGGTGCCCATGTATAGGGGGACTCTAATATGAAGGAGAAACCTCTGATGTGAAGGGGGCCATCTGATGTGATGGGAGGCTCCCATGTATAGTGGACTGTGATGTGAAGGAGAGACCTCTGAAGTGAAAGGGGGTGATGGGAGTGCCCATGTATAGACATTTATGTGATGGAGAGATCTCTGATGTGAAGGGTGCTCTCTGATGTGATGAGAGGCACCCATGTAAAAGGGGACACTTATGTTAAGGAAAGACCTCTGATGTAAAGGGTGTCCTCTGATGTGATGGAATTGCCCACATATATGGGACCAGTGTTGCCAACCGTCCGTATTTTTATGGACAGATCGTAAAAACTGGCACCTTTTTCCCCCGTTCGTAAATGTCCGTGGTTGCCGGAATGTGCCAGTAAAAATAGCCGAGATTGGTTTAGCTTGGAATTGCGCATGGAGATTGGAGGCAGGGGGTGATGGTGGCTGCAGTGACACCACAGAGGGGGTTTGAGGCAGGGGGAGATTGGAGGCAGGGGGTGTTAGTGGCAGGGGGTGATTGGAGGCAGGGGGTGATTGGAGGCAGGGGGTTTTAGTGGCAGGGGGTGATTGGAGGCAGGGAGTGTGGGGGAGATTGTGGCACTGCAGAGGGGGATGGAGGCAGGGGGTGATGTGACTAAATAATTTGCCCTTATTATATCAAAAATAATTTTTTTTTTTTTTTTTTACCTTAATATCTACCTTAAATCACATTGCTATTTGCCTAGTGTACTTGTTTGTAGCCTAAATACTGAAATTTGCACCTAAAAATGTAATTTAGTAACTTTTGTGAAATGCCAGTAAAAACGTGGCTGCGCCAGTAAATTTCGGGTGTCGTGCCAGTAAATTTCAATCTGGTAGGTTGGCAACACTGATGGGTACTCTGATGTGAAGAAGTAACCTCTGATGTGAAGGGGGCCTTCTGATGGGAGGCCCCCATGTATAATGGATGCTGATGTGAAGGAGAGACCCCTGATGTAAAGGGGGCCCTCTGATGTGATGGGGGGCATTCATGTATAGGGGGACTTTGATGTGGAAAGACCTCTGATGTGATGGGAGGCTCCCATGTATAGGGGGACCCTTATGTGATATAGAGACCTCTGATGTAAAAAGGGCATCCTCTGAAGTGATGGGGGTCCCTTTGATATGATGTTGGAAATTCAGATGTAATGGCGAAATCTCTTTTTTTTTCCTAAAAGAAGCTTATTAAAGAAAACTAATACAAACAAAAAACAAATACAAACAGCAGACACAGTCATAATTTTGGGTACAGAGAATACAATGTCATGTTCAGTATATACAGCAATCACGTTGCGACATTTTATTATATGGATCAAGCATTACCTACGTATACTACCAATGCGGATTATATATTTCATATAGTTACCAAGCAACTAGCTAGCAGAATTTCCCTGCTTCACAAAACTGCCAGTTCAGTTTCATTATAGTAGTAGTTTATCCAATACTAGGTCTACAGGGGAAAGGCCAGGGGTGTCCAACCGGGACACCCACAGTTTATCAAAAACTTGCCAGATGACCCTCTATGCTGGAAGATAAACTTCTCCAGCCGTATAGTGTCACCCATCTGAGCTATCCATTCCGTCACCATTGGAGGGTCGACTGCCTTTCAATGGCGGAGAATGAGCCTGCGAGCCTGTAAAAAGGCTCTAGCAATGGCCCGCCTAGGGTAATCTGCAATTGCGTGGTTGTCCAAAATACCCAATATGCATGGTTTGGGGTCTGTCGGTACTTTGACTTGGAACACTGTATTAATAGTAGTCAATACACCTGTCCAATATGGATGCAGCTTTGGACAGCGCCACATTAAATGAATAAGGTCTCCATGGTCCCTTAGACATCTAAAAGGGCTGTTACTGATCAAAATTTTTGTGTTAGATTAATCGCTCTTTTTTTTAAATCGATTAATCGACTAATTTCGATTAATTATAACGCACATACGGATCCAACTACATTTAGCTGATCTCCTTGCAGGTTGATTCCCAGTGCAGGTACCAACCACTGGAAAAATGAATAGCAGGATACAAAAAACACACAAAGGAAACACTCAATGGGAATAGCATTAAAACGTTTATAGTTTTCAAGTAGGTAACCAAATAAATATTGCACTGGAGATAAAATCGATGTAGCTACATAAACTGTAAAAATGGTGCGAGTAATTCCAAACGGTAGCAAAAGCAGTCATAAAAACATGTAGCTAAGTATGATACTGGTATAAAAATGTGTACAACGATGCCACTGCTGAATCCAGATGAGAAGAGGTTAACATCAGTCTGTCGGCATGTAAATGTCCCATTAAGGGAACTATCACAACTCCCAGTAGATGGTAGTAGAATCCCAGGTTGATAGAGGGAAGTGATAGAGGGAAGTGTAACAGCCCTTGCTGTGGGAGATAGTAAGGTCCCGCAGGCATGCAGATATGAAGGCACAGCAAAGGAGCCTTTCAGATGGACACGGCAAGCCCCACTGGTGTCCCTGACATCACCAGATCTCCGAAGGAACTCCCTGAAGGCCCAGAAGCCGGCGGAGAGGTGAGTACCAATGAAAATTATTTTAATCGATCAAAAAGATTTTGATCGATCAAAAAAATTAAAGATTAATCTATTAATTAGAAGTTAATTTGCACAGCCCTAATCTAAAACAATTCAAATCTGGTCTCACCCCCATCCCAAACAGTCTAGATGGTGTAAAATGTACCCTAAGTACAATGTAAAGCTGAGAGAGGTTTTGAGCTACATTCAGGGAGCACAGGTGTACCGCCTGTAGGGCCTCCTCCCATTGTTCATCCTCAAAGGAGCCTAAATCCCTCTCCCACTTACTCACCATCCTCAGAGGCAATTTGTTCAGGAAGGCTGATAGGAGCATTGCGTAGCATCTAGAGATAAAACCCTTATGCCGCGTACACACGGTCGTTTTTTGCGATGAAAAAAAACGACGTTTTTTAAAACGTCATTTAAATTGATCGTGTGTGGGCAAAACGTCGTTTTTTGTCTTAAAAAAAACGACCAAAAAAAAATTCCAACATGCTTGAATTTTTTGTGTCGTTTTTCAAAACGTCGTTTTTTGTTTCACAAAAAGTCACCGTGTGTAGCAAAAACGTCTTTCAAAACGACGTTTTTCAACCCGCGCATGCCTAGAAGCTAGTTATGAAGCGAGCTTCAATGGAAAAGAGTGGTGAACGTAACCTCGCTTTTTGTGAAAAAACGATGGTGTGTATGCAAAATTGTCTTTGAAAAGTGACGTTTCAAAAACGTCGTTTTTTACTTCACAGAAAACGTCGTTTTTTTTCATCGCAAAAAACGACCGTGTGTACGTGGCATTAAAGTGTGTCACTCCCTCCATAGAATGGAATATGGGGTCGGGGAGAGAGCCCACCGTGTCCCGTCTGATTGCGGTTTAACCGCATGATGCAGTTGCATGTAATAGAAATACATAGTATGGGGGAGCTGATACTGCTCCCGCAGAGAACAAAAAGAGCACAATTCACCAGCGGCTCCGTGTCTCTTCCACCGAGCCCCACACTCCAGTGCCCGTAGCTCTTCATAGTATCCATTTGTCCGAATAGGACTGTAGTTGGTGAAGCTCTCAACCTCCTGTATATGTCTGGCCTTATTCCAGACTTTTTAATGGCGGAATCTCTGATGCGAAGCTTCTGATGTGAAGTTGCTTTCAAGGAGATTGCATGCATTGTCCCAATCTCAGGTTTCCCATTGATACGTAACATTTCCATTATTTTCTTCTTAGACTGGGATGCCTAGGGATTTAGTATTTTTGTTAAAGAGTATTGTGCCTAAAAAAAAGGTTGAGAAATGCTCGCTTAGTTAAAGTAGTAAAAATTCACTTTGCAAAGACAACCCAATGAATGCCGGGCAATTGAAAATATATATATATTTATTTTCGCTTGCACACGACTGAATGATGGAAGTCATCACATTCACTAAGCTTAGAGAAAATACCCAGTCTATCTACCTTTAATAAATCAACCCCATGGGCCAATGACTAACTGGATATAAGACTACACTATATGGCTAAAGGTTTGAGTACATTTGACCTTTACACATACAAGTTGGACATCCCATTCCAAAACCATGGGCATTAATACAGAGTTGCTCTTAGGCTGCGTATACACAATCAGTCCATCCGACGAGAACGGTCCGAAGGACTGTTTTCATCGGTTAACCGACGAAGCCGACTGATGGTCTGATGTGCCTACACACCATCGGTTAAAAAAACGATGTGTCAGAACGCGGTGACGTAAAACACACGACGTGCTGAAAAAAAACGAAGTTCAATGCTTCCAAGCATGCGTCGACTTGATTCTGAGCATGCGCGGCCTTTTGACCGATGCCTTTGCATACTAACGATCGGTTTTGACCCATCGGTCAGGCGTCCATCGGTTCAATTTTAAAGCAAGTTCTCTGTTTTTGGACCAAAGGACAACTGACCGATGGGGCCTACACACGATCGGTTTGGACCGATGAAACTGAACTTCAGTCTGTTTTCATTTGACCGATCGTGTGTACACGGCCTTACTTTGTGGCCATAACAACCTCAACTGATCTGGGAATGCTTTCCAGAAGGGTTTGAAGTGTGCATGTGGCTAAATATCATTTATGAGGTCAGGTACTGATGTTGGAAGAGACCTGGCTTAATAGGTAATCTTGAAGGTGTTGAGTAGGTTTGAGGTCAGTCTGTTCAGGTCACCAAACCCAAATTTATCAAACCATGTCTTTATGGAGCTGGATTTGTACACAAGGGCACAGTCACGGACCTTCCCTAAACTGTTGACCCAAGGTTGGAAGCACACAACTGTATGCTAAGGCTTGTCAACGGTGATTGCATGTGAATTATGCTTGACCTTATGTCCATGGTATCAAATTGGTAAGTCCAACAAGCTCCAAAAATTTGATAGCAAGGTGTCCACAAATGTTTGTCCGTATAGTGTTTACTATTGCAATTATATACATGGAAAAATTGCTTTGAAAGTGTTATTGTTGTTCGTTTTAACCCCCAAAAAATGAAAATATGTAGACAACCCCTTTACATTCTCTTTACGATAAGTACTAAAATAATAACAACACAATAATGGTTTCTCTAAGAACCATACTTTCCTTTTAACGGGATAAAAATTATTGTGCAAAGTGCTGGAACCATAGCAACCTTTTATCAGTCATCACAGCTCTCCTTCCACTACCTTATTAAAACGGTAATGAATTTATTTCACCGTTACACAAGTAAATATTCAAACCCATACAAGTAGCCCTTCTCCAGCGTGTTGCAGGACAACGTTATCCGCCGTCCAATTAATTCATTCGGTATCATCAGTGGGTCAATTCTGGCCTAATTCATCTCTTCATCTTTTGTTCTGAGTCCTCATTCATCAACCTGATGTGAAGCGCAGCAAACAATGAATGCGGCTATTTTGCTTAGGTAATTAATGAAACATCTTATCTGGAAAAAAAGCAGTTTCTTTCTCTTTCTCTGTGTGGTAGCGATGAGGGCCAGTATTATCCAGAAATAAAGATTTTTCTTAATTTACTTCTGCTTTGTGGTAATACTGAATTGACAGAGAGCAGTAGAATGCCTCCTGACTTTAACTCATCCAGACGTGGTTGATAATGAGCCTTGGAGAGTTGTCTTGTGATTCTGGGGATGGTTCTTAGACGTCCCTGAAAAATCTTTCTTTTGTTTTGAACAATGATATAATAATTACCTTTTGGGATGAGAAGAGTGATTTTGGTATAATTGATCGCGGTCTGAAACAACCAATTTCACTTTCTACTGGAGTGGAAACTTCCAATTTCGCTCTTTGAGCTGCTTTGGTAAAAGTCACACACTTTTTGTTTACTATATATATATATCCAGGGCTTTTTTTCAGGGGGAACTTGGGGGAACTCAGTTCCACCACCTCTGGCTCAGACCCTTTGGTGCCTGCTCACCACAATCACTTGTAAACACAGAAGTCTGTTTTTTGCGTTTACAAGTGACAGCTCTGCACTCTGTGTGTAACCCCTGAACTCTGCACCCTTTAAGACCCTCCTACTGTTTGTGAAATCTGAATGGGGTCGTGGTTGGGTTCCTGCACCTATTTTCTGAGAAAAAAAGCTCTGTATATATCTATATATATACAGTACAGACCAAAAGTTTGGACACACCTTCTCATTCCAAGAGTTTTCTTTATTTTCATGACTATGAAAATTGTAGATTCACATTGAAGGCATCAAAACTATGAATTAACACATGTGGAATTATATACATAACACAAAAGTGTGAAACAACTGAAAATATATGTCATGTTCTAGGTTCTTCAAAGTAGCCACCTTTTGCTTTGATTACTGTTTTGCACACTCTTGCCATTCTCTTGATGAGCTTCAAGAGGTAGTCACCTGAAATGGTCTTCCAACAGTCTTGAAGGAGTTCCCAGAGATGCTCAGCACTTGTTGGCCCTTTTGCCTTCACTCTGTGGTCCAGCTCACCCCAAACCATCTCGGTTGGGTTCAGGTCCGGTGACTGTGGAGGCCAGGTCATCTGGCGCAGCACCCCATCACTCTCCTTCTTGGTCAAATAGCCCTTCCCCCGCCTGGAGGTGTGTTTGGGGTCATTGTCCTGTTGAAAAATAAATGATGGTCCAACTAAACGCAAACCGGATGGAATAGCATGCCGCTGCAAGATGCTGTGATAGCCATGCTGGTTCAGTATGCCTTCAATTTTGAATAAATCCCCAACAGTGTCACCAGCAAAGCACCCCCACACCATCACACCTCCTCCTCCATGCTTCACGGTGGGAACCAGGCATGTAGAGTCCATCCGTTCACCTTTTCTGCGTCGCACAAAGACTTGGTGGTTGGAACCAAAGATCTCAAATTTGGACTCATCAGACCAAAGCACAGATTTCCACTGGTCTAATGTCCATTCCTTGTGTTCTTTAGCCCAAACAAGTCTCTTCTGCTTGTTGCCTTTCTTTAGCAGTGGTTTCCTAGCAGATATTCTACCATGAAGGCCGGATTCACACAGTCTCCTCTTATCAGTTGTTCTAGAGATGTGTCTGCTGCAAAAGGTGGCTACTTTGAAGAATCTAGAATATGACATATATTTTCAGTTGTTTCACACTTTTTTGTTATGTATATAATTTCACATGTGTTAATTCATAGTTTTGATGCCTCCAGTGTGACTCTACAATTGTCATAGTCATGAAAATAAAGAAAACTCTTGGAATGAGAAGGTGTGTCCAAACTTTTGGTCTGTACTGTATATATATATATATATATATATATATATATATATATATATATATTCCCATATAATGGTCTGAAACCTCTCTTCAATATGATATGCTTAGATGCATTTGCTTTTGTTCCATATTTAAGTGCATTTATTTATGTCTGCATGTTTGTTCATTATAGAGATATCCATACATACTTTGAAAAAATACTCCTGAAGAAGCGGTTATCCCGTGAAACCTGTAGAGACCAACATCGAATCCCCTTCAACACGGATGGGTTCACGTCTGTGTATACAGTTCCCTTTTTCAGAGATTTAAAATTATGTACTTCTGTATTTTTGCTTTAAAGGCCTAATTTGTCATTTCTTGTGCTTTTTTCTAGACATGTGCACACTGAAATATTTTGTTTCGGAATTTTGTTTTCCGAAAAATAAATTTATTTAGTTACTCCCGAAATTCGTTTTTATTTATTTTGTTTAGTTAATAAAATGCATTCGTCCAAAAATCCAAATTAATTAAGGTCGAATCTGTCATTGAAGGCTTATGGTGTCTGTCGAATGTTCTAAGAAGATTTGACGGAGCAGCCAAACTGTACGATGCCGCAATTGTACATTTCCGGTCGAATGTTTCGCATACAAGCTATAGAAGAATTCTAATGTTGTATGACACTAGTAATAATTATATTTATAAATTATTATTACTAGTCAACCAACATTCAAATTCTTCTATAGCCTATGGGCCGAGCAATTGACAGGAAATGTACGATTGCGGCGTCGTACAGTTTAGCTGCTTGTCGAATCTTCTTAGAACTTTCGACAGACACCATAAGCCTTCACTGACAGATTCGACGTTTGTATGTTTTTCGCTGCTTCGTCGAATCTTCGTCGTTCATGTCGAATGGTCTACCCCAACACTGTCTCTATAATGTTGAATCTTTTCTCTCTATTTTGAATCTTTCCTCTCCATGTTGAATAATCTTGGACTAATAGAATTAGGTTAGGCACATTCGACCACAGGTTTGATAGACATAGATTGCTATTGTCAGCGTCATGTCAAATCACTTTCCTATATCGAACTGTTGTCGCAACAAATGAAAATAAAGCATTTTTTTATGTCGGACCTTTCGGATTTCGGACGAAAACGAATGCACATGTCTACTATGTTCTTAATAAATGTTATATTTTTGTATATTTTGTCTATGTGAGTCTTTGCCGTACCATGAAAGTTCAAAGTTGCCTAAAAACCTCTGCTTTTTTCTGACCTGAATTGATAGGACGACGGTACATTATCTTTTTTCTTATACTTTGTCAGTAGTGTAGTTTAATAGTATATATATATATATATATTTTTTTTTGTGTGGTCTGTGGTGTTGGGGCGATTATGTATAGGTGTGTGTGAATCTGCGCTAAGGATTTTAAATACTGGCAGAGGTTGTGAAAATATATAAAAGTGTGAAATTTATTTTAAATTAAATAGAACTTCAGCATCTACTTGTTACTATCGCCATAGGTGAAGTAAAATGATTGAAGAAGAAGAGATAGTAGATGTGGCGCTGTTCTATGTGATGTCACAAATAATTAAAAAATATGTAAAAACATCATGCTAAATAAATATAAAATATAAATAGTCCAAAAGTGCATGCCTGCTAGGTGCAACTGATACAAGTGTGCAATGAATAAAAAATTAGTGCACCTGTGCTGATTAAACTGTGCAATCAATAAGTTCAATAAACCTGTGCAAATCAGGAATAATAATAACTTGCTGCAATCAATACAAAACAGCTGGTGCCGACATATTAGTGCATATGAACAAATATCAAACGGCTATGAGAAAGTCCATTGTTGGCAGGAGAAAACAGCACAAATCCTGAAAAGAATTTCCCTCGTGCTGGATATTTATAGATGCGTGCTTGGTGGTTGGTGAAAGTGACACTTTTAATCCCAGTGGGTGGACACTGCAATCCGTGCCCCTGCAAAGCCAGCACTCACCGGATATACACCCCTCTTGGGGGACGGAACCTTCACAGTGCAAGCCACTGTGTCGCTCTCTGGCAATCAAACCGACCTTTTTGCTGTTCTGTTTTTTTCCACTCTAGCTCATGTACAAGAGAAAAGGCCCCACATAGGGCCAGATTCAGGTAGAGTTAGGCTGGCGGATCAATGGAACCGCCAGCCTAACTGTCACTTTAAGCTGGCGTTTTTGTTTTCTGTAACCAGAAAACAAGAAACGCCGGGTTGGAGTTCCGATGCGATCGGCGCAATTGAATTTCGCCATCGCATCGTTACTTCAACTTAAAAATGGCGCCGATTTACGCTCAAAAAATATGTTAATGAGCGTGAATCGGCAATTCACGATCTTTTTCGGGCGCGACGCAGTGACTTTACGACGTTTCCGGAAGCGATACGCGGCGTATAGATAAAGCAGCCCCCTAGTGGAGTATCCTATGTTAAGTATAGGTGTCGTCATCGCGTCGGAAAAAAAAAACAAATCGCGTCGCTTGCGTAAAACATTCATGAATGTGGATGTGACGTCATTGACGTTCACTGACAGAATTTGGAGCATGCGCACTGGGATGCATTGACACTCGACGCATGCGCAGTACGTTCGCCGCGGGATCGCGCTTAGTTTGAATACTACACGCCCCGTACCCGCCCAATTTGAATTCCGCCGGCTCATTTGCGATGCGCTGCCGCAACTTTAGGAGCAAGTGCTTCATGAATAACAGCATTGCTCCTAAAATTTCGGCAGAGTAACGTAAATGAGAAGCGTTACTCCAGAGCAAAGATGCTCTGATCTACCTGAATCTGGCCCATAGTGTTTTATCGTTCATTAAAAAGTTTATTGATAAAGCTTTTAAAATGGGTACTCACACTTTAGTGGAGAACAAATCGCATGTAATCCTATTAGGAAGTGTTGTGACGTTCTCCGTTTTCGTCTACTGACTTCATCTGGAGCATGCAGGACGCCTCTATTACTTTCTTATTTATAGCAAGTTATTTATATTTTGGACCAGATTCTCAGCTGAGATACGACGGTGTATCTCAGATACACCGTCGTATCGCAGTTTTTTTCAATGGGTATCTATGCGAGTGATTCCTAGAATCACTTACGCATAGATACACTAAAGATCTGACAGGTGTAAAGCAAGTACACCGTCGGATCTTAGATGTAATGACAACGCCGGCCGCTAGGTGGCCTTTACGTTGTTTTCTCATTTGCCTATGCAAATGAGCCTAATACACCGATTCCCGGACGTTTTTGCGACGCAGCGACGTGGTTTACTTAGGTTGCGTACGCGTAAGGTTACCCCTTGTTGTATGAGGGGTATGTTTCCGAAGTGCCGTCGTTGCCATGTTAAGTATGTCGTCGGGTCAGCGTCGTCTTTTTCCGTCGGTTACGTCGTTTTACTAAGTCGTTCGCGAATAGGGAATTGCGTAAGGGACGATCACGTCGTTTTGACGTCGGTTTCAACTACGCTTTCCGACGTGAGCTGGAGCATGCGCACTGGGCTTTTTTCCCGGCCAACGCATGCGCACTTCGTTTGACGTGGGGGCGCGCTTAATTTAAATACAGCACGCCCCCTCCTTCAGTATTTGAATTACGCGACCTTACGACGCCGCATTTATACTACGCCGCCGAAAATTACGGAGCAAGTGCTTTGAGAATACGGCACTTGCTCCAGTAATTTGCGTAGACGTAGTGTAAATGCGATACGATACGCTACGCCGCCAGATACGCCATTTTTTGAGAATCTGGCCCTTTGTATTTATTTAGTTGGGGTGATTATGCTCATGTGGTAGGTGCTTTTCCAATGAGTTGCACCAGTCCAAACTGTATTTTATGTTATTGGAAAGAAAGAAGGGGAAAGTTTGCATAGACATCAGTTGCCCACACAGGGGTTCTTCCACATCAACAGTTGCTGAGCTACCTGGTTCTCCTGTCAGCAGCACTACTGCTCTTCTTATCATTCCCTCTGACTTTGTTGTCCAGTTACCTAGGTTCTCTTGGCTCATTCAGCCACTCCTGGCCTCTGGATAGGGGTTCTCCTGACACCCCAATAGGAGCTGACCTAACTCCTGGGACCAGACCTCCTGTCTCCTGGCTGGTGCACCTCTGACCTCTGGTTGAGACCTCCTTTCACTTGACTTATGTCTGGGACACCTTTGACCCCTGGTTGAGACCTCCTGTATCTTGACTTCTGGTTGGGTGTCAGGAATGATGTCATTGCAGGGCTCACCTGCTGGTGGCACTGTTGTGCTCGGGAACCAGTGGGTATAGTTCTAGTGGCCACCAGCGGGTGTCTTACCCCTAAGACTTTCAACAAGCACACCTGATCTGGGTCTGCTGGACTATATAACCCCGCCCTTAACCAAGGCTCAATGCTCCAGAATTCCTTCTGTAAGGCCGCGTACACACGATCGAACATGTCTGATGAGACTTGTCCGACGGACCGTTTTCATCAAACAACTCTGAATTTGTCTGATGGCCTGATGTGCGTACACACCATCGGACCAAAATCCGATCAGACCAGAACGCGGTGACGTAGAACACAACGACATGATGAAAAAACGAAGTTCAATGCTTCCAAGCATGCGTCGACTTGATTCTGAGCATGCGTGGGTTTTTGGTCCGATGATTTTGTGTACTAACCATTGAACCTGTCCAGACAGGTTTCCATCGGACAGGTTTTAAAGCATGTTTTAAAACTGGTTCGCTGGAAAACGGTCCGATAGGCCGTACACACGATCCAACATGTCTGCTGAAACTGGTCTGCGGACCAGTTTCAGGGGACATGTTCGATCGTGTGTATGCGGCCTAAGCCTTGTCCCTGCCTGAACCAGATCCGTTTCCTGCCTTGTCCTGGACTCAGTTTCTTGTATCCTGTCCTTGAGACCTGTCCCCTGATACCTGCTTCCAGCTTCCCCTTGCTGACTGCTCCCAGTACATGGCCTTCTGTTCCCCTTGTCTCTCATACCTGTCTTGTTAATGTGTGTTTTCCCTTTACTTGCATATATTAGTTAGATAGATTAGGTGTTTTGGGGTTTGTTGTTTTCTCTTTGTATTCATTTCTTGTTTATGGTTTTGTTGTTTGATCACACGTGTGTCTTTATCTTTAAAAAATGTTGCAAGAAAAAGTATGTGAACCCTTTTGGAATGATATGGATTTCTGCACAAATTGCTCATAAAATGTGATCTGATCTTCATCTAAGGCCGCGTACACACGAGACATGTCTCCTTGTGTGTTTACGCGGCCTAAGTCACAACAATAGACAATCGCAGTCGGCTTAAACTAATAACACACAAAGAATTAAATGTTACCATGTTTTTATTGAACACACCATGCAAACATTCACAGTGCGTGTGGAAAAAGTATGTGAACCCCTAGACTAATGACATCTTCAAGAGTGAGGTGTCAGCCAACTGAAGTCCAATCAATGATATGAGATTGGAGGTGTCGGTTACAGCTGCCCTGCCCTATAAAAAACACACACCAGTTCTGGATTTGCTTTTCACAAGAAGCATTGCCTGACGTGAATGAAGTGATGCCTCGCACAAAAGATCTCTCAGAAGACCTACGATTAAGAATTGTTGGTTTGCATAAAGCTGGAAAGGGTTAGAAAAGTATCTCCAAAAGCCTTGCTGTTCATCATTCCACGGTAAGACAAATTGTCTATAAATGGAGAAAGTTCAGCACTGCTACTACTCCCCCCTGGAGTGGCCGTCCTGTAAAGATGACTGCAAGAGCACAGTGCAGACTGCTCAATGAGGTGAAGAAGAATCCTAGAGTGTCAGCTAAAGACTTACAAAAGTCTCTGGCATATGCTAACATCCCTGTTAGTGAATCTATGATATGTAAAACACTAAACAAGAATGGATTTCATGTGAGGATACCACAGAGGAAGACACTGCTGTCCAAAAAAAAAACATTGCTGCACATTTACAGTTTGCACAAGAGCACCTGGGTGTTCCACAGCAGTACTGGCAAAATATTTTGTGGACAGATGAAACCAAAGTTGAGTTGTTTGAAAGAAACACACAACACTATGTGTGGAGAAAAAGAGGCACAGTAAACCAACATCAAAACCTCATCCCAACTATGAAGTATGGTGGTGGGGGAATCATAGTTTGGGGCTTTGCTGCGTCAGGGCCTGGACAGATTGCTATCATTAAAGGAAAAAATAATTCCCAAGTTTATCAAGACATTTTGCAGGAGAACTTGTCTACCAGCTATAGCTCAACAGAAGATAGGTGTTGCAACTGGACAACGACCCAAAGCATTGAAGTAAATCAACAACAGAATGGCTTAAACAGAAGAAAATACGCCTTCTGGAGTGGCACAGTCATAGTCCTGACCTCAACCCGATTGAGATGCTGTGGCATGACCTTAAGAAAGAGATTCACACCAGACATCCCAAGAATATTGCTGAACTGAAACAGTTCTGTGAAGAGGAATGGAAACGTTTGGTTGAAGTTATTGCCGCAAAGGAGGTTCAACCAGTTATTAAAGGGTGACTAAAGGAAAAAAAAAATTTTGCTGAAATTACTGTTTACAGGGTATAGAGACATAAATGTTAACGGATTCCTTTTCAAAATGATTAAAAATAGATAAAAATCAATCATATGGTGTGCCTGCAGTTTAGTTTCACTTGTGAACTGGCTTCATGTTTCTGTGAAGTAGAAATAGACACACAGAACAAAAACAAACAAATCCAGGGCAGTGTTTTGTTTTTAAAATAAATCTGATTGGTTCTGGGAAGTTTTAGACACACAGTAATGACAGCTTAGACCACCGTGAGAAAGCTCCCAGCACTGTGGTTATAAGGAAACAGACAAGCAAGTGTGGAGATCAGAGCAGGCTTACAGCAACTTCAAAGCAAAAACTAACGATAAGGACATGAAACCAGTACTGCAGTAAGGTAAAGAAAGCTATTTAGCTAAAAAAAAAAATTCCTTTAGTGATCCTTTAAATCCAAGGGTTCACATACTTTTTCCACCTGCACTGTGAATGTTTACATGGTGTGTTAAAAAAAAACATGGTAACATTTAATTCTTTGTGTGTTATTAGTTTAAGCAAACAGTGATTGTCTATTGTTGTGACTTATGCCGCGTACACACGGTCGGTTTTTGTGATGAAATAAAACAACGTTTTAAAAAACGTCATTTAAAATGATTGTGTGTGGGCAAAACGTTGTTTTATGTCTTCTGAAAAACGACCAAAAAAAATTTGAACATGCTTCAATTTTGTATGTAGTTTTTCAGAATGTCGTCTTTTGTTTCACAAAAAGTGATGGTGTGTGGGCAAAACGACGTTTAAAATGACGTTATTAAACCGGCGCATGCTCAGAAGCAAGGTATGAGACGGAGCTTCAATGGAACAGAGTGCCGTCGAATGTGGTGTAGGTAACCGCGCTTTGCAAGAGCATTTTCAGAAAACGATGGTGTGTAGGCAACGTCGTTTTTTAAAATGAAGTTTGAAAAACTTTGTTTTGTGGGATTAAACAACGTTTTTTGCATCACAAAAAATGATTGTGTACGCGGCATTAGATGAAGATCAGATCACATTTTATGACCAATTTGTGCAGAAATCCATATCATTCCATATCCATCTTGCAACTGTATTTTCGCTTACTCTGTTCCTGATTCCATAAAGCGGAGGTCTGGCTTATCTAAATTACAGCGGCGGGGGTGTTTTTGGAAGTGCCCGATTAGAGCCGTGGGCTCTAATAGGCGTCCTGATTAAAGCCGTGGGCTCTAATAGGCTTCCAAAATGGTAAACAGCGGGCGCAATGCTGTGCGTTCGCTGTTTATTATTATTTTTATACAAGATTTATATAGTACCAACAGTTTGCGCAGCGCTTTGCATCAGGGAGGACAGTACAGTCACAATACAAATCAATACAGGAGGGATCAGAGGGCCCTGCTTGTTAGAGCTTACAGTCTAGAAGGGAGGGTCAAGTTGAACAAAGGGTAGTAGCAGTGGGGGGGATGATCAGATGGTCTCAAATGAAAAATACAGTTGCTAGGTGTGGGAAGGGTAGGCTTCTCTGAAGAGGAGGGTTTTCTGCAATCCTCTAAAAGCTAATAGAGAAGGAGATAGATGGATAGATTGGGGTAAGGAGTTCCATAGGCTTGGAGAGGCTCTGGAAAAGTCCTGGAGACGAGCATCGGAGAAGGTGATGAGGGAGCAGGAGAGTAGAAGGTCTTGAGAAGAATGAAGAGAACGATTAGGTTGGTATTTATTGTTGTGTTAGGGAAGTGAATAGATTGCTTTCCTAACACTGACACGCCTCTCTACCAACCAGGTGGTCGGGTCTGGTTACCTGTCACCATATTGGCTGAAAAGACAGGCACCTATCAGCAGGGCCGGTGCAAGGATTTCTCCCTACACAAGCGAAGCTCCATTTTTGCGCCCCCCAACGGCCACCCACCTCCCTTGCAAAAATGTTTCTTTCATTACATGCCAGACGGTGCCCCATTACATGCCAGACAGTGCCCCATTACATGACCAGACGGTGCCCCATTACATGACCAGACGCTGCCCCATTACATAACCAGACCTGCCCCATTACATGACCAGACTGTGCCCCATTACATGTCAGACTGTGCCCCATTACATGCCAGACCTGCCCCATTACATGACCAGACTGTGCCCCATTACATGCCAGACCTGCCCCATTACATGACCAGACCGTGCCCCATTACATGCCAGATCTGCCCCATTACATGACCAGACCGTCCGTGCCCCATTACATGCCAGACCTGCCCCATTACATGACCAGACCTGCCCCATTACATGACCAGACTGTGCCCCATTACATGCCAGACTGTGCCCCATTACATGCCAGACCTGCCCCATTACATGCCAGACCTGCCCCATTACATGACCAGACTGTGCCCCATTACATGCCAGACTGTGCCCCATTACATGCCAGACGGTGCCCCATTACATGACCAGACTGTGCCCCATTACATGACCAGACTGTGCCCCATTACATGACCAGACTGTGCCCCATTACATGACCAGACTGTGCCCCATTACATGCCAGACCTGCCCCATTACATGACCAGATCTGCCCCATTACATGACCAGACCATCCGTGCCCTTACCTTATCCCATGCGAATCACGGCTGTACGATTTTTCAAAAGCCGCGCCTCCGACGTCTTCTGTTCCGTCAGCTTCCCAAGAGGCACTATGTTCAGTGTTCGTCTATCACGGAGGCTCTCTCGTCTGAGGATGAGAGGGCCTCCGTGATAGGCGGACACCAAACCAGGACGAGAGAGCGCCTCCGTGATAGGCGGACACTGAACACAGTGCCTCCTGGGAAGCTGATTGTTTCCGCCTTTCACGGAACAGAAGACGTCGGAGGCGGGGCTTTTGAAAAATCGTACGGCAGCGATTCTGGTCATTTTTTCGCCCCATCCCAGGCTGCGGACCTGCCCGCCCCAAGCGGCCGCTTGGTCCGCCTGGTGGTTGCGCCGGCCCTGCCTATCAGGCATCCAATCATAGCAGAGAATGGGAAGAGGACAGGAGAGGACATCGAGGACTCAGAGCGTGGAGGACAGCGCCGTGACCCGAGACAGGTAAGTGCGGGGCGGGGGATGCACACTGGTGGCAATTGATGGGCCACAGTGGCAGCAATTGCTGGACACACTTGCAGCAATTGATGGGGCACAGTAGTGGCAATTGATGGGCACAGTAGCAGCTATTGATGGACACAGTGGCAGCTATTGATGGGCACAGTAGCTGCGTTTTATGGCACAGTGGCGGCAATTTATGGGTACAGTGGCTGAGTTTGATGGCACAGTGGCTGCGTTTGATGGGCACAGTGGCTGCGTTTGATGGGCACAGTGGCTGCATTTAATGGGCACAGTTGCTGCGCTTGATGTTTTTTTTTTTTTCAGTTTGTTTGCACCCCCCCCAAAAAAAAATATTTGAGCACCAGCCACCACCGGTCACCAGTCAGTCTGTTATCTTGAGGAGGAGCAGGGCAGTGTCTTACTATCCTATACTGTCTTACTATCCTAGGGTATGGGGCTGTGTGTTTCTCTTGATGCACACAGTGTAGGGAGAAACAACTCTGGTCCATGCATACAAAGGTGGCTCCATAGGATGCTGCAAGACAAAATAGTCACCATAAAACAGGGAACCTGAGTCAGAAGTCATGACACCAGCTTAATCTGGAACACAGGCAAGGAGCTGCATACTCAGTAAGTTATTACATCAGCTGTTGAAAGTGATTACAAACTAAGGGTTTAATATCACTTTTAAATGAAGAGACCCAAGGGTGGCATGTCTTTGAAGGATGGTATTCCATTGATTAGCTGACTTCAGCAAAGACATCGTAGCAATAGCAAAGAGGAGTCTAATTTAGAGTGAGTGACAGCGTGAAAACCTCAATCCTGGCACCCTCAGCTTTTAGCAATCAAGAGGTTTTTTTTTTAAAGAACTGCAAAGTCAAAGGCAAATTTCTACACTCAGATCCTCCTCGCCACTGCAAAACTGACTGAAATATAACAAGTAACCTCATTTCCTAAACATTTTTTCAGGATTATTCCAAACTATATTCCATGATCAGAATATTAACAACACCCAAAAGTGACAAAATTGATTTATTTTGCACAGGAATCGTCTGCCTATTAAAATAACTGTATTTCTTCAAACACAAGGGCTTCTTTCATACGTAGAGAAAAGGACAAAAAAAAAAACAACAACATGCAAAAAAAACTGATAGCCGACAAATAAAAGTACAGTAGTTCTCTGTACATTCAAATGGTTACGTTCAAAACATTCAAATGTAGTGCAATGCTGCCACCTAGTGTTTTGTATTGGAATGAACAAAATTGGAGAAAAAAAAAATATTGTTTATGCAGATGGAGTTACTAATTGACGTTTTCGAAGTGTTATATATTTAGGTTGCTTGAAAGCGGATATCTGAGTCTGTGCAATGTTCCGGTTTATTCCCCCCGCCTGGAAAGCAGGTGCTGCATACAGTAGCCCATAGACATGAATGGCTGTGTAGCAGTGCAGCAGAAGCACACAATGATATTCAGCAGGATCAAAAGTTTTTTTGGTATAACAAAACCTTTTCAATAATATAATTTAATACATATATATATTTATTTACTATATGACCAAATGTATTGGGACACCTGCCTTTACACACACATGAACTTTCCCCACTTAAGACCCGGACCAATATGCAGGTTAAGGACCTTGCCCCTTTTTGCGATTCGGCACTTCGTTGCTTTAACTGACAATTGCACGGTCGTGCAACGTGGCTCCCAACCAAAATTGTCCTTTTTCCCCCACTAACAGTGCTTTCTTTTAGTGGTGATTGATTTTTGCGCTATAAACAAAAATAGAGCGACAATTTTGAAAATAAATCAATATTTTTAACTTTTTTTCTGTAATAAATATCCTCAAAAAATATATAAACAAACGTTTTTTTTGCCTCAGTTTAGGGCGATACGTATTCTTCTACATATTTTTGGTAAAAAAATAAAAATCGCAATAAGTGTTTATCGATTGGTTTGCGCACATTTTATAGTGTTTGCAAAATAGGGGATAGTTTTATTGCATTTTTAGTAATATTGACGTCCTTTTTCCCCCACAAATAGAGCTTTTTTTGGTGGTATTTGATCACCTCTGCAGGTTTTTATTTTTTGCGCTATAAACAAAAATAGAGCGATAATTTTGAAAAAAATGCAATATTTTTTAACTTTTTGCTGTAATAAATATCCCCAAAAAATATATTAAAAAACTTTATTTTTCCTCAGTTTAGGGCGATACATCTTCTACATATTTTTGGTAACAAAAAAAAAATCGCAATAAGTGTTTATCGATTGGTTTGCGCAAATTTTATAGGCGATAGTTTAGTAATAATTTTTTTTACTAGTAATGGCGGCGATCACCGTTTTTTTTTTTTCCGTGACTGCGACATTATGACGGACACATCGGACAATTTTGACACATTTTTGGGACCATTGTAATTTTCACAGCAAAAGGTGCTATAAAAATGCACTGATTACTGTGAAAATGACAATTGCAGTTTAGGAGTTAACCACTAGGGGGCTCTGAAGGGGTTAAGTGTGACCTCATCTGTGTTTCTAACTGTAGGGGGGTGGGGCTGGACGTGTGATGTCATTGATCGCCTTTCCCTATATCAGGGAACAGACAATCATTGACATTGCCACTGTGAAGAACGGGGAAGGTGTGTTTACACTCATCTCTCCCCGTTCTTCAGCTCCTGTGACCGATTGCGGGACTCCGGCAGCGATCGGCTCTGCGGGTCCCGCGGCTGCGGTCACGGAGCTTCGGACCGGGTCGCGGGCGCGCGTCCAACCCACGGCTGGGCACTTAAAGAGGACATACATGTACGTGCTTGTGCCCAGCCGTGCCATTCTGCCGATGTATATCGGCGTTAGACGGTCCTTAAGTGGTTAATGATTTCCCAGTCTTAGTCTGTAGGGTTCAATATTGAGTTGGCCCACCCTTTAACCACTTCAGCCCCGAGCCTGTTTTTCAGATTCGGTGCTTACGAGACTAAAACAGTTTTTTTTGCTAGAAAATTATTTAAAACCCCCAAACATTATATATTTTTTTTTCTAACACCCTAGAGAATAAAATGGCGGTCATTGCAATACTTTTTCTCACACCGTATTTGCGCAGCGGTCTTACAAGCGCACTTTTTTTGGAAAAAATTCACTTTCTTGAATTAAAAAATAAGACAACAATAAATTTGGCCCAATTTTTTTATATATTGTGAAAGATAATGTTACGCCGAGTAAAATGATACCCAACATGTCACGCTTAAAAATTGCGCCCGCTCGTGGCATGGCGTCAAACTTTTACCCTTAAAAATCTCGATAGGCGACGTTTAAAAAATTCTACAGGTTGCATTTTTTGAGATGCAGAGGAGGTCTAGGGCTAGAATTATTGCTCTCGCTCTAACGATCGCGGCGATACCTCACTTGTGTGGTTTGAACACCGTTTTCATATGCGGGCGCTACTCGCGTATGCGTTTGCTTCTGCGCGCGAGCTCGTCGGGACGGGGCACTTTAAAAAAAAATTTTTTTGGTTTTCGTTTTTATTTCTATTTATTTTATAATGTTTAACACTGAAAAAAAAAAAAAAAATTATCACTTTTATTCCTATTACAAGGAATGTAAACATCCCTTGTAATAGAAAAAAGCATGACAGGTCCTCTTATATATGAGATCTGGGGTCAAAAAGACCTCAGATCTCATATTCAGGCTTAAATGCAAAAAAAAAAAAAAGAAAAAAAAAAAAAAGTCAAAATGTAAACAAATTAAATGTCTCTTTAAGAGGCTGGGCGGAAATTACGTTTTGACGTCACTTCCGCCCAGCAGAGGTATGGGGACGGCTGAGGGACATTTTTTCCCTCAGTCGCATCCCCGGACAGCCAGCAAGAGGACCCGATCGCCTCCGCCGCTACCGACGGCTACGGTAAGCGCCGGAGGGCGCGGGAGAGCGGCGGGAGGGGGGGGGCACCCTCTCCCGCCGCCGGTAACGGCGATCTCGCGGCGAATCCGCCGCGATGACCGCCGTTATCGTTAACAGGACCGCCCCACGAAGAGATGGATATCTCGGTTGTGGCAGCAGCTGCTGCCGTTACCGAGATATCCATCTTCAAAAAAATGACGTCTTTGGACGTGGGGCCGGTCAGAAGTGGTTAACAGCTTTAACTCTTCTGGGAAGGCTGTCCACACGGTTTAGGAGTGTCTGTGGGAATGTTTGACCATTCTTCCAGAAGTGCATTTGTGAGGTCAGGCACTGATGTTGGCCAAGAAGTCCTGACTCTCAGTCTCTGCTCTAATTTATCCCAAAGGTGTTCTATGGGGTTGAGGTCAGGACTCTGTGCAGGCCAGTCACGTTCTCCACTACAAACTCGCTAATCCATGTCTTTATGGTCCTTGCTTTGTGCACTGGTCCAAATCATTTGGTGGAGGGGGGATTATGATGTGGGGGGGTTGTTTTTCAGGGGTTGGGCTTGGCCCCTCAGTTCCAGTGAAGGGAACTCTTAAGCAGTGTTGAGCGGAATACGCCATATTCGATTTCGCAATATTTCACGAATATATAGAAGAATATTCGTGAAATATTCGTTAATATCGAATATTCGTGATATTTTATCAAAAAAATTTTTTTGTGAAAATTCGCTAATGCGAAATTTCGCTAATGCGAATGCGAAATTGATTGCGAAATTCTCGTCAACACGCTAAAACGGAGATCATTTCCTGGATTACTAAACTAATATGCACTAAACACTAACTACTTACACAAACTTATATGACTAAACTAAAGCTAATTTTTTTTTTTTTTATACACAAAACACAGAAGGGCAGAGAAAGTATTCGCGAATATTCGTAATATGAATATTCGCATCGCGAATATTCGGCAACATAAAAGGATCGCCTCAGCTACTCGGCCCAGGGTCTCTAATCATACCAGCAATGCTTTTAGACGTCGATGGAGATCACTAGGATGTGATCTGTTTTAAAAATAAATTTGAAAAAATACGAATATTCACAATATCGAATATTCACTGCGATATTCGATTTATTCGTGAATACTCGAATATGCAATATTCGTTACGAATATTCGCAATGCGAATATTCGTGAGCAACACTACTCTTAAGGCATCAGCATACAAAGACATTTTGGACAATTTCATTCATTTTTCCCCACAGCAAGCTGTCCGCTTTAAGATAAAAGTGGTCTCAGCCGCGAATTCGCCGCAAGATCACTTTTATGGGCGAGGTGCCCCCTGTCGCTGCATCCCAGGTGTCTCCGCACATGTGGCCTGATGGGCAGGAAGTTGAGTGAGGGAATGATGGCCCCACTCGACTCAATGTCAAACGTCACTTCCGCCCAACAGCCTTAGGCCCCTTTCACACGGTCGGACTGTCAGTTTTGACGGCGGACCTGAACTGCTGCTCCATGCAATCCTTTGGAGCGTCGGATATCAGCGGAGACATGTCTGCAGACATCCGACCCCATCCGATCCACCAAAATCAGACGGATGGCGATACGTCCCCATCCGTCCATGGCGGATCTGATCGGGTGAGATCTGATGAAAACAGACTGTCCGTTTTCATCAGATCGCTCCATAGGAATCGGCGGCGCTGCACAAGCCCCTCCCAGCTCAGTGAGCAGAGAGGGGCTTGTCATCCGCCAGCTCAGCAGAGATCTGCGGACAGATCTCCCGCTGAGCTGGCGGACTCCGTAGCGACGGAATCCGCCTCGTGTGAAAGGAACCTAAAAGGGACCATTTTTTATTTTTTATTGCTTTTAAGGCTAGATTCACACTTGTGTGGTGCGAATTTCAGCTCTCCTATCTCTGCAGATAGATAAGAGAAGTGTTCAGCAGATTAGCAACGTTTTAGCTGCGAATTTGGAGACCTGGGCGAAGTTACGGGTGAGAGGAGAGTGGGGGAGAAGTGTATTGAGCTGAAAGACAGAAATTCCTGAAGAGAACTGAACACATCTGCGAATCAGCTGCGTACCTATAGAAGATAATGAACCTGAATTCGCACCTGAGCCGCACCGCAAGGCATAAATTCCGCATACGTTTTTACTGCAATGCGCAGTGCGAATGCATCGCACATATTTGAACCAGCCTCATTGAAAACAATGTATTTAGAAATGTTCTGCGTATTGGATGCGGTTTAATCCGCATTCAATTCGCATAGGTGTAAACCCGGCCTAAGTGTAAATGTCAAATCTGAGATTTTTTTGACCCCAGATCTTACATTAAAGAGGCAAACAAGGAGAGAGGCGCCTCTGGGTGTAGTATTTTAAAAAACAAATTTAATTACAAAGCCAAAGATAAGAAAACCACTCACATTTTGGTGGTGATATACAGGCATATCAAGAATTCTCCAGAAGGGAGGGGTGGCTGTCATCTGGTGCGCTCGTTCATCCACTTTGTGTCCAATGGTGTAGCGCTTTTGTGGTGAGGAGTCAGTCCTGTTTCCCTTGGTGTTGTAAGTGGGTGCAATGGATGAGACAATCCTCAGAGAGCACAGCGGCGTGCAGCAGGAACAGCGGGCGATGGATGGTGACGTCACCAGGCAAGCGACGCGTTTCCGAATGCTAAGGCAGAGAATGACACGACTGCCGCATTCCTTTCTCAAGCTGATGACGGTGAAGCGGGGAGCTAGTTTTTTAATAGTAACAAGGCAGGTGGAGGGAGGAAACCAATGATTGGTTACGGCCAGAGAGGTGGGAGGGGATTTGCGGGAGAGCACGTCCACAGAATGGATTGATAACACATCAATAGTGTAATAGTTGGCACAAACGAAAATACAAGACAACAAAAAAACAAACAAAAAAACGAGGATAATATGGAATCATGGACTTGGGGCTAGAAATTTAGAAGTATTGGAGTGGTCATGATGAACTTAATTATAAAAATAAGTGAAATGAAAGAAAATGAATAATAAATGATAAAAAGTAATAATTAATGATAAATGAAAAATAGTAAGTAATAATGAATAATTAATACAAAAATATATATGATAATAAAAAATAAATAAAATAATGGAGGATGGTAAATGATAAACAAAAATATATGAGAAAAGATATATAACAAATAACATAAAATATGGAGGATGGTACATATACACATGAGAATACATGATATATACACGTACATACACATATACATATATACATATAATATGCGTACTAAAGTAGGGATGGAAATAAAATAATAATAATAAGTAAAGTAGGGAGTAGGAAATAATAATAATAATAATAATAATAATGAAAAAATAATAAAAATGATAATGAAAAAATAATAATAATAATAAAAAAGTAATAATAAAAAATAATATAATAAAATAATAATAATAATAATAATAATAATAATAATAATAATAATAATAATAATAATGAAAATAAAAAAAAGAAATAGAAATAATAATGAAAAAGAAAATAGGAAAATAGAGAAAATAAAAAAAAGAAATAAGGAAATATGGAATGAAAAAGAATCATAGGAAAATTAGAGAACATAAGGAAAGTATGGAACTCATCATTGTGAACTATGAGAATTGTGTATAAACTATATTTAAGGAGTATAGGGGAATTGTGTGATATATTTAGTCATATAGGGGAATGAAGATGAGTCATATAAAATGAGAGATTAAAAAGAGATTAACTAAATGAATGGGGTATTACATATTGAAGAACATGAGATGAAATTATGTGTATCTGACTAGCAGTAATGGGCTTATAAAAATGTTATATTCGTGATATTATTTATAATAAATGGAGGGTGAAGTATAGGGGGCTGGGGAAGAGGGGGAAAAGGGGGGGGGGAGAAGGAAGAGATAAAGGGAAAGAAATTGGGTGTTTTATAGAATGGTGGAAATCTCAATGCTCTCATTGATGCCTCCAGGCGAGAGGGTATCCAAAACGTAAATCCAGTATGTTTCACGAGTGCATAGTTTTTTGTATCGTTCGGCTGGGACAAGTGATTTATTGATCTGTTCTATGACCCAAACCTTTAGTCCTGCGGTGGACTGTTGGTGTAACTTAGTGAAATGTCTTGGAACACTGTGGGGGTCGGTGCCGCCCTCTACATTTCTTCTGTGCTCTCCAAATCTTTCTCTTAAAGGACGTATGGTTCGTCCTATATAGAGGAGGCCACAGGGGCAACTCAGACCATATATGACAAATTCCGAGGAGCAATTATAAAATTCTTTTAGTGGGTATGTTTTGCCCTTAGTATGAAAATTCTTCTGTCCGTGTTGGACGAAGTTGCAGGTTTTACAGCGAGCCTTTCGGCATTGATACATGCCTATTAATGGTATGAGAATAGGTATAGATGATGTTGTGGTGGTAGATTTAAGTTTGCTTTGGGCAATTTTGTTTTTGAGATTTGGGGCTCTCCTGTAGGTGATATTGGGACGAGCCGGTAAGATGGATTTTAGATGGGGATCCTGAAGGAGAATATTCCAGTGTTTTACTAGTATCTTTTCCATTCTTCTGTGTTTGTGGTGAAAAGTGGTCATAAACCTGACTGGATGTTCATCCAAGGTTCTTTTTGGTTTAGAAGGTTTTCCGTTTAGGTAGCATTTAAAAGCTTCATCGATTAGGGTTTCTGGGTACTCTTTTTCGGTGAACTTGTTTCTGAGTTGTTGACTTAGTGTTATGTAATCCGAGTCTTTGGTACAGTTCTGTCTAAGACGACAAAATTGGCTGTTGGGGATATTGTTTTTCCATCTAGGTAGATGGCAGCTTTTGTAATGGTCAATTGTTTCAATGGAGCTTGGTGGTATATGGCCGTCGGTGGTGTTAGTCAGAAGATCACTACTGCTATGGGTATGGTCTCTTGAAGTGGTAAAGGTATCTCCATGGTTGGTAGATCTATTGTAGAATTGGCTAAGGGCCAACATTAGGCCTTTTTCCTTATCTATATTTTTCGGAGTAGGTGGTCCTGTGTAGGCTTGATCTATATTTAGGGATCTGAGGTTTTTTCCAAAAAGGTGACACAGTTCTGTGGGTATAGTTTTGTTCTTTTGGGAAACTCTTAAGAGCAAAATTATTCGGTAGTTGTAAACTCATTAAGGCAGGGATAGACTGGTGACTTGAGATTGTGGGAGCAACTGATGGGCTCGGTTTCTTCCATGTTGGAACCATAGTGGTTTGATGGCTATTCTTTTTATTCCATGTGAAGATACAGTTGGAATTGTAGTCATCTATATCACGCTTAAATTTTCCAATTTTTATGCTGATGAGGTGGTCTTCATCTTTTTTTTGTATTATATTGAAGGATTTCTAGCCAGCTGGATGGGATGGGTAATTGATAGTTCGAGATTTCTTTTATAATGATGGATAATTGGTTTTTGAATTTCTCAAACCTGTTGTTTCTATGGGAGATTAGGATTCCCATCCATTTAGCTGTACAGAATTCAGCGATGTTGGCCCATTCTTTTGAGAGTTCATTGTCTAAAAAGGATGGGCATTCTTTCATTATACGTAGGCCTCTTGGAGATATCTTAGTGTCTATATATTGGGATAAGAACAGTTGGTCCCACCATTGCTGGTTGGCAGTTTGGATTAATCTTTCAAGTTGCTTGAATTTGCCACATAGGCTGTACCTTATTTTACCAGAAAGCTTGGCCTCATTGGTAAATTGTATGGTGGATAGCATAGAGTATATTTCTCCTAGTATCAAGTGGCGATTAGTGTCAATAGTGGTGATAATATCCATTTTGATAATGTAAGAGTAGGGGGGGGGGGAAGAGGAGGGAGAGGAGAAAAACACACACACAACACCAAACCACTATAAATACACAAACACAAAACAAATGGCATGGAACTAACAAAAGGGGAGGGGGGGGGGTGTTGAAAGAGCTGAAGATCAGTGAATAAAATTATTCTTATTAAAGATGTGTTATCTTTCTAAAAAACACACGCTGGGTGGATATAAAAGAACCTGATATGCTGCAAAAAATTGGTTCAATGGTATGTACAACAAGTAATTTATGCGCAAAAAATCAGAGAAAAATATATATATATCCCAACAGCGTGATATAAGCCAGGGTCCAGCAAAAGGTCCAAGTAAAAATTAATAAAAATAAAAACAGTTCAGGCTGTTTGGAATAGGGTTTTGGAATAAAATGTTATTTTGTTGATGGGGATATACACTCAGGGCTGCCATCAGTGGGGAACAGAAACCAAGTTCCAAATCTTGAAATGTAAGGTCATTGGTGCCTGCCAGTCACCCAGTTTGGTGGTATCCAATTTATGCTGGCTGTCCCCCCTCCCTCAATACTGTGTCGGTCACTGACCCTGGAACTGCATGCAGCTAGTGAAGTCAGAGGGACATCAGAACTTCTCTATAGATGCTTCTTTCAGGTCCAAGTATTGAGTTCTTCAGATCAATACCTAAGTAAAGCTCGGATCACGTCACCACTGGAGCTTGAATGGTGACGTGATCCGAGCTTTACTCGGATCACGAGCCTGTTTAAGCTTTACTTAGGTATTGATCTGAAGAACTCAATACTTGGACCTGAAAGAAGCATCTATAGAGAAGTTCTGATGTCCCTCTGACTTCACTAGCTGCATGCAGTTCCAGGGTCAGTGACCGACACAGTATTGAGGGAGGGGGGACAGCCAGCATAAATTGGATACCACCAAACTGGGTGAATGGCAGGCACCAATGACCTTACATTTCAAGATTTGGAACTTGGTTTCTGTTCCCCACTGATGGCAGCCCTGAGTGTATATCCCCATCAACAAAATAACATTTTATTCCAAAACCCTATTCCAAACAGCCTGAACTGTTTTTATTTTTATTAATTTTTACTTGGACCTTTTGCTGGACCCTGGCTTATATCACGCTGTTGGGATATATATATATTTTTCTCAGATTTTTTGCGCATAAATTACTTGTTGTTCTTACATTAAAGAGGTCCTGTCATGCTTTTTTCTATTACAAGGGATGTTGCGTTTCTGCAGTGCTTTTTGCTATGCTTTCTTGCGTTTTTTTTTACCGCGATTTTACCGCGATTTGCGTTTTGGCAGATTAAAACATGGAAATCGCAGCAAAAACTTGGTAAAATCCCACTCCATTCTTTTCTGCAGCTTCTCCATTGAAATCTATTGAACCAAAAAAAAGCAAAAAAGCACAGTTTTGCGTTTACAAAAGTCCCCGACCCTTTCCAAAAACGCGGAGGCACGAAAATGCATTGATGTGAACATGTTCCACAGGAACCCATGTTAAAAAAATGACCTGCATTTTCTGCAAAAAAAGCATGAAAAAAATGCATTGGTGTGAATGGAACACATTTAACCCTTTAATCGCCCCTGAGGTTAACCCCTTTCCTGCCAGTGTCATTAGTACAGTGACAGTGCATTTTTTTTAATAGCACTGATCACTGTAATAATGTCACAGGTTCCCAAAGAGTGTCTGATTTGTCCAGCACAATGTCGCAGCCCCGCTAAAAATTTGCTGATCGCCACCATTACTAGTAAAAAAAATGTATTCATTAAAATTCCATCAGTTGAGCCTCATCAGTGCCGCCTCATCAGTGCTCATCAGTGAAGGAGAAAAAATACCAGTTTGCTAATTTTTATAACAAAATATGAAAAACTATCTGTCTCTTTTGTTTGTCTGGCAAAAAATGAAAAACGCAGCGGTTATTTGGATTAAATAACCAAAAGAAAACTCTATTTCTGTGGGAAAAAAAATGATAACAATTTAATTTGGATACAGCGTTGCACATATCCCAAAGTTTGTAGATACTATAACTTTTGCACAAAGAAATCAATATACACGCTATTGGGATATTATTATTTTTGTAGAAGAATACATATTGGCCTAAATTCATGGAAAAAATATATTTTTCAAACATTTTCATGGGGAATGTTTTATAGCATAAGGTAAAAAAAAAAAAAATTTATTATTTCAAAATTGTCTGCTATAGCACAAAAAATTAAAACCGCAGAGGACCGCATGAAGACGGGGACATCGCGGGCTTCTCCTGCAGGCAAGTGTCACATATTGGGCTACTACTACTACTACAGCAGACAGAGGGACAGGCACAGCTGCAAAAATACGTCTGTCATTACAGAACTCTGTGCAGCCTGTTTAAGCCGCCCATCATCCAGGGAACACAGAGTATGAGGATGTGGACTGCTGTGAATGCTGGGAGGAATAGAGGATTGTGGGAGATGTAGTTTCCATACAGACGAAGCCTGGTTTGTAGACTGGTAGACCCATTTGACTGGTTCATGGAGCTTATGCAAAGGAAGTGATGCCTGAATTAGAATTAGGGGGAGAGACTGCATAATGGCATAACAACAAGGAAGGTCTGTGCCAGAAGAGTAGGTTCTGGGGTCTTGGTTGCCTACAGAGATCGTGAAGCTACTATAACCTGAACTAAGTAACTTTACGTACTTCTGTTGTACACAGACCATTGTTCATGCTTTTTTCCCAGGAAGTTTAGGTAGTGTGTGCATGTGTTTTATGTATATCTGTCGGTCTTGTATTGTATTCCTATAATTGTAAACAGTTTGTATTACAGCATCTTGTTTAGTAAAGGCAATGAAAACACTACAGAGGTTTTAGCACTTCTTTGCTTTTACTATAAAGAAACTTAAAGTGGTTGTAAACCCTTCCAGACCACTTTTGACTACAGGTAAGCCTATGATAAGGCTTACCTGTAGCTACAGTGGATATCTCCGAAACCTGTACGGTTTAGTAGATATCCCCTGTATCAGCATGTGCCGACATCATAGGCACATGCGCACGGAAGAAACGGACTGAGCATGCCAATTCTTCAGCTGATGTGCTGTTAACGGCGGCACCCACCGTCATCTCGGCTCCGGCCAATCACAGCGACAGAGCCGGCGATACCGGGAGACATGTTGTGGGCTAGAGCAGTGTGCCGGGACTGCTGTCGAGGCTTTGTTCTAGCTCATCTCATTATGCCCTTGTCTTGCAGGGTTTTTTTGTTGTGTTTTCTTGTTGTTTTTTTTGGTGGGTTTACAACCAATTTAAGGGCCCATTCACACCTGAACATTTTCAGCTCGGAAAACGCTAATTTCAAAAGTTTTAAAACGCCCAACAAGCGAAATCTTATTCATTTAAATGGCCCCTGTTCACATCTGAGCATTCTGTCGCCTGAAGCAAAGCGCGCGAAGCTCAAAAAAATACATGAGCTTCTTTTTTTGGCAGATTATAGGCGTTTTTCTGCTTTTTACATTGGTGACCTTTTGATCTGTAAAAAATCGTGGCAAAAATCGCATGACTTTTCGTTCTGAAAACGATACGCTCAGGTGTGAATGTTGCCTAAAAGCTGCAAAACAAAACAATCAGGTTGCTTACCACTGAATCCGGGACAACGAGGGGGTGGAGCAGCAGACACTCCCTAATACTGGAGAATATATATATATATTTTTTTTGCGCTAAATATCAATAGATATAGATATTAACCACTCGCTTACTGGGCCCTTATACCCCCTCCTTGATGAAGCCAATATCCCGCTTTCACACTTTGAATCGCAATTGCGTGGTAATGCAACGCTGTACCCAAATTACATTTTTATCATTTTTTTTCCACACAAATAGAGCTTTCTTTTGGCGATAATAAATTACCAATGGGGTTGTTACTTGTTTGTTTATTTTTTGCTAGACAAACAAAAACAACCGATAAGTTTGAAAAAATGTCTTCTTCACTAATGGGTACTGATGAGGCAGCACTGATGAGCACTAATGAGGCAGTACTGATGAGGCTGCACTGATGGGTGGCACTGATAGGTGGCACTGATTGGCAGTAGTGATGGGCACTGAAGGGCACTGATTAGCAGCACTGGTTGGCACTTGGGGGACCGGCGTTCCTCTAACAGAAGTCGGTTGACAGTTTTATTATTTTCTTCACACTAACAGCATGAAGAAAAAAGAAGAAGCCAGAAACCTGTTTCTGTTTACTTCCCTGATCAGCTGTCAGCTGATCACGTGGTAAAGGGCCCGAAGTCATTGGCCTCTTACCCTATTCTATGATCAGCCAAGTCCAGGCAATCACATAGCCAGGGCCGATCCTAGGGTCACAGACACCAGGGTGCAGAAATATTTCTGGCACCCCCACACGGGCGTGGTCATCTTACTAACTACTCCCCTTTGCACATGTTTCTATGGCTACAATTTAAATACAGAGATGCTACCCTAAGATGTCTTCATTAGTGTCCCCCATCAGAGCCCCCCACAGCAGGTGTCCCCCATCAGAGCCCCCAACCCACAGCAGGTGTCCCCCATCAGAGCCTCCCCCCAGCAGGTGTCCCCCATCAGAGCCCCCCCACTGCAGTTGCCCCCCATCAGATCCCCCCCCAGCAGGTGTCCCCCATCAGAGCCCCCCAGCAGGTGTCCCCCATCAGAGCCCCCCCACAGCAGTTGCCCCCCATCAGATCCCCCCACAGCAGGTGTCCCCCATCAGAGCCCCCCACATCAGGTGTCCCCATAGATCAGTACTTGTCCAATAGATCTCTGTAGCTTGGGTGTGCTGGGAACAGAAGCACATTACAGGGCATGGGGAATACGTGGCATCTTTGGTTACTTGGAGGGTGGCACTCGGAGAGCATTTCTGGGAGTGCACGGGGTGATTGGCAGCAGCTCTGGCCAACCCCGAATCCTCTCATCACACCGCCTATATGAAAAGAGCTGACACACGCAGAGGGGACGGGGCAAACAGGAGACTGCTTCATGCACACCAGACAGAATTAATTAGTGGAGCCTAGTGCTGGAACGTGTTGCGGCACTGTGCCTCGCTGTGGTACCCAGACCAGATTCCGGGGACAGCGGGAGGTATGCGCTCTTGTCCGTTGCCTGCGTAGAGAGCAAGCGGGATGGGGAACCGCAGCATCCGCTACATTTGCTCCGCCTCTGGACACAGACAAGGCGGAGGGAGGGGAGCACTTTGGAGCTTCGGCGCCCCCACCTCTGCGGCGACCTGGGTGCGGAGCACCCCGTGCACCCTGCCTAGGATCGGCCCTGCACATAGCAGCACGAGAACGGTACGACATACATGGACGCCCTCCCGGCATTTTAGGTCCGACTTTTTGCTATATCGTGGTCATCAAGTAGTTAATATGTGATATTTTATAGTACACTGTTTTAAAGTATTATCACTCTGTATTTTAAAATACACCATTCTTTTTACATTCTTTTACATGTTAAAATAATATTGTAAATAATAAATATTAATATTTCCTAATACGGCAACTAATAATAGATATTTTTTTGAAATGCAAGCAGTGTAAGTACCTAGAATCAAACTAGACAGCAGAACGCAGACATTTAACCACTTCAGCCTCGGAAAAATTGGCTGCCCAATGACCGGGCCATTTTTTGCGATTTGGCCCTGCGTCGCTTTAACTGACAATTGCGCGGTTGTGCAACGTTGTACCCAAAATTTACGTCCTTTTTTTTTCCACAAATAGAGCTTCCTTTTGGTGGTATTTGATCACCTCTGCGATATTTATTTTTTGCGCTATAAACAAAAAAAGAGCGACAATTTTGAAAAAAAACCCACAATATTTTATACTTTTTGCTATAATAAATATCCCCATTTTTTTAAAGCACATTTTTTTTTATGGCGATATGTATTCTTCTACATATTTTTGGTAAGAAAAATTGCAATAAGCATATATTGATTGGTTTGCGCAAAAGTTATAGCGTCTACAAATAGCATTTTTATTATTTATTTTTACTAGTAATGGCGACGATTTTTTCCGGGACTGCGACAATATGTCGGACACATCAGACACTTTTGGGATCGTTGGCATTTATACAGCGAACAGTGCTATAAAAATGCACTGATTACTGTAAAAATGTGGGGTTAACTGTGTTCCCTAATGTGTGTTCTAACTGTAGGGGGAGAGGACTGACCTAGAGGTAATAACAGATTGCGATTCCTAGCTATGAGGAAGTTGCTTTCCTCGCAGAACAGGGATTTCTGTGTTTACGTCCCTGTTCTGCCTCTCATGCCCGTGATTGCACCTGCTTTCCCGCCTAAAGGGACCAATGTACACCTACGGCGGTTTGCGGGATCGTGCCGACCTGCCGCCATATAACTACGGCCGCTGGTCGGCAAGTGGTTAAAGAAAGAAGAAACACAAGGAGCCAATCAGCTGGTCTGTAGTGGAAGATGCATGCTGGTAAGAGGAGGGTGACAGAGAGATGTGTTAAAGCGGAGTTCCACCCTTAAAATCACTTTGTTTCATTCCATCCAGCATACTGGCGTCAGCGCCAGTATGCTGTTTTTTTTTTTTTTAATGCACGTACTTACTTTATATAAAATCATTAAATTTCAGGCGCACCGTGGAATGTCGCCGCTATAAGGCGTCACGCCTTCCGGAAACAGCCGATTAGCATTCGGCTCTTCTCGGCGCCTGCGCACAGACCCAGGAGCTGACTGCGCAGGCGCCGAAAATAGCTGGTCCTAGTTCGGCTTTTTTCGGAGGGCGTGACGCGGCTATATACGGCGCCTGCGCAGTCAGCTCCTGGGTCTGTGCGGCCTTATAGCGGCCTTATAGCGGCGACATTCCGCGGTGTGCCTGAAATTCAAAGATTTTATATAAAGTAAGTACGTGCATTAAAAAAAAAAAAAAAAAACAGCATACTGGCGCAGACGCCAGTATGCTGGATGGAATGAAACAAAGTGATTTTTAGGGTGGAACTCCGCTTTAATCAGTCTTCTCCTTTCATTATTCACTGGGGAGTAGACCTGTAAGTGAAAGTGAAAATGAAGCAAAGAAAAATCAGGTCTTCAGCCCTTCCAGACAGGGCTATGTGATATGGCAGAGTTGTGTAACTCAGTACTGGATGCAGTGCCGGGACAAAGTGATATGGACCCCAGGGCGAACATGCCAAAATGCATCCCCCCCCCAAGATGTATGAGCATTATGTGTCAGCAACCCCCCCCCCCCCTCAAAAATGCAACACTTATGCCGCGTACACACGGTCGTTTTTTGCGATGAAAAAAACGTCGTTTTTTAAAACGTCATTTAAATTGATCGTGTGTGGGCAAAACGTCGTTTTTTGTCTTTAAAAAAACGACCAAAAAAAAATTCCAACACGCTTGAATTTTTTGTGTCGTTTTTCAAAACGTCGTTTTTTGTTTCACAAAAAGTCACCGTGTGTAGCAAAAACGTCGTTCAAAACGAAGTTTTTCAACCCGCGCATGCCCAGAAGCTAGTTATGAAGCGAGCTTCAATGGAAAAGAGTGGTGAACGTAACCTCGCTTTTTGTGAAAAAAACGATGGTGTGTATGCAACATCGTCTTTGAAAAGTGACGTTTCAAAAACGTCGTTTTTTACTTCACAGAAAACGTCGTTTTTTTCATCACAAAAAATGATCGTGTGTACGCGGCATAAGTAAGCAATGAATTCCCTTCCTCCCAGGACGAATCTCCCTTCCTAACATAAATCTTTGCCCACCCCAACACAAATGCCCTGCCCAGTAAAAAAAATACCTCTCCCTAGCACAAATCTTCTACCCCTCAAAGTACACACCCCCCCCCACACCAAATCCCCTCTCCCAGCACAAATCCCCCCCCCCCCAAACAAAATTCCCCCAAACCCCCCTTCTAGCACAAATGCTCTTCTCCCATCCCAACACAAATCCCCCTAAATCACCACTCCCACCCACATTTACCCTCCTAGAACAATTCTTACCCCCCTACTGCCCCCCCCCCAACACAAATGCCCTGCCCAGTAAAAAAAATACCTCTCCCTAGCACAAATCTTCTACCCCTCAAAGTATACACAAATGCCCCCCCCCCCCCAAACAAAATTCCCTTCCTAGCAGAAATACTTCTCAGTCATCCTTACTAGCATAAATCCCCCCCACCATATCACCTCTTCTGGCACAACCCCCCAAACCCCCCTTCTAGCACAAATGCTCTTCCCCCATCCCCCATGTCAACACAAATCCCCCTAAATCACCACTCCCACCTAAATTGACCCTCCTAGAACAATTCTTACCCCCCTACTGCCCCCCCCCCTATTCCCTCTCCCAACAGGAATCCTCTTGCCACAATCTCCTCATATAGGGTGACCAGGCATCCTCTGGGGACAGTCCCGGACCAAGTCTGTCCCTGGTTTTGTCCCCGGATTGGATTTGAACAGGGGCTGGGGCAATTTCAAAAGCAGAATTTTTTGGGGGAAAAAAAATATGAATTACACCCCCACCAACTCCACCGCTCCTACTAGCTTAGGGGTGTATTTTTTTCCATTATCTGATGTCCATGTGCTGGTCGGAGCGGAAGGAATATTTTTTCAGTTTCGGGTACATGCCCATTCAGCTCCGCTGGCATGTTCTGCCTTGGCTCAAGTCCAGCTGCCTGTCTGCTTGCCTTCCCTGGTAGAGTGATCTTACTCCGCTCCCCACCCAGTAGTAGCCGGGGCACGAAGAGTAAGACTTGACAGGCTGTGAGGCGGGCGGTGACGGGCAGAGAGTCACTAATTGCTGCCATTACTAGTAAAAAAAAATCCCCAGATTTAATAAAAAAAATCTGGTCACCTTATCCTCATAGCGAGCCCGCCCCCCCCCCCCCCTTACATGATGCCAAAGTGCCCAGGGCAGCTGTCCCTCGTGCCCACCCCTTGTCACGGCCCTGACTGCATGGACAGAAATACAAAGCCTTTGGTGGGTAAAACAAGCTCCCTTTTTTGTATTTCATCTGGGTCTTTAGTTGGAGTTCAGCTTTAAGCCATTCTAGTCCCTTTCTTATTAAAAACGTTTAATTACTTTACCTTTTTTTAGCTGAAAGAAAACTTTCCGGCTCACAACAATACAGCAATGCAAACAGCAATGTTTCCTTCCCTTATAAAGCACTCCATTCACATTGCATGGAAGGCTCCAAGAAATGGCTTTTTAATAGTTTATGATAATGAAGTCAAATTATTGGTCCACGCTGAGAACTCTTACCTAGGCAGTACTTGCTGTCCTGAGGGACAATGCTCCTGTTAAGAATGCTGTAATGATAATAAAAGAGAACATTCCGCACTGTTCCCGACTTTTTTTTTTAATTAAAAGTGAACTGTACTATTTTCATTCGGCAATAACGGGCACAAAGTTTTCCAGAGCAAACTCCATACTGGAGGTATGATGAGAGCCGGGAACACGCTGTACGGAGATAATTTAAAGGGATGACCCCGGTCAAAACAATTTTCAAACGCATATAATGGTTACGGCCTGCCTGGGTATTTCTTTTCTCTGTAGCCGGTCGCTGGTTCTATCAATGTTCCTTGTGCTACTGATCAGAGCTGGTCTGAAAAAGGTGTTCAGATTTTCAATGTTTATTCTTTAACCACTTCCTGCCCGGTCCATAGTCAATTGACGTCCAGGAAGTGGTCCTGAAATCCTGACTGGACGTCTACTGACATCCAGCAGGATAACATGCCGGCGTGCTCCCGTGGGGGCGTGCAGCACGGCGATCGGTGATGCGGGGTGTCAGTCTGACACCCTGCATTTCCGATCTCGGGAAAGAGCCTCCGGCGGAGGCTCTTTACCATGTGATCAGCCGTGTCCAATCATGGCTGATCACTATGTAAACAGGAAGAGCCGTTGATCGGTTCTTCCTCACTTGCGTCTGACAGACGTGAGTAGAGGTGAGCCGATCGGCGGCTCTCCTGACAGAGGGGTTCGCGCTGATTGTTTATCAGCGCAGCCCCCCTCGGATGCCCACACTGGACCACCAGGGAAGGGGGCAATAATAAAAAAAAAGAGAATAGATGCCAATAAGTGCCCACAAATGGGCACTAGTGTTGAGCGGAATACGCCATATTCGATTTCGCGATATTGCGCGAATATATAGAAGAATATTCGCGAATATTCGCTAATATCGAATATTCGTAATATTTTATCCAAAAAAAATGATTGCAAAATTCTCATAAACGGAGATCATTTCCTGTATTACTAAACTAATATGCACTAAACACTAACTCTACACTAACTCTACTTAAAAGAAAGGAGAATAAGGGGGCAAAAGAAGGGCAGAGAAGATAATCGCGCAATATTCCTATTGCGCGATTATCTTCTCCGCCCTTCTTTTGCATCAGAGCCAATCAGAATAACTCGAATATTCGGCAAAAGGAATATGGCGCAATATTCCTTTTGCCGAATATTCAAGTTATTCTGATTGGCTCTGATGCAAAAGAAGGGCCGAGTAGCTGATGCGATTCTTTTATGTTGCCGAAAATTCGCAATGCGAATTTTTGGCAACATAAAAGAATCGCATCAGCTACTCGGCCCAGGGTCTCTCTCCAATCATACCAGCAATGCTTTTAGACGTCGATGGAGATCACTAGGATGTGATCTGTTTTACAAATAAATTTGAAAATATACGAATATTCGCCATAGTGAATATTCGCCGCAATATTCGAGTTATTCGCGAATACTCGAATATGCAATATTCGTAGCGAATATTCGCAATGCGAATATTCGTGAGCAACACTAATGGGCACTGACTGGCAACATGGGCATTGACTGGCACAATATGGGATCAACAAGTGATGCCCAGCAATGCCATCAGTGCCACCCCTCAGTGCCCATCAGTGTCCACCTATCAATGGCCATCTGTGCCACCCATAAGTACTGTAACGGTCACCACCGTTTATGACCTTCCATCCACCTACGACAAGCTTATCCGACACTCCACAATCCAGCAGACATGATCCATTCCATTTCCCAGAATAAAGACGAGACACAAGCTCCGTTCTCTCTGGTTTCAAAATGAGTGAACACTTTAATGGTATCTTAGCTTGCTTATATATCCAGTACAGCATTTTAAAGTTAATCACAGGACTAAACTGAACGCATAATGTATGCCGCTAGGGCATTTGTTAGAGCATGTTGTTTGTGCATTTTCTATATACTTATTTATATTTTGTATCATAGTATAAAGCTCCTGACGAAGCAGCCAAGTCCCGCGAAACATGTTGAGCATTCGAGTACTCTGAGAACGATCTCCTAAATACCCAAGACATTGGAAGTGACAGCCCAGAGAATACCAATCAGCAATGACATTTTTCAGCATCACAGTTTGATGACACATTGTCTGATCTTGAGTTTTCATACAACGGCAATACACTTTGATCTTGTGGTGTTCTGTTAGTTTGATTCTTATAGTAATTTTATATGTATAGGATACCAACAATATTCTTGTATATGAATTTTATCATTTATATTTATATTAAAAATAAATTTTATTGAATCTTTAGTGGTGCCTAAAAAGTCAATTTTTCCTCCTTCTATATATCTCTCAAAAATCACAGGACAATGCAATCTCCACCCCCCTAATCATACACTGGGGCTAATTCTCTAGCAGACATTTCGGCACCGATACTGACGAGATCGATCACATTCCTTTATCAATAGAATCCAAACAAATACAATCACACAATGAATTTCCCTTCAATCCACATCTAGAGACAGGCGTACTGTCTCTGGCAGAAGGGTCTTAACACCTGGGCATCAATAGGCTATCATACAGGGTTATCACACAATGAAAAGGTCTGTCAGGAGCCGATGCAATTAACACCTTTCAAAAGAATGTGTCCACACATTGAAGAGCCAACAACTTGTGATATCTCAAGACATCCTGCAAACATGAATTATTATTAATGTCCCATCTCACGTAATACATGAATTATGATTTTATTAGCCACCCTACGCCTACAAGGGCACAGGGTGGACTTAGACCCAGGAGTTATTAGTGCCGCTGGCACAGGAGTATCTCTCATCCTTCCAAAGTCTCTGGTTGTCACGGGTCATTCCGTTACAAGTACCCATCAGTGCCACCCATCAGTGCCGCCTATGGGTGCCCATCAGTGCCGCATACCAGCGCCGCCTATCAGTGCCACCTCATCGGTGCCCATCAGTGCCGCCATATGAGTGCCCGTAATTGAAGAAGAAAACGTACTTATTTACAAAAAAAATTAACAGAAAAAAAATAAAAACTTTATTTTTTTCTAAATTTTCGGTCTTTTTTTAGTTGTTGCTCAAAAAATAAAAATCGCAGAGGTGATCAAATAGCACCAAAAGAAAGCTCTATTTGTGGGAACAAAATGATAAAAAAATTGTTTGGGTACAGAGTAGCATGACCGCGCAATTGTCATTCAAAGTGCGACAGCGCTGAAAGCTGAAAATTGGCTTGGGCAGGAAGGTGTATAAGTGCCTGGTATGGAAGTGGTTAAGAGTCTTAATTCTGCTTCGCTTATTGACATACACTCACCGGTCACCTTATTAGGTACACCTGTTCAATTGCTTGGTAACACAAATTGATAATCAGCCAATCACACGGCAGCACCTCAATGCATTTAGGCATCTAGACGTGGTGAAGGCGACTTGCTAAAGTTTAAACTGAGCGACAGAATGGGGAAGATAAAAAGATTATAGCAATGTGATCAGGTTGTGTAACCATAAAATGTCCATCCACACATGGAAGCCCCCACAAGGGGATTAGGAGCAAAATCCAGCAGGAGCTCCAGAGTATAAAAGAGAAGAGAGGAGTATAGCAAGTGTAGCAAAATGTTGCTAAATGTTGTACATTCATTAAATGTAACCATAATGGTACACTAAAGGTGCCTCTCTTCTCTTTTATACTCTTTTGTGACATGACCCTACTTATATCAAGACATCGCTTGGTAATCAAGTCAAAATGTATTAAACCACTTCCTTACTGGGCACATAAACCCCCTTCGTTCCCAGGCGAAATTTCAGCTTCCGGCACTGCGACGCTTTAACTGACAATTGCGCGGTCGTGCGACGTGGCTCCCAAACAAAATTGACGTCCTTTTTTCCCCACAAATAGAGCTTTCTTTTGGTGGTATTTGATCACCTCTGCGGTTTTAATTTTTTGCGCTATAAACAAAAAAAGAGCGACAATTTAAAAAAAATATATATATATTTTTTTTACTTGTTGCTATAATAAATATCCCATTTTTCCCATTTTTTTTAAAAAAAAAACTATTTTTTTTCACAGTTAAGGCCGATACGTATTTTTCAACGTATTTTTGTAAAAAAAAAAAAAAAAAAAAAACGCAATAAGCTTGCGCAAAAGTTATAGCGCCTACAAAATGGGGAACAGAATTATGATTTTTTTTTATTATTATTTTTTTTACTAGTAATGGCGGCGATCTGCGATTTTTATTGCGACTGCGATATTGCGGCGGACACTTTTGACACAAATTTGGGACCATTCAAATTTATAAAAGTAGTAGTAAATTGCTGCAATAAAAAAAAAAAAATGATAATTCCCCTGCAAAGTAATAGCACAGTGTGCTAGTATGCATAAAATACTTATCTGAAAACAAAGCCCTTCAGCGGCATGCTGTCACCGCTGAGAGGTCTTCCATCTTCCCCTGTTCTTCCGTCCAGGTTGGCAGACTCTGGCTGTGTGAGTGTCAGGGGCCGCGATTACATTATTCATGCGCATGCATGCGGGAGCCCTCAGTTACAGCACGGTGCTCTGGTGGTCCGGCACGGTGCTCTGGTGGTCCGGCACGGTGCTCTGGTGGTCCGGCACGGTGCTCTGGTGGTCCGGCACGGTATCCTGGACCACTGGTGACGTCAGTGGCTGCATTCTGGGTGAATATCTACCAGGCCTGAATAAGTCGTGATGAACCTTTCTACAATATAACTTTATTGCCTAACATGAACTCTGTAGAGAAAACCTAGGGCTCCTGGTTGAGAAATATTGATGGTACCTCGGTACTTATGGCAATCAAGTGACAGACCAGTGACCATTGCTGCAGCTAAGCAACACATTTAGGTCACTGACCTGCCCCCAGCCTGCTGACTGGACAATAAAGGGATATCACTAAACTGATGAGGCCATCACTCCATTATTGATAACTGTCCTACTACAAACAGGGCTGGTGCAAGGATTTTTGACACCCTAGGCGAAACCTTATTTTGCCGCCCCCCCCCCCCCCCGACTCCACCCCCTTTGCCCTGTCTATGTATACCCCACCTTTTTAATTAAGCGCACATCAAATGCAGCCTCACCAGTGCCCATCAAATGCAGCCTCACCAGCGCCCATCAATGCAGTCTGCCAGCGCCCATCAATGCAGCCTCACCAGCGGCCATCAATGCAGCCTCACCAGCGCCCATTAATGCAGCCTCACCAGCGGCCATCAAATGCAGCCTTACTAGTGCCCATCGATGAATGTTTGTTTGCTTCTATTCACGAGTCGGGACACAGACACAGTCCTCCACTGCCGCTGCGCCTCTGAGACTATGTGCGAACGCAGCGGCCATCCCCTTAACCCACGTATTCCCCACCTTTGTAATGAAACGCTCATTAACCACTTTAGCCCCGGACCATATTGCTGTCCAAAGACCAGAGCACGTTTTGTGATTCGGCACTGCGTCGCTTTAACTGACAATTGCGCGGTCGTGCGACGTGGCTCCCAAACAGAATTGGCGTCTTTTTTTTCCCCACAAATAGAGCTTTCTTTTGGTGGTATTTGATCACTTCTGCGGTTTTTATTTTTTGCGCTATAAACAAAAATAGAGCGACAATTTTGAAAAAAATGCAATTTTGCTATAATAAATATCCCCCAAAAAATATCTAAAAAAACGTTTTTTTCCTCAGTTTAGGCCGATACGTATTCTTCTACATATTTTTCGTAAACAAAAATCGCAATTAGCGTTTATTGATTGGTTAGCGCAAAATTTATAGCTTTTACAAAAAAGGGGGTAGTTTTATGGCATTTTTATTAATATTTTTTTTTTACTAGTAATGGCGGCGATCAGCGTTTTTTTTCGGTACTGCGACATTATGGCGGACACATCGGACACTTTTGACACATTTTTGGAACCATTGGCATTTTTATAGCGATCAGTGCTATAAAAATGCATTGGATTACTATAAAAATGCCATTGGCAGTGAAGGGGTTAACACTAGGGGGCGGGGAAGGGGTTAAGTGTGTTCCTGGTGTGTTCTAACTGTATGGGGGGGGGGTGGACTCACTAGGGGAAATCACTGATCTTCCATTCATACATTGTATGGACAGAATATCAGCGTTTCCCCCGCTGACAGGAACAAGAGGTATGTGTTTACACACAAAGCTCCCGGTCCCCGCTCTGTAACGAGCAATCGCGGGTGCCCAGCGGCTATCGTACCCGCCGGGCACGCGCGCGGGACACCGGGGCGTGCGGGGGGCGCTCGCGCCAGCCGCCGGCGGTGAGCGCGCGCCCCCTAGTGGCCGAAAAGGAGAGGACGTAGAGCTACGTGCTGCCGCGAGAACGCGCCACCGTCCCGCAGTAATATAACGGTGGGCAGTCGGGAACCAGTTAAATGCAGCCCACCAGTGCCCATCAAATGCAGCCTCACCAGTGACCATCAATACAGCCTTGCCAGTGTCCATCAATGTAGCCTAAGCCAGCGCCCATCAATGCAGCCTACCAGCGCCCATCAATGCAGCCTACCAGCGCCCATCAATGCAGCCTACCTGCATCCATCAATGCAGCCCCACCAGCGCCCATCAAATGCAGCCTCATCAGCGTCCATCAAATGCAGTCTACCAGTGCCCATCAATGCAGCCTACCTGCATCCATCAATGCAGCCCCACCAGCGCCCATCAAATGCAGCCTCACCAGCGCCCATCAAATGCAGCCTACCAGTGCCCATCAATGCAGCCTACCAGTGCCCATCAATACAGCCTTACCAGTGCCCATCAATACAGCCTACCAGCACCCATCAATGCAGCCTACCTGCATCCATCAATGCAGCCCCACCAGCGCCCATCACAAATGCAGCCTCACCAGCGTCCATCAAATGCAGCCTACCAGTGCCCATCAATGCAGCCTACCTGCATTCATCAATGCAGCCCCACCAGCGCCCATCAAATGCAGCCTCACCAGCGTCCATCAAATGCAGCCTGCCAGTCCCCATCAATGCAGCCTACCAGTCCCCATCAATGCAGCCTACCAGTGCCCATCAATGCAGCCTACCAGTCCCCATCAATGCGGTCTACCAGTGCCCAACAATGCAGCCTACCAGTGCCCAACAATGCAGCCTACCAGTGCCCATCAATGAATGTTTGTTTGCTTTCATTCATGAGTCGGGACACAGACAGTCCTCCACCGCCGCTGCGCCCCTGACACTATGTGCAAACGGAGCGGCGGCTACCTGCTGATGCAGAGAAAAGAGAGTAGGAACACCAGTGGTTGGGCTAGCAGAGCGCCACAGTGCCTAGTGCAACGGCGCATCCAGGGGGGGGCAACGGGGAAATTGCCCCCCCCCCGAGGCAATCATGTCACATTGGCTTTTTTTTTTTTTTAGGGGTCCGGAGGTCCCCAGGGGCCCGGAGGCCACCAGGGCCCCAGATGGCAAACCCCTCTTTTTTTATTTATTTTTTTATAAAAAAAAATATTTTTTTAACATATTTTTATTTTATTTTTTATTAAAGGGCCAATTTTTTATCTTTTATTTTTTTTAGAAGTCCGGAGGTCCCCAGGGTCCCAGAGGCCGCCAGAGCCACGTATGGCAACCCCCCCTTTTTTTATTTATTTTAATAAAAAAAATATATTTTTTATTTTATTTTTTTATATATATAAAATTATTATTATTATTATTGTTAGTATTATTATTAAAGGGCATAGAGGTCCCCAGGGCCCCCGGAGGACAACCCTCCTTTTTTTATAATTTTTTTTAATTTTTTTTTATATTTTATTTATTTTTTTCTCTTTTTTTATATATAGATATATTTTTATTAAAGGGCTCAGAGGTCCCCATGGCCCCATGTGTCAAACCCCCTTTTTTTTATAAATGTTATTTTTTATTTTTTTTATATATTGTTTTATTTATTTTTTATAACTTTTTTTTTATCATTTTTTTTTAAACTGCTTTGCGGTGCCTGCAGCTGCTGCTGCCGAGTCTGTCACTCTCTCTCTCTCTCATCACCAGGGCTGGTAGGCTGCCTGTCCTGAGGCTGCTTTGAGCTGTTGCTGACTGCAGCACTCCCCTCTCTCCTGCTGACATCGGGCATCTCTGGCTGTGTGTGAGCTGGATCTGTGTTCGGCTGTGCTGCCTGTGCTAGACCTGCTCGTGTGATAGTAGATGGAGATGGAACACTGATTGAATCAGTGTCAGGGATTCTAAATAGACCAGTACTGTGTGCCTACACAGAGGAGACCAACACTGTATGCAGTGAAATAAAAGGTGTTTATTTACAAGGTGAACAAAACAGGTGAAGACAAACAGTGCACAAATAACAACAAAGCATATATAAGTGAAGGGGAAATGCCGTAATCATAAACCAAAAGCCAAGGTCATATACCAGGAGATCACAGAAGAAGCTGCAGACAGGGAATGGGCAGGAAGGGAATGTCCAGGAGAGGGATTAGGTCAGGTCGGATCAGATCAGAAGTCAAGAAAGGGGACAGCAAACTCAGGGTCAGATATCAGGCTCAGGATCAGGTTAGTAGACAGATACCAGGGCGAGGAGTGATTACACACTCCGGGTATTATAGAGGCGTGCTGATTGCATTCAGGTCACACCTGAACGCAGGAAGGGCTGGTGGAGGCCAGTACTGCAGCCCAAATAACGGGCAGAATCACCAGCGGGGGGACCTTTCCTGACAATCAGTGTTTTGTCTATCACACAAGCCTGTCTAGGGGGGGACCTTGCTAGAGCACACTGGCCTACCGAACACAGACCTTCAGCTCCTGTTTGTTCCATGACACACGTCGGGAGAGGAGATGCCTGCTGTGTGTGATCGAGGCAATGTCATGGTGAGTGCCGTGCACAGTGTGGCTGCATTCATAGACAAAAGCGGGGCTGCATTGATAGACAAAAGTGGGACTGCATTGATAGACAAAAGTGGGAATGCATTGATATACAAAAGTGGGAATGCATTGATATGCAAAAGTAGGGGTTGCATTGATATACAAAGGTGGGGCTGCGTTCATATGCACAGTGAGGCTGCAATGATCTCTTGTGCCATGTCTTCAGTCTCTGACCATCCCTTGTACCACGTCTGCAGTCTCTGACCATCTCCTCTACCACGTCTGCAGTCTCTGACCATCCCTTGTACCATGCCTGCAGTCTCTGACAATCCCTTGTACCACGTCTGCAGTCTCTCACCATCTCCTGTACCATGTCTTCAGTCTCTCACCATCTCTTGTACCACGTCTGCAGTCTCTGACCATCTCTTGTACCACGTCTGCAGTCTCTGACCATCTCTTGTACCATGTCTGCAGTCTCTGACCATCTCTTGTAGCATATCTGCATTCTCTGACCATCTCTTGTACCATGTCTGCAGTCTCTGACCATTTCCTTGTACCACGTCTGCAGTCTCTGACCATCTACTGTACCATGTCTGCAGTCTCTGACCATCTCTTGTACCACGTCTGCAGTCCCTGACAATCGTCTACAAACCATGGGATAGATTTATGGCATTCATATTTAAATATTTTTTACTAGTAATGGCGGGGATCATTGATCTTTTAGCAGTACTGCAACATTGCAGCGGACACATCGGACACCTAATTGAGTTCTGTAAGCAACACCTTATTTTCTGGCAGTGCCCCTCCCGAGACTAGACTCTGGATCCGCCCTTGGCCTAGTGTTAGCATCGGCCCTGACTACAAACATGTAGCAGAGCTTGACTGGCTTGTAGTGCTTCCCTCCCATTAGCAAGGTGTTATAAATACCTATGCACTGCACTCATATAAACACTGGAGACCACAAACTGCAAGAAGGAAAATGCTGCACAAGTCTCTGACCAAGCCCCTATTGCACGTGATTCCCGATATACAACCAAGGAAAGCAGATTGCACATCTAGAGGGAATCCCAATGTTGTCCTTCCTCTCGGCCTTGGTCTGGAGCTATGTGCTGTCTTCATGCCTGCCTGTTCCTAGCAATCGGTGAACTCCATGAGTACAACACAGTATAAAAAAAAACATAAATGATGGCTTTGGCATTGAAGACATTCAATCTAACAAGTATGTGGAGTAGATGCCTTCCTTGTCCTTGTCTGCAGGTACAGGGTAACAATGCAGCACTTCCATAGACCTGGGCCGATGTGGGACGCACAAGGAGGGATAACGCAGAACAGAAGGGATATATGTGCAAGGTTGCTCTGGATGTATTAGAAGAGATAATGCATTTTAGAAGCACCGTTATCCTTTAAGGGTCTATTTCATGCTTTGCCAGTAATGCAAGCGATAATCTCACTCCCTTGCCCCTATGTTTCTAGTTAAGGGCCTTTAATTTATTGCATCTCAAGCTTATAAAAATGAAGAGGCAGAGATAAGAGGAGGAATAAATAAGAGAATTGGCCTTTGGTTGGGTTATCTGGAAGAAACGACAAAACCACAGAATGCTCATTAGCATTATCTCTGCAGTAATGTACTCTGCGGATGTTTATTACACTCTGCATAATTTATACCATACAGCATGCTTTACCCTTTTATGTCCACAGACGGCATGAAAACACAGGGCCGCATCCAACCATGGCAGGATATACTGTGCTTTCCAACAAGACCCAGACCGACAATCTGGCAATTTTAGCATTTTTTAAAAAGAACCAGTTTGCCTTAAAGCAAACCTATCTGCATGAATAGATTCCACATATGTCATAATATACAGCCAGGGCCGTCTTTAAGGCAGGGCAAAAGGGGAAGCTGTCCTGGGCCCTGTCATGGTTGTGGGGGCCCAAAGCAGCTGCCTCATACTTGCCAACTATCCCAGTTTAAATTCCCGTGTTCCTTGAAGTTTTAGTCCTTTGCTGTGTCCTGACATCTCAGTGTGAAGTGCTGCTACTAATGCTGTCCCTCTTGTGTACAAATGACACACCTGCAGACCCTGTGTTCACATGTAAATAACCATCATTCATATGTGTAGCAGGGTTATCCTATCAGAGACTATTGATAGGCCTGAATTCCACCGGAACTTTAGCTACGCCTGTAAATATGTTACGATACCTTTATGCATTGTGGAACTGCAAGTGCCGGGAGATATGGACTCCATTGACTCTTCATAGAGACAGACTACGCTTCCCACAATGCCCTGCATTATTGGAACATGTGACACCTCCGCACACACTTATGGGGAAGGTTACTTAAGAGGAGGGTGGAGCTGATCTCGCTCTCTCGGGACCTGCATCTTCTCCTCTGCGGAGCTGTGGAGAACAGCACAACCGTACTGTTAGGCCTGAAGTCGCCAGGAGGCCAACCCGCCGGAGGGAAGCAAGACCACTGTACCTAGCTTGTGTTCCAGGAGACCGGTGAAGCCACCCAGCTGACAACTGAAACAGTGGAGGGCCTGATACCGGAGGTCTTGTGCTATGGGACGGTGACTGACCAGCACGCTTTGGAGAAGAACGCAGGCGGATCGGATTGAGCACCTGCTCAACTTTCAGCTCTTCCCTTTATAAAAACAATCTAGTGCCACCCCACAAGCCGGAGACACGTGTTGGCCTCTGACTAGGTTTCAAGGCCTTCTAAGTTGATAGTTGTTACACAGGAGTGTCTGACGCTGACGAGCGATCAGTTCACCACCATTGCTATTCGTATTTCGTACCATCCTGTTTTGACTAACTTTATCTCACTGTTTATCCCTTTTGGATTACAAATCTAAAGTGCACCAATGGCCGCAACGTCGACTTTGGTCTTGAGGCGTTTTTTTTAGCTGTTCCGCAGGACTGCCCGCTAGGGGGAGCTAGCGAGCATAGACTTCCTAAATTAGTTTAACTGAATGGTACCATTCCTTATCTTAGGTCTTTCTTGTTATCATTTGCTGGTTCCTGCAAGGGCCCTTGCGGAGTCATTGTGTGCCATTGTATAATTGTTATTGACTCATAATTCAAACTCATATTTGCTTTCTACCTAAAGTAAAGTAATTCTTTCCGGTTTGAATATATTAACTGTGTGACGTGTATTCTTTTTCCGCTTGAGGAACCACCTACAGGAGCAGGTAATATTGTTGTTGCATTGCCACTATATGTTATATCTATATATATGCCTGTTATTGTGGCCCCAGCCAAGCAGAGGTCACAATACATTTACTGGACCTCTGATGTGTCAAGGGAGGGTTCGAGCCAGTTAAATAGGGGTGAGCCAAAAGTAGAGAGAGTAGATCCCAAATCTAACCAGCGGCTCCTGAGGGGGTAGCGCTCCATATGTAAATAACGGGAGCATTTATATGTAAATAGCTGAGGCCGGCGGCATTCATATGTAAATAAAGGCGGCATTCATATGTATATCATGCCCCTCTGCAGTGAGGAGATGATGTGCTGTAACCTCTAGCAACCAATCAGTGAGCAGTTTTACTGTACAGTAATCTCTAGTAACCAATCAACAAGAATAAATCATTTGCTGTTACCTCTAGCAACTAATCAGTGAGCCATAATGTGTGCTGTAACCTCTAGCAACCAGTCAGTAAGTGGTAATGATATGCTGTAACCTCTGGCAACCCATTACAATCACTGCATGATCTGATACAGTTGTAGCACTACCCCCGGAGGAGCTGTTGAGTATTTTTGGGTGGCATGTTACCTCTATCTTCACGCTGTCCAGGGTGAAATGAGAGTCCGAAGAATTTCAATGTCCACATAATGCACTTCTTTTTCTGGGATTTATTTGCAGAACTTCAATAGAAAGAAGTGGAAAGGGTAGGTAGGTTCAGGTGCACAATCACAAATAGCAAACATTTCTCATCGCCAGAGTGGGTATTGCTCACCTGGATAGGTCCCTCTCACTGGCCTAGCAGCCGGAATGGAGCACAGAATAAAGTACACCCTCTTCCCAACGGTGGATCCAGGGGGGGGGGGCAACAGGGAAATTGCCCCCCCGAGGCAATCATGTCACATTGGCTTTTAAAAATGTTTTTTTTTTTTTTTACCATTTTTTTTTTAAACTGCTTTGCGGTGCCTGTAGCCAGGCCCGGACTGGCCATAGGGCAAACCTAGCAAATGCCTGTGGGCCGCGGGCCGATTGCGGCCCGCGAACGGCCCTCGGCGGCCAGCGGGCTGTATGTCACGTCTCCCCAGGAGTGTACACCACCAACACAGCGCCAGATAGAGAGAGATCAGCTGGGGTTTCATAGCCAGCTCTGACACTTCTCCCCTCCCCTTTCTGCCCCCACGGCCAGTTAGAGGAGAGGAGCTGCTTCTACTCCTCCCCCTCCTCTCTTCTCCTCCCGTGTCTGCCCCGCCCACTCTCCCGACGAACACTGTTCTGCTGCCTAAGGGATGTGGGCGGGAAGATTCAAGCCCAGCAATCAGAAAGGAAAGATGGAGTCTGATATCCATCCATCCAGTCAGTCCCTCCTGCCTCTGAGTGAGTACTGAGAGTACTGTACACTGATGTATGGGGTGCCCTTCATTCCCTTCTTTCTCGCTCTCTCTTCACCTTTCTTTCTTTCTCTCTCTCTCTCTTTTTTTTTTTCGTTTGCACCAGCTGCCACTGTAGATAGATAGATAATAATCTATCTAGCTATCTATCTACAGTGGCAGCTGGTGCTCAAAATTTTTGGTGGGCGCAAATGAAAAAAAAAAACAATTGCAGCCTCCCTGTGCCCATCAAACGCAGCCACTGGGCCCATCAATTGTCACCACTGTGCAATGCCATCAAACACAGCCACTGTGCCATCAAACACAGCCACTGTGCCATCAAACGCAGCCACTGTGCCATCAATTGTCACCACTGTGCCATCAATTGTCACCTCTGTGCCATGCCATCAAACACAGCCACTGTGCCATGCCATCAAACACAACCACTGTGCCATCAATTGTCACATCTGTGCCATGCCATCAAACACAGCCACTGTGCCATCAATTGTCACCACTGTGCCATGCCATCAAACGCAGCCACTGTGCCATCAATTGTCACCACTGTGCCATGCCATCAAACACAGCCACTGTGCCATGCCATCAAACGCAGCCACTGTGCCCTTCAATTGTCACCACTGTGCCAATTGATGCCCCTGTGCCCTTTAATTGTCGCCACTGTGCCCATTGTCGCCACTGTGCCCTACGTCGCCACTGTGCCCATCTTCGCCACTGTGCCCATTGGCGCGGCTGAGCCAGAGGGGGCGGTGCTCCGGCGCCCTCTATAGACGCACCGCCACTGTCTGTCTATCTATCTATTTATCTTTATCTATCTTCCTTCCTTCTCTTCTTTCTTTCTATCTATCTTTATCTATCTTTCTTTCTTTATCTATCTTCCTTCCTTCCCTTCTCTATCTATCTATCTATTTATCTATCTATCTATCTATCTATCTATCTATCTATCTATCTATCTTCCCTTCTTTCTTTATCTATATTTCTTTCTTTATCTATCTTCCTTCCTTCCCTTCTTGCTTTCTATCAATATCTATCTTTCTTGTTTATCTATCTATCTATCTATCTATCTATCTATCTATCTATCTATCTATCTATCTATCTATCTTCCCTTATTGCTTTCTATCTATCTATCAATCTATCTTCCTTCCTTCCCTTCTTTCTTTTTATGTTTATCTATCTTTCTTCCCCCCCCCCCCGGGCTGCTCAGTCTAAAATGCCCAGGCCTATTTTTTGTCCCAGTCCGGGCCTGCCTGCAGCTGCCGCTGCCGAGTCTCTCACTCTCTCTCTCTCTCATCACCAGGGCCGGTAGGCTGCCTGTCCTGAGGCTGCTTTGAGCTGTAGCTGACTGCAGCGCTCCCCTCTCTCCTGCGTGTATGACATTGGGCATCTCTGGCTGTGTGTGAGAGCTGGATCTGTGTTCGGCTGTGCTGCCTGTGCTAGACCTGCTCGTGTGATAGTAGATGGAGATGGAACACTGATTGAATCAGTGTTTTGTCTATCACACAAGCCCGTCTAGGGGGGACCTTGCTAGAGCACACTGCCCTGCCGAACACAGACCTACAGCTCCTGTTTGTTCCATGACACACGTCTGGAGAGGAGATACCTGCTGTGTGTGATCGAGGTAATGCCATGGTGAGTGCCATGCACAGTGTGGCTGCATTAATAGACAAAAGTGGGGCTGCATTTATATACAAAAGTGGGACTGGATTCATAGACAAAAGTGGGACTGGATTCATAGACAAAAGTGGGACTGGATTCATAGACAAAAGTGGGACTGGATTCATAGACAAAGGTGGGACTGGATTTATATACAAAGGTGGGACTGCATTCATATACAAAGGTGGGACTGCATTCATATACAAAGGTGGGACTGCATTCATATACAAAGGTGGGGCTGCATTGATATACAAAAGTGGGACTGCATTAATATACAAAAGTGGTAGTGCATTAATAAACAAAAGTGGGACTGCATTAATATACAAAAGTGGGACTGCATTAATATACAAAAGTGGGACTGAAGTTTTATACAAAGGTGGGGCTGCGTTCATATGCACAGTGAGGCTGCAATGATGGGCACTGATGAGGCTGCATTGATCTCTTGTACCATTTCTTCAGTCTCTAAACATCCCTTGTACCATGCCTGCAGTCTCTGACCATCCCTTGTACCATGCCTGCAGTCTCTGACCATCCCTTGTACCATGCCTGCAGTCTCTGACCATGCCTTGTACCACGTCTGCAGTCTCTGACCATCTCCTGTACCACGTCTACGGTCTCTGACCATCCATTGTACCACGTCTGCAGTCTCTGACCATCTCTTGTACCATGTCTGCAGTCTCTGACCATCTCTTGTACCATGTCTGCAGTCTCTGACCATCTCTTGCACCATGTCTGCATTCTCTGACCATCTATTGTACCATGTCTGCATTCTCTGACCATCTCTTGTACTATATCTGCAGTCTCTGACCATCTCTTGTACCATGTCTGCATTCTCTGACCATCTCTTGTACCATGTCTGCATTCTCTGACCTTCTCTTGTACTATGTCTGCAGTCTCTGACCATCTCTTGTACCATGTCTGCAGTCCCTGACAATCGTCTAGAAACTATGGGATAGATTTATGGCATTTATATTTAAATATTTTTTACTAGTAATGGCGGCAATCATTGATTTTTTAGCGGTACTGCAACATTGCAGCGGACACATCGAACACCTAATTGAGTTCTGTAAGCAACACCTTATTTTCTGGCAGTGCCCCTCCCGAGACTAGACTCTGGATCCGCCCTTGCCTCTGCCACAGACCTTCCTTTATAAGAAGACGTGTGTAAAAATATTGCACAAACCCTATTGTGAAGAATAGGCAGCCAACACAACAAAGAAAGTTGTAAAATTAGTGAAAAAAAGCAAGTGTAGCGCCAAAAAAATATATATAAATATGATAAAATAACTCCACTTATGAGGTGGGTATTGGAGACAGGGATTGAGTGTCCCCCTTCCCACCAATGATAGAGGTGTCCCGTACTCAGGTGATCAATGTGTTCAAACAAAGAGAAATACAAAGTTGTGTATATATATATCGCCTTAAATGGCGGTGATCAGCCAAAAAAGGAAAAAAAGGGTGAGAATATACATAAATAGTGGTGTGCATACAATGTGCGACAAGGCCACAAATATTTCAAACTTGAGCCACAAAAAATCAATGTGAGTTAATAAAAACAATGATAAAGTTCAAACAAGAAATAACCCAGTGTGAGGGGTTGCGAGCAGTACTTTAGTCCTTTAAAGAAACAGTACGAGTTATAATCACAAAGATCCCAGGTGTTGACTTTGGGTCAGAGATTACAATCACAGGAAGATGTAGATCCTCACACTCTGTGGATCACACTGATGTCAATTCCTTTCCCAGTGAGTACATTTTGTTTGAACTTTATCATTGTTTTTATTAACTCACATTGATTTTTTGTGGCTCAAGTTTGAAATATTTGTGGCCTTGTCGCATTTAAGGCGATATATATATACACAACTTTGTATTTCTCTTTGTTTGAACACATTGATCACCTGAGTACGGGACACCTCTATCATTGGTGGGAAGGGGGACACTCAATCCCTGTCTCCAATACCCACCTCATAAGTGGAGTTATTTTATCATATTTATATATATTTTTTTGGCGCTACACTTGCTTTTTTTCACTCTTTATAAGGAGACACTTTTGGTCCAGAATCCCCTGACACAGGATTTAGCACTCGGATCTCTTCAGCTTAACTTTGATAGAACTTTAGCTTCGACAGGCGACACCTTTAACCCCCCTGCCGGTATCCCCGAGCGTGACTCGGGGTGGATTTTTTATGTAAAAATCGATATCCCCGAGTCGCGCTCGGGGTGAATATGCAGAGCCTGCAGCGCGCTGGCTTACCTTGTATCCAGGCGGGGTACTGTACTTACCTTGTCCCTGGATCCAGCGATGCATCCCCGCTGTGTGAGCGAGTGGCGTCCTCCATTCGACTCACACAGTGCCGACGTAACGACGCACGGGGGCGGAGACCGGCGGCAAATTCAAAAAAGTAAACAAACACATTACATACAGAATACTGTAATCTTATAGATTACAGTACTGTATGTAAAAAGTACACACACCCCCTGTCCCTAGTGGTCTGCCCAGTGCCCTGCATGTTCTTTTACATAATAAAAAAAAAAATGTTGTGCCTGCAAACTGTAGATTGCCCATAGCAACCAAAAGTGTCCCTTTATGTCAAAAGTGATTTTAGAGCAGCTAGAAAACAGCGATAATAAATGATAATCACTTGCAGAATTGAGCGATAGCGATTTGTGGGGAAATTCGTCATAAAAAAATAAAAGTAATGACAGCGACAATTCTGCAACTGAGCAACTTTCAGTGATTTTGATTTGATTACATTAGTGAATAATTTTTATTATAATTACATTATTATTTGTTATAATTATTTATAGTTATTTATTATATTATAATTTTATGATTTTGTGTTTCAAACTTTATCATACCCGGGATGTCTACAAGACTCTGGTTTGGACAAATTTAAGTGAGTTATTCCTAAGAATTGCAGGCCTACGGTATAAAACGCAGAATTTCCATGCAAAATAATTGTACCGCTTTTGGTTCGTAATTCCAGACAAAATCATACCGCCAGGGAGGTTAAGCCTCTCAGTGTATGGTGCATCCTTCTATGAAGTTTCCAGGCCTTCTTCCAAGGTACCAGCCTCTTGCATGGCTCTCTCCAGGATAGGTCCTCCCCTGGCTTCCTTCATCAAGCGACCTCCTCCCACAGGACGGACGGCACAGGATCACCTCTGAAAAAGGCAGGCCCCAATCTAACTACTGGGCCTACCAGGCGAAGCCAACGTGGTCCCGGAGTCAGGCGCGTGGGACGACAGACCCCACCAATGGCGTCTGTCCCTTAAGTACCCCTCCCCAGCATGCACAGCGGGGCGACCACTCTCACTGATTCGCTGCCAAGGGGAATACCCAATACACCCTGACTTTGCTGCTGCCACACTTGGCCTGGGGTGGTAATGACACCCCCAGGCGAGCAATGGTGGAACTCTCAGCACAGCCATGGCTGGAACAGAGGCTTAATTTAACCATAATCAAACTAGTCTGAGCAAAACAACAGCCCAGACCCCAATAAATTTACAGCAGCGCCTGTTCAACAGGAGCAGGGCACTACACAGTAAACTGATTTTAAGTCTAGCTTGATATTTATTGTATGTCTCAGAGCAGGTGGAGAGCGAAATTGTATAGGCGGGGCCCAGGGAAATTTTTGCCCAGGGTCCAATCAACATTAAAGATAATTCTTTATAAAAAATGTACCTTTTCCTCTCACAGTACATGTACACCCAAATAGCTTGAATCTCAAAAATCTTTAGCATGACTGTGATGTTACATATACGTATATTGGCGTAAGTCGGTCGGCAAGTGGTTCTGCCTCTGTCTAAGCTGAACTCTTTCTCCCACCGTACTTTGTATATTCCCTTCCCTTCCTTCCCTCTTGTTTCATTCCTTTTCATTTTTCGGCATGAAAAAAAACATTGTTTTTCAGCATGTCCAAAAAACAAAGTTTTTCCAACTTCATCATTAAAAACGATGTTGCCCACACACCATCGTTTTTGAAAAATGATGAACAAAGCGCGGTGACGTACAACACGTACGACGGCACTCTAAAGGGGAAGTTCTATTCGCCTTTGGGCTGATTTTAGCTGATTCCTTGTTAGTAAAAGACGATTCGCGCTTTTGTGTCTGTTACAGCGTGATGAATGTGCTTACTCCATTATGAATGGTAGTTTTACCAGAACGAGCGCTCCCGTCTCATAACTTGCTTCTGAGGATGCGCGGGTTTAAAACGTCGTTTTAGCCCACACACGATCATTTTTTACAACCCGAAAAACAAGATTTTTTAAAACGACGTGAAAAAATGCAGCATGTTGGAATTATTTTTTTTTTTTCGTTTTTCAGAAGATGAAAACGATGTGAAGCCCACACGCGATCATTTTAAATGATAAAACAACATTTTTTTTCATGCCGAAAAATGATCGTGTGTACGCGGCATTAGTATTCTGCCATGTTGTACACATCTTTCGATGTGGCTTACAACATCAATGTTTTTCTACCTATGAGTATCCTTCATTAAATGGAACATTCAAAAGGCTTCATCATCTGTCTCCTCAACATGTGAGGCCGTGTACACACGGCAGAGAACCTCGACGGGCAGAACACATCGTTCCGCCCGTCGAGGTTCCCTGCCGGCCGTCGAAATCGGAGACTCGCCCGTCGGGAATGGCAACCAGCCATTCTTCCAGGTGGGCCGTCGAGCAAATAGAGAGCGTGCTCTCTATTTCTGCTCGACGGGCTTCCCGACGGGAAGCTCACCGAGAGTGTACACACGGCCGAGGTCCTCGCTGGAATGCAGCTTCCAGCGAGGTTCTCGCTGGTTTCCAGCGAGAACCTCGGTCGTGTGTACACGGCCTGAGTTTATTCATCGAGGTAAACTCTCTGAATTGATGCAAGGGATAAATAGATCACCAGGTTGTATAAGCCCTATATGAAGCTGGAGATAAGCTTATGGCCTTGTATTTGAGTCAGAACAATGACCTGCTATAAACTGACATAAACGTCCCTAATTCTAGATTTAGTTTGCAGCTAGGCTGTAACCAAGATTAGCTCTGATTGGTTGCAGCTGAAATTTAGGTACGATTTTTTTTTTTTTTGCATTGTTACATTAGTTCAGCTTGGACCAATACAGTGGGCCAGATTCAGAACGTATTTACGTCGGCGTATCTAGAGGTACGCCGCGTAAATACTAAGAATAGCCGGCGTATCCTTTTTCTGTATTCAGAAAACAAGATACGCCGGAATTCAGCTAAGATACGAGCGACATAAGTCTGTTACACCATCTTAAATTAGTTGCATGTTTACGCTGGCCGCTAGGTGGCGCTTCCGTCGATTTACGTGTTGAATATGTAAATTAGGGAGATACGCCGATTCACGAACGTACTTGCGGCTGGGCGTCGTAGTTTACGTCGTTTGCATAAGCGTTAGTCAGGCGTAAAGTTACCCCTGCTATATGATGTCTGCTATAGCGAAGGACTTTGTTACTCCCATGGGATTGAGACGCCCTACCACCACGCCAGGGGTCTTTACCGTAACGACAACCTCCGGTGTACCTGTGACGGACACGGGAGTTCGATTGTCCACGGAAGGACAATTTGTGCTGCTGTCCTCAGAGGGAGTGGAGATACTGGGCCTGGCTTGCCCTAAATTCCAGGAGTTGGCCGTTCATTTGTTGCCCTTTGGCCGATGCCGGAGATGTCGGGCTTACCTGTTTGAGGTGAGGCCGTCTGTTGCTGTAATCGACTTCCAAATAGTTAACCAGGGGACGCACAGGGTGTGCGTTCCCTGGTTAACACTGACACTTGTCTAGGCAATCAGGTTCACCGAGTCTGGTTACCGCTAACCTGATTGGCTGAAGTGTCATCGAGGGCGGAAGAAGACATCAAGGGACAGTGGAAGTTGGATAAATGACCTGAGAAAGGTAAGTGCCAGGTGGGGGGCAATCTGGTGGTATTTGAGGGGGAAAACTGGCAGCATTTTACAGGGCAAACTGGCGGTTTTTGAGGGGGCAAACTGGCGGCAATTCATGGAATGGCACAGTGGCAATAATTGATGGGCACAGTGGCGAGAATTGATGGGCACAGTGGTGACAATTGATGGCACAATGGCTGCGTTTGATGGCACAGTGACAACAATTGATGGCATGGCACAGTGCCGACAATTGATGAGCACCGTGGCTGCATTTGATGGCACACTGGCTGTGTTTGATGGGCACAGTGGCTGTGTTTGATGGGCACAGTGGCTGTGTTTGATGGGCACAGTAGCTGCGTATGATGGGCACAGTTATGCCGCGTACACACCACCGTTTTTCGGGATGAACAAAATGACATTTTTAATGGTCTAGAACAAACAATGTTTTTTTCAACCCCATTATTGTTAAAACGGCCTTGCCCACACACGATCGTGAAAAAAAAATGCTCTAGCAAAGTGAGGTGACATACAACACGTACGACGGCACTATAAAGGGGAAGTTCCATTCGGATGACGCCACCCTTGGGGCTGCTTTTGCTGATTCCGTGTTAGTAAAAGATGATTTGCGCTTTTCAGTCTGTTACAGCGTGATGAATGTGCTTACTCCATTACGAACGCTTGTTTTACCAGAACGTGCGCTCCTGTCTCATAACTTGCTTCTAAACATGCGCATTTTTTCACGTTGTTAAAGCCCACACACGACCATTTTTTACGACGTTAAAAACGACGTGAAAATTTACAGCATGTTCTATATTTTTAATGGCCATTTTTTACATCGTGAAAAATTCTCTGGAGCCCACACACAATCGTTTTTAATGACATTAAAAAAAAAAATGTTACATCCCTAAAAACGGTCATGTGTACGCAGCATAACTCTGGAGGTTCTCATTAGACCAAAGGGGACCCGGGATTTGGCTACAAATAATAAAAGAACATTCCACACTGTTCCAGACTTTTTTTTAATTAAAAGTGAACTGTACTATTTTCATTCGGCAATGATGGGCACAAAGTTTTCCAGAGCAAACTCCATTCTGGAGGTATGATGAAAGCCGGGAACACTCTGTAAGCAGAAAGAAGATGATTTAAAGGGATGACCCCGGTCAAAATAGGAACAGCTGTTTTCAAACAGATATAATGGCCACGGCCTGCCTGAGTATTTTTTTTTATTCACTCTGTAGGCGGTCGCTGGTTCTATCATCTATGTTCCTTGTACTACTGATCTGAGCTGGTCTGAAAAAGATGTTTTCAGTGTTTTTTCTTTAAGAGTTTTAATTCCACTTCCCTTATTGACATACACTATATTACCAAAAGTATTGGGACACCTGCCTTTACATGCACATGAACTTTAATGGCATCCCAGTCTTAGTCCGTAGGGTTCAATGTTGAGTTGGCTCACCCTTTGCAGCTATAACAGCTTCAACTCTTCTGGGAAGGCCGTCCACAAGGTTTAGGAGTGTGTCTATGGGAATGTTTGACCATTCTTCCAGAAGAGCATTTGTGCGGTCAGGCACTGATGTTGGACGAGGCGGACAATTTTTTCCGATTTAATTTATCCCAAAGGTGTTCTATTGGGTTGAGGTCATGACTCTTTATCCATATCTTTATGGATTTTTCTTTGTGCACTGGTCCAACTCATTTGGTGAAGGGGGCATTATGGTGTGGGTTTTTTTTTTTTTTCCAGGGGTTGGGCTTGGTCCCTTATTTCCCCACTTTTAAGGAGTCAGCATACCAAGACAATTTGGACAATTTCATGCTCCCAACTTTGTGGGAACAGTTTGGGGACGGCCCCTTCCTATTCCAACATGACTGTACACCAGTGCACAAAGCAGGGTCCATAGAGACATGGATGAGCGAGGTCGGGGTGGAGGAACTTGCTTCATCACTGGACACATGAATATTGTGAAAATTAAGAGATTGTAGTCCAGCAGCTAAAATAAAGCATCTGTACAGATAATAGATGGCTTAATAATCGCAGCACTCGGCCCGTAGCATGCTGCTAATAAAATTGAAGACAAACTAGCAAAAGCACATATTAACTTCTAATTACAAAAGAAGTGCAAGTAACGTGTAACTTGGCAATCATATTTTAACCACTTAACGCCCGCCGCACGAATATTTACGTCTACAAAATGGCGCGGACAGGCAGATGGATGTAAATTTACGTCCCTGCCTACTAGCGGGTCGGGGGTCCGATCGGGGGTCTGCGTGCGGCAGGCGGCTTACCTCCGGGAGCGATCCGACTCGAGGGGGCGGCGGTTAGTTTCTGTCCGCCCCCTCGTGATCGCTCCCAGCCAATCCTGTGCGCCGCCGCCGTGTCACTTCCTCTGCTTGTAAAATGTAAACATAGGCAGAGGAAGTGATGCAGCCCTTATCTCGGCGGTATTTTCAAACCGCCATAATGAGAGAAGAGGCACAGTAAGTCTGCACCAACACTACACTGACACCAGTACACGCAGGCACATTTAACCCCTTGCGATCACCCCCCCCCCCTGTCACACTGTCAATGATTGCAGTGATCATATATGTATGATCACTGCATTTAGTGTCAGTGTGACAGGCAGTTAGTGTTAGGTTCAGGGTAGCCTCCGTACCCCCCCTCCCTAATAAAGTTTTAACCCCTTGATCACTGCCCTAGTTAACCCTTTCACTCCCTATTGCCAGTGTCACTAAGCGATAATTTTTCTGATCGCTGTATTAGTGTCACTGTTGCTGCTAGATAGCTAAAAAAAATGTTATCGAGATTTTTTTTTTTACTAAAGACATGTGGCTGAATACATTTTGGGCTAAATGTTTGACTAAAATTTAGTTTATTCAATTTTTCGTATAACAAAAAGTAAAAAATATTGTTTTTTTTTTCCAAAATGTCGCTCTATTTTTGTTTATAGCGCAAAAAAAAAATCACAGAGGCAATCAAATACCATCAAAAGAAAGCTCTATTTGTGGGAAGAAAAGGACACAAATTTCGTTTGGGAGCCACGTCGCACGACCACGCAATTGTCTATTAAAGCGACGCAGTGGCGAATTGTAGCAGCATATTGGTCCGGGGCTTAAGTGGTTAATAGGGGAGGTTTTTCAAGGAAATCTGCTCAGCTGGTTCTTTGAAAGGATTTCAAATTACATGATAATATTTGAGGGTTACATCCTGGGTGATATCTCTTTAACCACTTCAGCCCTGGACCATTTTGTTGCTAAAGGACAAGGCCCCTTTTTGCGATTCGGCACTGCGTCCCTTTAACTGACAATTGCGCGCTTGTGCAACGTGGCTCCCGAACAAATTTTATGTCCTTTTTTCCCACAAATAGAGCTTTCTTTTGGTGGTATTTGATCACCTCTGCAGTTTTTATTTTTTACGCTATAAACAAAAATAAAGCGACAATTTTGAAAAAAATTCTATATTTTTTTTTTTTGCTATAATAAATATCCCCCAAAAATATATATAAAAAAAATTTCCCCCTCAGTTTAGGCCGATACGTTATTTTCTACATATTTTTGGTAAAAAAATAAATTGCAAAAAGCATTTATTGATTGGTTTGCGCAAAAGTTATAGCATCTACAAAATAGGGGATAGATTTATGGCATTTTTATATAAAAAATAAATAAATTTTACTAGAAATGGCGGCAATCAACGATTTTTATCGTGACTGCGACATCATGGCAGACAGATCGGACACATTTTTGGGACCATTGTCATTTTTACAGCAAACAGTGCTATAAAAATGCACTTATAACTGTGAAAATTACACTGGCAGTGAAGGGGATAACCACTAGGTGGCGCTGTAGGGGTTAAGTGTGCCCTAGTGAGTGTTTCTTACTGTGGGGGGGGGTGGGCTACGTGTGACAAGCCAGTCATCACCGCTTCCGATTACAGGAAGCGGTGATCACTGTCATTGTCACTAGGCAGAGCGGGGAGATGCTCGTTTACATCACCATCTACCTGCTCTATCTCTCAGTGAGACGATCGTGGGTATCCCCGCAGCAATCGAGTCCACGGGCCCCGTGGACGGGTTCACGCAGCTTGCGGCGGGCACGAGCATGCAAAATGGTGCTTCCTTAAAGGGGACGTATATATATATATATATATATATATATATATATATATATATACATATATGTCCTTCTGCCCAGGAGTGCCATTGTGTCGATGTAAATATGTCTGTAAATTTACTGGCGGTTGGCAACCCTGCTGGCAGGGGACAGGCTTTTCCACTCAGGCTGTGACTGTTTTTGGCTTTGCATACCATTTTTCTTTTGTTTTGAGGCACGTGGAATGTATTCATCTGAAATAATAATCAGGCTTGAACATAACAGCCATGCACGTTATCAGATAAAACATAAATTATGATATGCTGCAGACAGGGGCGGACTGACAACTCATGGGGCCCCTGGGCAATAGGAGATTATGGGGCCCACAGGCAATAGATTATGGGGCCACAAAGTATATACACACACACATACAGTATACATACAGTATACACACACAGACACACAATATAGACACGGTATACATACACACAGAATACACATACACACACTGGAAAGGCACTGGAGAGGTGGGGCAGCTATAATCTTGGGATTTAAAAAAAAAAAAACACAGATTTTTACATACTGTCCCTGGTTTTACTGAGGCTGGTAAACCTGATGGGGCCCCCTAGTGGCATGGGGCCCTCAGGCAGTGCATGGGGCCCTCGGGCAGTGCCTGAGTGGTCAGTCCACAACAGGCTGCAGATGTAAAGGGCAAATGTAATCCACCCCAAAATGGATTTTTCCCTCCTTTATAAGTAACAAACACGTCTTGTTTTATTATTTTTTGTTTTTTTATGCCTATGGATTGTGGAGGAAATAAATTCTGATGTGGGGAATTTTTTTGACCTAACATCTGCTGAGTTCTCTCTCCCTGGTAAAGGGATTTCTATGGCTGCACGCAGGTCACGCTCCCACCGCAGACTGCATATTATCAGTCTTGTCGGCTTTCAATAGTCATCGATCAGACGGGGAAAGTCACTCTGTAGATAGCGGAGCTGTATATTCCGTTTTGATTCACTTGTCCGCCCTCATGTATAAGGCGAGTGACACAAGCACTGTGTGTTCCCATGGCTGCCGACTATACAAATGAGGCTTTGAGACATAGGAAGAAGAATTAACCACTTCCATACAGGGCACTCTTATACACCTTCCCGCCCAGACCAAAACGTTTTTTTTTTGTGTTTCAGTTACAAAACATTGTAAAAAAAAAAGTAAGTTTTCTCCTTCACTGAGGGGCACTGATAGGCACCAAGGTGATACCAATGAGGTGGCACTGATGATGGGCAATAATATGTGGCACTGATAGGCGGCACGGATGGAAACGAATAGGCGGCACGGATGGGCACGGATAGGCGGCATGGATAGGCGGCACGGATGGGAACGAATAGGGAGCACGGATGGGCACGGATAGGGAGCACGGATGGGCACTGATAGGCGGCACGGATGGGCAGCATGGATGGGCACGGATGGGCACTGATAGGCGACATGAATGGGCATTGATAGGCGGCATGGATGGGCACTGATAGGTGGCATGGATAGGCACTGATCTGTGGCACTGATGTACTAATGGATGCCAATCAGTGCCAAACAATAATGCCTGCCAATCAGTGATGCCCAATGTGGGCACTGATTGACATCCATTATTCATTTCTGATTGGCATCCCTGGTGGTCTAGGGTGGCATACCTGTGGTGGGCATCCCTAGTGGTCTGGTGGCATCCCTGGTGGTCCAGTGTGGGCATCCTCAGGGGGCTGCGCTGATAATCGATCAGCACAAATCCCCCCTGTCAGAGGAGACGCGAGTGAGGAAAGGCCGATTACCGGCTTTTCCTGTTTACATCGTGATCATCCGTGATTGGACACGGCTGATCACATGGTAAAGAGTCTCCGTCAGAGACTCTTTACCTAGATCGGTGTTGCGGCGTGTCAGACTGACACCCCACAACAACGATCGCCGCCATGCGCGCCTCCAGGGGCGCGCAACAGCTCAATATCCTGAAGACGTCATATGACGTCCACTCAGGATATTGAAACCACTTTGCCGCCGTCATTTTGCTATATGGCAGGTGGCAAGTGGTTAATTAAAGGGGAACTCCAGCCCAAAGAGCTGAAGGCACAGCTGAAACACATTCACGGGCGCTGTTTTATCTTCTGAAAGATACGCAAAGTTTACATTCACATGGATAAACATGCATTTTATAGACCTTTGGTTTTGTACTCTTATCACCACTTTCCTATTTTCATTTTTATTTTAATTGCATAGCAATTTTTATTTTGCTATCACCACATTCTTATTGTAACGTTTATTTTAAATTTAATTGCATTTAAATTTTTCATTTAACTTGTTAACACTAAAGTTTCTATTTAAATTAAAATTTTCTATTGTATTATATTAATAATAAAATATTTATTAATTTTAATTGCAATTCTATGTTAATTGTATTTTTTGTCTAATGTCTTATCGCCACTTTCCCATTACAGAAGTTGTGTCTGAATATGACTGAGCAGTCCAATAGGCACCTGGTGCACTTGGTAAAAGAACTCTCGCTCTCTTTCCCTGCAATACAAGTCTGGGGCGGGGCTCTTGTAATGAGGGGTGTGGCTACTACTCAGCTCTGCCAGCACAAAGCACTGGAGTGGAAGTACAGGAAGCAGTGTTGCCAACCTACCAGATTAAAATTTACTGGCACGACACCTGAAATTTACTGGCGCAGCCACGTTTTTACTGGCATTTCACAAAAGTTACTAAATTACATTTTTAGGTGCAAATTTCAGTATTTAGGCTACAAACAAGTACGCTAGGCAAATAGCAATGTGATTTAAGGTAGATATTAAGGTAAAAAAACATATGTTTGTTATTTTCAATATAATAAGGGCAAATTATTTAAATCCCCCTTACCCCCTTTACCCCCCTCGGCGGTCACATCTCCCTCCCCCTCACCCCCTGCCACCCACACCCCCTGCCACCAACAACCCTTCACCCCCCTCGCCACCCTCCCCCTCTGCGGTGCCACCCACCCCCTGCCTCCAATCACCCCCTCCCTAACGCCCCCTGCCTCCAACTCCCTGCCTCACCCCCTGCCTCCATCCCCCCTGTGGTCCAATCACCCCCTCCCTCACCCCCTGCCTCCAATCACCCCCTGCCTCCATCGCCTCTATTGTCCCCCCCATCCTCCTCTTCGGTGCCACCAACAACCCCTGTCTCCATCCCCACCCTCTGCGATGCCACCCTCCCCCTCTGCGGTGCCACCATCACCCCCTGCCTCCAATCACCCCCTGCCACTAACGCCCCCTGACTCCAATCACTCCCTGCCTCAATCATCCCCTGCCTCCATCCCCCTCTGTGGTGCCACAATCACCCCCTGCCTCCAATCACCCCCTGCCTCCAATCTCCCTCTGCCTCCAATCACCCCCAGCCTCCATCGTCCCCTGCTTCCATCCCCCTCTTTGGTGCCACCAACCACCCCTGTCTCCATTCCCCACCCTCTGTGATGCCACCATCCCCCTCTGCGGTGCCACCAACAGCCCCTGCCTCCAATAACCCCCTGCCACTAACACCCCCTGTCTCCAATCTTCCCCTGCCTCCATTGCCCCTCTGCCTCCTTCTACCCTCTGCGGTGCCACCGCAGCCACCATCACCCCCTGCCTCCAATCTCCATGCGCAGTTCCAACCCAAACCGATCGTGCCTATTTTTACTGGCACATTCCCGCAACCATGGACATTTACAAACGGGGGTAAAAAGTGCCCATTTTTACGGACTGTCCATAAAAATACGGACGGGTGGCTACACTGACAGGAAGTAACATATTCACAGAGGGGGGAAAGGGTATCTTGTGACATTTTCATGCAAAAATCATAACAAGATGAGTATAAAATTATAAAGAGATAAAAAAAAAAAAAGTGTGAGAGTCTTCAGCTGGGCCTTGAAATGAAGGAAGTGTAATATTTTGGTATTGTAATATGTATGTAGCACCGGGTTACTTCCAAGTACCGGTGCTATTAAAATTTTGAGTTTAATCAGAGTGTAAGTGACTCTGATTCCAATTGCAATTATTTAAAGAGGAGCTCCAGCCGCAATTTTTTTTTTTTTTAAAGTCAGCAGCTACTAACAGTGTAGCTGCTGACTTTAAAAAAGGACACTTACCTTGTCCTACTTGCCCACGCTGATGGGCCCCCCGATGCCGGTCCCACGATCGTTCCGGGTCCCGCTTCACACTATGGGAAACAGGCAATGAAGCCGTACGGCTTACTGCCCATTTCCTACTGCGCCTGCGTGAGTCTCACGCTGGCTTGTGAATGGGCGGCTGCTCTCTGAGAACACACACAGTTCCCAGAAAGCAGCGCGCCCCATTCACAAAGAGAAGGACAAGAAGAAATCGGACCGCGAAGTGGAAGAGGCAGATTACGGACTTCCGCATAGCAACAGGTATTTCGGGTGAGTATTTTTTTTTTTTTCAGGTTTTTTTTATTAAATTTTTTTAAACAACATGGGAAAATTTTGTTTTCCTGGGTGGAGCTCCGCTTTAAGTAGGGTCTCTGTTTCAGCTTGGCTGTGCTGTGAGCTCATTCTGTTGTACTGGGGTGTTTTCCCACCCCGGTGCAGTAGGTGGCAGCAGTAGAGTTGAGGTTTGGGTGTCCTTTCCCAGCAGCCAATCAGGAGGCTTGGGCCTCACTGGGCATGCTGGGAGAGGGTACTTATGGATCAGACGCCATGTTGGCGGGGTTCGTCTTTCAGTGTGGCACCCACCTTTAGGGTGACCACATCACCGCGCCCCAGCGTTATGGCCTACCTGGCCGGGGCGTGTGTGCCATGCGGTGTTCCTGGTTTCGGGGTCATGTTGGTCCGGAACCTTCAAGCAGGACGGGAACTCAGTAGTCGACTGGGTTTCCACTTTTGAAGATCTCAAACAAGTGTAGCTGTTCGGTGGGGAGTCCATCTGAGAAGCGCCAATGAGAGGCTGGCGGTCCAATAGGATTCCGAAGAACCACCGGGGTTCAAGGTAACTGGACACTGAAGGATTGACTCCTCTTTCATTCGGTACCTGGGCGACGTTAAAGCGTATGTCCGCTCAAAAAAAAATATTAAAAGCCAGCAGCTACAAATACTGCAGCTGCTGACTTTTAATATTTGGACACTTACCTGTCCTGGAGTCCAGCGCCGTCCGCAGCAGAGGACAAGCGATCACTCATCACTCTGCTGCTCCCCCCACCATCCACGGTGAGGGAACCAGTAAGTTAAGCGCTCCGGCTTCACTGCCCGGTTCCCAACGGCGCATGTGCGAGTCGCGCTGCGCCCGCCGATTGGCTCCCGCTATGTGCTGGGAGCCAAGTGTTCCCAGCACACAACGGGAGGCGACGGGAGGTGACAACATGCCCGCATTCTGCCTGAGAATGCTGGGCCAGAAGTGGGTGCAAATACCTGTCTTTAGACAGGTATCTGCACCCCCCTCCCCCTGAAAGGTGTCAAATGTGACACTGGAGGGGGGGAGGGTTCCGATCAGCGTGGGTGAACTTTAGGGTGGAGCTCCACTTTAAGAAGAAGATCCAGGCGTAACTTCATGTAGGAGGGTTACCTCCGTATCTGCAATCAGAGAGGGCCTGTGGCAGAGGCGTCCCCCTGACATTCATTCAGGAGGGTCTGTGGCAGAGACTTTGCCCTGAAAGGGTTTGAGTGATACTTCGGCTGATAGGTCGGTGAGAGAGGCCTATCCGGGTACGCTAATCCCACTCAGGAGTGGTGTGGAAAGTGCTACGCACAGGCGCAGGACTGCTCCAAATACTACGCCTGAATCTGCTGTTCTCCTTTCAACCCTCGTCTGTCCTTTTCATTCCTGTTCACTGTTTTGACCCCGCTGAGTAATAAAGAGCACATAAAAAGACATTTGCATGCGGACATTCCTTTTCTACTGATGCATGCATCATTCACCCCTAAACATTCGGAAGGAGCCATGAGGTAAATCCGCCATCCCATCAATTCTCAGCAGCTCCTTCGGGGTACCGCTACATGTATAAATTATAGTTCCTCCATCCTAAAGCGGAGTTCCACCCAAAAGTGGAACTTCCACTTTACGCACTCACCCCCTTACATGCCACATTTGACATGTAATTTTTTTGGGGGAGGGAGTGGGGGCTTTGTTAGGAGTGGGACTTCCTGTCCCACTTCCTCCTTCGGGCCGCCTAGGTAACTCCTCCTCTCCATCTAGGCGGCCCCTCCCTCTAGGTGATCTCCTGTGACATGTGACAGATCCCAAAAGATCGCCTGTCTCCTCCGAGAATGCAGCGCGACTCGCGCATGTGCAATGCGTGCCCGGCCGTAAAGCCGACAGAGAGGAGGGGAAGAGGAGCGACGCTCCGGGCGACCTGAATCGTGGAACAGGTAAGTGTCTGTTTATTAAAAGTCAGCAGCTACACTTTTTTTAGCTGCTGACTTTTAATATAAAAAGCCTGGAACTTGTCGTTAACCACTTGGTATCCCGGCCATATTCAAAAGACAGCCACAAGGTGGCTCTCGATTAGCTGGGAGGACATCTATAGACATCCTCGGCTCTTCCGGCCACTGGGGGGCGTGCGCGTGCCTGCCGCATCACTAAGGTGCCGATGCGAGTGCCCCCCAGTGGCCGGAGGAGCCGAGGACGTCTATAGACGTCCTCCCGGCAATTGTTTCTCTCATAAGTGCAGCGCAGTGGTCCAGTGAGTAGCACTTTCGCCTAGCAGCAAAAGTGTCGCTGGTTCGAATCCCGACCACGACACCATCTGCCTGGAGTTTGCATGTTCTCCCTGTGTCTGCGTGGGTTTCCTCCGGGTACTCCGGTTTCCTCCCACACTCCAAAGACATGCTGGTAGGTAAATTGGATCGTCCAAAAGAAATTGACCCAGTATATATGTGTGTGTATGACTGTGTGTCCATAGCGTGTCAAGATCCTACGGGGTAAAATTGACCACACCAGCCAAGCAGACACTGGCTGGAAAAAGCGCCCAGAGGCGATTCAGTTCGCATGCGTTGCGCTATACAAGTCATTCATTCATTCATAAACCTCGTACACCCGATTGGAGTTTCTGCGGACAAAGTGTAGGACTTTTGTCTGAAGGTCGTTGGCCAGGAACTTGTCTTGCATACAAACGGCAAATAATTGTCGGCCAACAAACATGAAACGACTTGGTTTTTCAGCTCTTTAGCACCACCCTTTGGGCAACTTCTGCTAATGTTGTGTTATGGTGAGCATTGCTTCTGAGCATGCGTGTTTGTACTTTGGTGTTTTGTCTGATTTGACTTGCGTACACACGATCGGAAAATCCAACAACCCTCAATTGTTGGCGGACAATGCCACATTTATTTCTTCCACATTTGTCCACGGAAAATCCAACAACAATTGTCCGACGGAGCATACAAACGGTTGAATTTTCCGACAACAGCCTATCATCACACAATTCAAGTTGGATAATCCGATCGTGTGTACGAGGCTTAAAGGAACACTAAAGGCAAAAAAATGTTTGGGGTAAAATAACAAACATGTTATACTTACCTCCACTATGCAGCTCGTTTTGCACAGGGTGTCCCCGAACCTGATCTTCTGGGGGTCCCTCGACGGCTGTCTTGGCTTCTCCTCGCAAGAGCTTTCAACCTTCATGCGAGCTCCGCCCCCGGCGCACTGCGTCATTGGATGTGTTTGACAGTCAATGGCTGCGCTGCTATCAATCCGTCCAACCTAGCTAATCAACGGCCAGGCTGGTAACCAAACAGGATGAAGGGGACGCGCGCGCGGAACTTTCGAGGGGTCAGGTAAGTAAAACGGGGGCTAGGGAGGGGGGGGGTTGGTGGTGATGTAGGATGTTTTTTCATTGATGCATAGGATGCATTAAGGTAAAAAAACATTTACCTTTACAACCCCAAAACTTGCTATAATCGTCAGCTCCATCTAGTGGACAAGATGCAATATATTTTTCTGAAACGTCATGATCAGAAAATATACCCCATTTTAGCCACTAGATGGAGCTGATGATCATAAGGAGTCATAGTATTTGGCTACTTTCACACTGTAGCCGCAGCCACGTCAGTGGTAAAGCGCTGCTTAACTCTTAAAACCATCCGTGCTGTGGCACTTCTGAAGTGCTTTTCAGGTGCTTCGGAAGCACTGCCCATGCATTCCATGGGCAGGGGCGGTTTAGGAGTGCTGTACTGTAAACACTGCTCCCAAACCACCCCAAAGATGCTGTTTGCGGGACTTTTTGTAACGCCCCGCCCCAGTGTGAAGGCACTCAGAGGGCCAGATTCTCAGCTGAGATACGACGGTGTATCTTAGATACACCGTCGTATCGCAGTATCGCAGTATCGCATTTTTTTTCAATGGGTATCTATGCGAGTGATTCTTAGAATTACTTACGCATAGATACACTAAAGATCTGACAGGTGTAAAACAATTACACCGTCGGATCTTAGATGTAATGACAACGCCGACCGCTAGGTGGCCTTTACGTTGTTTTCTCATTTGCCTATGCAAATGAGCCTAATACGCCGATTCCCGAACGTTTTAACGCCGCCCCGTCGTCGTTTCCGTACGCGTAAGGTTACCCCTGCTATATGAGGGGTATGTTTTCCCGAAGTTCCGTCGTTGCCATGTTAAGTATGGCGTCGGGTCAGCGTCGTCTTTTTCCATCGGTTACGTCGTTTTACTAAGTCGTTTGCGAATAGGGAATTGCGTAAGTGACGATCACGACGTTTTGACGTCGGTTTCAACGACGCTTTCCGATGTGAGCTGGAGCATGAGCACTGGGCTTTTTTCCCGGCCGGCACATGCGCAGTTCGATCGACGCGGGGGCACGCTTAATTTAAATACAGCACGCCCCCTCCTTCACTATTTGAATTACGCGGCCTTACGACTCCGCATTTACGCTACGCCGCCGAAAATTACGGAGCAAGTGCTTTGAGAATACAGCACTTGCTCCACTAATTTGCGTAGGCGTAGTGTAAATGCGATACGATACGCTACGCCGCCAGATACGCCATTTTTTGAGAATCTGGCCCAGGATTTTCACATTTGGGCGGCATGGGAAGCGGTTTTCACATGCTTTACAGGCACTGATTCTAGCGCTAAAACACCTGAAAACCGCCTTCAGTGTGAAAGGGGTCTTATAGAAAATGGTGGGAAAATGTCGGCACTTTGGACGAATGCTTGTGACATTCGTCCAACTAATGTTTTTTTATAAATAAACCTCTGTTTTATTGGATAACTTTTTTTTTGTACAAATGTATAAGTGGATAATATTTGTACAATATTTGCCTTTAAAAAAATAAAAATAAAGCTGCATCTCAGGCACTTATTTTGCATTCTAAGCTAATTACATATTTACGTGGTTATAAAGAACTGTATTATGCAAAATAAGAAAAATCTATAGGGAGACATATTCAGATGTAAATCTTTTACACATAAAAACGGAAACAATTAATTAAGGCTTTTTAATTATTATACAGTCATTTTTTCTACATTGTGTATATCCACCATAGAACACAAATAATTAAAACCGTGTTAAAAAAAAAAAGTGTATAATTGGGACAAATAAGGGGATCTAGTTATATTTGTTTTCACACAAAGTTTGCACTGCTTTTAGCAAAGATTTTTACATTTTTCTAGGTGGGTACAGTTGGGAATGTGTAAATCCTTGGTGTAAATCTTGTGTGAAAGATTATAAAATAAAGGTTAATTGTGTGAATACCTCCAGCATTTCCACAATTGTCACAAATAATAAAGTGTTAATTGTGTGAATACCTCCAGCATACAAATTCCACAATTGTCACAAATAATTGCTGTAAGTAAGCGAGTGTGTCGAGCCGAAATACGCTCTCTATTTCCTCGACGGCCCGCCTGGAAGAATCTGGTTGCCATTATCGCCGAATTGAGAACCTCATGTGTTCTCCGAGGTTCTCTGCCGTGTGTACTAAGAGGATTTCTTTCCTATAATGGTCAGCTCCAGGTACTGGACATAATTCAGACTTTTCCGGAAATACTACAATCAGTAAAAATACTGCAACATGGCCAATAGATGGAGATAAATTGCCTTAAGGGCATTCTGTGACTTATAGCTGTACTGGAGTACTGGAAGGAAAGGTACCAGAGATGGTAACGGGACAAGTTAGCCCCCCCCCATATAAAAAAAATTTAGACTTTTTTTAAGCAGTTTGTTAGATCTTTGTTAGGTCAGGTTAGATCAATCATTGTTTGCGTTAGATCTCACACAGAAGAAGCAATATTAACAGTTATTTGCTAGGGGGGCTAACCCGTCATCAGCCCCCCCTATCAAATTTTCTGGCCAAAAATCATTCAGGCTAATAGATATTTGTTAGCTAATCAAGTGGTTTTAATTTCATTGTTTCCGAGATATTCCACATAAAAAAATGATTTTTTTTTTTTATTTTTATTTTTTATTTTTTAAAGTGTATTTTTGTGCGTGAATCGAGAGAGAGGAGCCGGACAGATATAGGCAGACCCTGGGTGCCATCCTTCTATGCCCCTGGTGGCAACGGGTGTGAAGGCCTCCCACTAACCTGCTCCTCTTGGGAGCCCAACTGGGGCCCAACGGGACCCCTGGCAGAGGGACTTTGATTTTTAGGTGGTACATATGCATGGACATATGGACGGGTTGGCCCCCCCTTATACATTTTTTGGGCCAAAAATCATTCAGGCTGATAGATATTCGTTGGATCCGGTAAGATCAAGTGGTTTTAACGTTAGATCTCACATAATTTAGAGACTTATTACAGAAGTGTATACAAGGACTAATGAGGGGGGCTGGTCCCCCCCTTATCAATTTGTTGGGCCAAAAATCATTCAGGCTGATAGATATTTGTTAGATCCGGTAAGATCAAGTGGTTTTAACGTTAGATCTCACATTGTTTCCGAGATATTCCACATAAAAAATTTGATTTTTAGGTGGTACATATGCATGGACATATGGACGGGTTGGCCCCCCCTTATGAAATTTTCGGGCCGAAAATCATTCAGGCTAATAGATATTCGTTTGATCTGGTAAGATCAAGTGGTTTTAACGTTAGATCTCACATCATTTCAGAGATATTCCACATACAAATACAGATATTGGGTGTATACAAGGACTAATGAGGGGGGGCTGGCCCCCCCTTATAAATTTTTTGGGCCAAAAATCATTCAGGCTGATAGATATTCGTTAGATCCGGTAAGATCAAGTGGTTTTAACGTTAGATCTCACATAATTAGAGACTTATTAAGTGATTAATGAGGGGGGGCTGGCCCCCCCTTATCAATTTTTTGGGCCAAAAATTATTCAGGCTGATAGATATTCGTTAGATCTGGTAAGATCAAGTGGTTTTAACGTTAGATCTCACATTGTTTCCGAGATATTCCACATAAAAAAGTTGATTTTTAGGTGGTACATATGCATGGACATATGGACGGGTTGGCCCCCCCTTATGAAATTTTCTGGCCGAAAATCATTCAGGCTAATAGATATTCGTTTGATCCGGTAAGATCAAGTGGTTTTAACGTTAGATCTCACATCATTTCAGAGATATTCCACATACAAATACAGATATTGGATGTATACAAGGACTAATGAGGGGGGGCTGGCCCCCCCCTTATAAATTTTTTGGGCCAAAAATCATTCAGGCTGATAGATATTCGTTAGATCCGGTAAGATCAAGTGGTTTTAACGTTAGATCTCACATAATTAGAGACTTATTAAGTGATTAATGAGGGGGGCTGGCCCCCCCTTATCAATTTTTTGGGCCAAAAATCATTCAGGCTAATAGATATTCGTTAGATCCGATAAGATCACATGGTTTTAACATTAGATCTCACATAGTTTCCGAGATATTCCACATACAAATACAGGTATTGGGTGTATACAAGGACTAATGAGAGGGGGCTGGCCCCCCCTTATCAATATTTTTGGCCAAAAATTATTCAGGCTAATAGATATTTGCTAGATCCGGTAAGATCAGGTGGTTTTAACGTTAGATCTCACATCGTTTTCGAGATATTCCACATAAAAAAAATAGATTTTAGGTTGTACATATGTATGGACATATGGACAGGTTGGCCCCCCCTTATCAAATTTTCTGGCAAAATTCATTTAGGCTAATAGATATTCGTTAGATCCGGTAAGATCAAGTGGTTTTAACATTTGATTATCCATAATTACAGGGATATTTGGTAGGAATGCACAGATACCTGTTCTAGAATCTATATCGGAGCAGATACTGAGCATTTTCACGTGTACTAGTGATGAGTGCCATTGAGCATACCAGGGCTCGAGTCCTGCGGGAACGCGTGGGAACGACGTCCCTGCACTTATTTTACTGCAGGAATGCCGTTCCCTTTGCAGGACTTGGGCAGCCTCTGCAGTGCCGTACTAACTAGGAGGCGGGGGCGATTCACCTCGGGTGTCACATGCTGGGGGGGTTTCGGGCGGCCGCGGCACCCCCTCCTCCAAGTCCCCTCTATGCATCAGTGACAGCGCGGCGTGTCTGTCGGGCGACCGTGGAGTGTAAAAAACTGACAGTGCAGGGAGAGAGCTGTGACAGGGCGTGGGGGTGCCCGAGTCGGGTGCGGACTGTACCGCTACCCGGGTGACATACAGACCGGCCGCCGTGAGCAAGGAGTAAAAAACACAGTCTCTTGCTCTCTCGTACAACAGGGAGAGCGAGAGATGGTAAGGCAGCGTTAAAGCGGAAGTAAACCCATCAATTTAACAGTTTCGAAAAGCAGTTAAATTTCCGGCATGCTGGGATTGCCAACTGTCACATTGATTGTGCTCTCAACCAAACTGTCAAACCATCCAATGGCTGGTGTCATAACTGATCACATGGGCAGCACCACGGCAGTTGAAGATTAAACATAGGCCAAGATGGCAGCTTCCTTGCCTGAAAATTAAGGGTGGGTTTACTTCCACTTTAAACGGAGGACAGGAAATGCCGGAGATGTAGCAGGTGATTGGTTGCTAGGTGGCCCTAGCAACCAATCATTATCTTGTGGTTCAGAATAGGAAAGTGCAAAGGTAAGAACTAACACAGAGCACATGGGGGGGGGGGGTACAGAGGTTTGACGTGGAGGGGGTACAGAGGTGGACATGGGGGGTACAGTGGTGGACATGGGGGTACAGTGGTGAACACAGGTGGACCGGGGGAACAGAGGTGGAGGGGGTACAGTGGTGGAAATGAGGGGTACAGTGGTGGACATGGGTACAGTGGTGGACATGGGGGGGGTACAGTGGTGGACATGGGGGGGGTACAGTGGTGGACATGGGGGTACAGTGGTGGACATGGGGGGTACAGTGGTGGACATGGGGGGTACAGTGGTGGACACGGGGGGTACAGTGGTGAACACAGGTGGACGGGGGGAACAGAGGTGGACATGGGGGGTACAGAGGTGGACATGGGGGGTACAGAGGTGGACATGGGAGAGGGGGTACAGAGGTGGACGGGGTAGAGGTGGACATGAGGGGGTACAGAGGTGGACATGGGGGGGAACAGGGGTGGAGGGGTACAGATGTGAACACAGAGGTGGACGGGGTAGAGGTGGACATGGGGGGGTACAGAGGTGAACACAGAGGTGGAAGGGGGTACAGAGGTGGACATGGGGAGGAACAGGGGTGAACACAGAGGTGGACGGGGTAGAGGTGGACATGAGGTAGTACAGAGGTGGACATGGGGGGGAACAGAGGTGGAGGGGGCACAGAGGTAAACACAGAGGTGGACATGGGGGGTGCAGAGGTTTACATGGTGGGTACAAAGGTGGACATGGGGGGGAACAGGGGTGGAGGGAGTACAGAGGTGGACATGGGAGGGTACAGAGGTGGGGAGGTACACCCCCCAATGTCCACCTCTGGGTTCATCTCTGTACCCCCCATGTCCACCTCTGTACCCCCCCATGTCCACCTCTGTACTCCCTTCACCCCTGTTCCCCCCCCATGTAAACCTCTGCACCCCCCATGTCCACCTCTGTGTTCACCTATGTGCCCCCTCCACCTCTGTTCCCCCCCATGTCCACCTCTGTACTCCCTTCATGTCCACCTCTACCCCGTCCACCCCTGTGTTCACCCCTGTTCCTCCCCAATGTCAACCTCTGTACCCCCTTCCACCTCTGTGTTCACCTCTGTACCCCCCCATGTCGACCTCTACCCCGTCCACCTCTGTGTTCACCTCTGTACCCCCTCCACCCCTGTTCCCCCCCATGTCCACCTCTGTACCCCCTCATGTCCACCTCTACCCTGTCCACCTCTGTACCCCCTCTCCCTATGTCCACCTCTGTACCCCCCATGTCCACCTCTGTACCCCCCATGTCCACCTCTGTGTTCACCTCTGTATCCCCCCCATGTCCACCTCTGTACCCACTCATGTCCACCTCTGTACCCCCTCCACCTCTGTTCCCCCCCGTCCACCTGTGTTCCACCACTGTACCCCCCATGTCCACCACTGTACCCCCCATGTCCACCTCTGTACCCCCTATGTCCATCTCTGTACCCCCTCCACGTGCTCTGTGTTAGTTCTTACCTTTGCACTTTCCTATTCTGAACCACAAGATAATGATTGGTTGCTAGGGCCACCTAGCAACCAATCACCTGCTACATCTCCGGCATTTCCTGTCCTCCGTTTAACGCTGCCTTACTTCCTTGCTCTCGGCGGCCGCTCTGTATGTCACCCGGGTAGCAGTACAGTCCGCACCCGACTCGGGCACCCCCACACCCTGTCACAGCTCTCTCCCTGCACTGTTAGTTTTTTACACTCCGCGGCCGCCCGACAGACACGCCGCGCTGTCACTGATGCATAGAGGGGACTTGGACCCTCCCAGCATGTGACACCCGAGGTGAGTCCTGCAAAGGGAACGGCGTTCCTGCAGTAAAATAAGTGCAGGGACGTCGTTCCCACGCGTTCCCGCAGGACTCGAGCCCTGGTATGCTCAATGGCACTCATCACTAGTACACGTGAAAATGCTCAGTATCTGCTCCGATATAGATTCCTAGAACAGGTATCTGTGCATTCCTACCAAATATCCCTGTAATTATGGATAATCAAATGTTAAAACCACTTGATCTTACAGGATCTAACGATTATCTATTAGCCTGAATGATTTTTTGCTAGAAAATTTGATTCAAGGGGGGCCAACCCGTCCATATGTCCATACATATGTACAACCTAAAATCTATTTTTTTTATGTGGAATATCTCGAAAACGATGTGAGATCTAACGTTAAAACCACCTGATCTTACCGGATCTAGCAAATATCTATTAGCCTGAATAATTTTTGGCCAAAAATATTGATAAGGGGGGGCCAGCCCCCCCTCATTAGTCCTTGTATACACCCAATATCTGTATTTGTATGTGGAATATCTCGGAAACGATGTGAGATCTAACGTTAAAACCACTTGATCTTACCGGATCTAACGAATATCTATCAGCCTGAATGATTTTTGGCCCAAAAAAATTGATAAGGGGGGGCCAGCCCCCCTCATTAATCACTTAATAAGTATGTGAGATCTAACGTTAAAACCACTTGATCTTACCGGATCTAACAAATATCTATCAGCCTGAATGATTTTTGGCCAAAAATATTGATAAGGGGGGGGGGCAGCCCCCCCTCATTAGTCCTTGTATACACCCAATATCTGTATTTGTATGTGGAATATCTCGGAAACGATGTGAGATCTAACGTTAAAACCACTTGATCTTACCGGATCTAACGAATATCTATCAGCCTGAATGATTTTTGGCCCAAAAAAATTGATAAGGGGGGGCCAGCCCCCCTCATTAATCACTTAATAAGTCTGTAATTATGTGAGATCTAACGTTAAAACCACTTGATCTTACCGGATCTAACAAATATCTATCAGCCTGAATGATTTTTGGCCAAAAATATTGATAAGGGGGGGGCAGCCCCCCCTCATTAGTCCTTGTATACACCCAATATCTGTATTTGTATGTGGAATATCTCTGAAATGATGTGAGATCTAACGTTAAAACCACTTGATCTTACCGGATCAAACGAATATCTATTAGCCTGAATGATTTTCGGCCAGAAAATGTCATAAGGGGGGGCCAACCCGTCCATATGTCCATGCATATGTACCACCTAAAAATCTATTTTTTTATGTGGAATATCTCGGAAACAATGTGAGATCTAACGTTAAAACCACTTGATCTTACCGGATCTAACGAATATCTATCAGCCTGAATGATTTTTGGCCCAAAAAATTGATAAGGGCCCCCCCTCATTAATCACTTAATAAGTCTCTAATTATGTGAGATCTAACGTTAAAACCACTTGATCTTACCGGATCTAACAAATATCTATTAGCCTGAATGATTTTTGGCCAGAAAATTTGGTAGGGGGGGCTGATGACGGGTTAGCCCCCCCAGCAAATAACGGTTAATATTGCTTCTTCTGCGTGAGATCTAACGCAAACAATGATTGATCTTTTTTTTTTTCTTAATTTCTCTTTATTGTTTTTTTTTCTTCTGATAAACATTTTATGTAGTTACACACTGTTGATACAATTAATTTAGTGCACCTTTACATCTACGTATAAACAACCATATATTGTGCAGATTCATTATTTACAAATGTGCCCCCTCCCACCCCTCCCCCCCCCCACCCTCCCTTAATATAAGAAAAACAGGGTACAGAAGGAAGGAGGAAGTATCCTAGTCTGGATTGTTTATTAGTTAGTTCAAAGGAATAGTTAGGGCAAAGGAGATAAGGTCCGGGTAGCACATCAAGGGGACTAACTTGAAGCAAACGGGATTTCCCTCCCTTGTTGTTCTCTTGTTCAGAGGGAGCTTTAACCAGACTTATGGTCGGGGGATTCACAAGCCCATACAGCGCTCACCTCTCTAGTGGGAATCCCATTTCTCTTATGCCGCGTACACACGGTCGTTTTTTGCGATGAAAAAAAAACGACGTTTTTTAAAACGTCATTTAAATTGATCGTGTGTGGGCAAAACGTCGTTTTTTGTCTTAAAAAAAAACGACCAAAAAAAATTGAAACATGCTTTAATTTTTTGTGTCGTTTTTCAAAACGTCGTTTTTTGTTTCACAAAAAGTCACCAGATGGTTATGGGTAGGGTGTGTTTATCACTATTATCCAATATCTAGCAAAAACGTTGTTCAAAACGACCTTTTTCAACCCGCGCATGCCCAGAAGCTAGTTATGAAGCGAGCTTCAATGGAAAAGAGTGGTGAACGTAACCTCGCTTTTTGTGGAAAAAACGATGGTGTGTATGCAACATCGTCTTTGAAAAGTGACGTTTCAAAAACGTCGTTTTTTACTTCACAGAAAACGTCGGTTTTTTTTATCGCAAAAAACGACCGTGTGTACGCGGCATTAGCCAGGGGCCCCATATTCTTGTAAATTTATTGTAGTTTCCTTGTCTAATGAGGGCCACCCTCTCACACCAGATCAGGACATTGATAGTTTGAACCCAGTTCTCAACAGATGGAGGAGCCTGTGCTTGCCATCTCTGTGCAATCAGCTTCCGAGCCTGGAATAGACACCTAAGTGCGCTTTCCAAAGCTCCAGCCGGGACTCTATGATCTTCCATACCTCCTAACAAGCAAGTTCTAACTTCTGGCTCTAGAGAGGTCTTGAAGATTTTATTGATCCTGTTTATCACTTCTATCCAATATCTGAAGAGCTTGGGACATCTCCAGAACAATGATTGATCTAACCTGATCTAACAAAGATCTAACATTAGATAATTTAGGGGAAACTTATAGGGAGAAAATTAGATGCATAAAAAAAGATACTCTCTAAATGTTTTTTTATATGGTTATTTCTCTATCCACATTTATTTTCAGGGGGCTAACCCGGCTTAGTTTTTTAGAGATCATGAAGGGGCTTATAGCTGTACCAGAGATGATAATGGGGCATGTAGGGGCTTATAGTTGTACTGGAAGGAAAGGTACCAGAGATGATAATGGGGCATGTAGGGGCTTATAGTTGTACTGGAAGGAAAGGTACCAGAGATGGTAATGGGGCATGTAGGGGCTTATAGTTGTACTGGAATGAAAGGTACCAGAGATGGTAATGGGGCATGTAGGGGCTTATAGTTGTACTGGAAGGAAAGGTACCAGAGATGGTAATGGGACATGTAATGGCCTATAGTTGTACTGGAAGGAAAGGTACCAGAGATGGTAATGGGGCATGTAATGGCTTATAGTTGTACTGGAAGGAAAGGTACCAGAGATGGTAATGGGGCATGTAATGGCCTATAGTTGTACTGGAAGGAAAGGTATCAGAGATGGTAATGGGGCATGTAGGGGCTTATAGTTGTACTGGAAGGAAAGGTACCAGAGATGGTAATGGGGCATGTAGGGGCTTATAGTTGTACTGGAAGGAAAGGTACCAGAGATGGTAATGGGGCATGTAATGGTTTATAGTTGTACTGGAAGGAAAGGTACCAGAGATGGTAATGGGGCATGTAGAACCTTATAGCTGTACAGGAAGGAAAGGTAACAGACAGCAATGGGATATGCTGAGACTTACTGTATAGTTGTACTGGAAGGAAAGGTACCAGAGATGGTAGTGGGGGCATGTAGGGGCTTATAGTTGTACTGGAAGGATAGGAACCAGAGATGGCAATAGGACATGTTGGGACTTATAGCTGTACTGGAAGGAAAGGTACCAGAGATGGCAATGGGATCATATGCTGGGACTTATAGCTGTACTCAGGGCAGGACTTAGGGTGGTGGGGGCCCCTGGTCTTGAGTCACTTTCGGGCCCTACCTTCTATACATTACTTTAAATAGGACAAAATTCTACATACACAAGCTGTGTATTAGAGCTACACAATTCTGTATTTGAATGGAAAGATCCCCCAGTGGGGCTGTAGGGCGGCATTATGTACACAATATAAATAGTATTTAAATTATTATAATAAAATCTTTACTTGGTTTGTACAATACAGTAACAATACAACATGGATAAAGAACATGTAAAAAAAATATATTAAACATAGTACACTCTGGTTTGACATGAATGGAAGAAAAGTATCAACAGTGGCAAACAATCGGTAACAATACAATACACGATGGACCATAGTTCAATAGATTTCCACATGAGTACCCCGACGCGTTTCGACCAATTATTGTCACGGTCTTCTTCAGGGGAATTGTACTCTGATGAAACATGTTAAAAATATATATTAGTGAGGTTCTAACCCTCTGAAAAAATGCAAACATCCGTTAGAGGGATAGTGTTGAAATTATATTTACCACTTGAGGATTTATTGGAATGGCAGCAAACCAGAGATCATTGCTAGGGAGTGTAAAATGATCCATATACCCTCACGGACAAACCTCCCATTCCACCGGGCAGGAAACAGACAAATGAAAAGGCTATACAAGGAGTCACAGGTGTAGACCTTTGGGGGGGAAAGAGGACCGAATGGAACCTGTAATGGTTAAGTATTTAAATAAGTGTGGGGAAGGTTAATGTAAGTCCTTGGATAATTGCAACAGCGTAAGTAACATATATTGGACTACAGCCTCACCCACACCTGGTGATCTGGTAGGATCATCAGCGTGGGGCATATATGAAGAGTAAATATTAATTGGTTGTAATTGGTGTTGTCTACATACACCAATATTGGTGTGTAGTGCTGATATAGAAAGGGTTATACCTCACCAAGGATGGTATAGGTGGGTTGGGACTTCTAAAAACGGACGAACCGGAGGCGGACATGTGAAAGGGGCCTTTCACAGTGCTTTGCCTACTGTAAGAATTTATTTTTTAAATATTGTATATACAAGAAGATTTATCATAATAAAGGGAAGAAACACCACCAAGGTGGCATTAATCATTGGTAAAATCACTGATGGCTTTGTTTAGCTACAAAGTACAATTCCTTTAACCACTTCACCTCCAGAAGGTTTTACCCCCTTCATGACCAGAAAATGTTTTGCTATTTAGCACCGCGCTACTTTATCTGGCAATTGCCCGGTCATGCAACACGGTATGCAAATTTCATTTATATAACGTTTTTTTACACAAATAGAGCTTTCTTTTGGTGGTATTTGATCATCACTGTTTTTTTTTTTTTTTTTTATTACATAAATAAAAATGAAAATTTGTGAAAAAAAAAAAAATATATTTTCTACTTTCTGTTACATACCGAGGTCACTTCCGGTTCCCTTAGGCCGCTTACACAAGATCAGACATGTCCGATGAAACATGTCCGACGGACCGTTTTCATCGGACCAGGCTGAAGTGGTCTGTTGGTCTGATGTGCGTACACACCATCGGACAAAAATCCTCTCGGACCAGAACGCGGTGACGTAGAACACAACGACGTGATGAAAAAACGAAGTTCAAAGCTTCCAAGCATGCGTCGACTTGATTCTGAGCATGCGCCGGGATTTTGGTCCGATGATTTAGTGTACTAACCATCGAACATGTCCGACGGACAGGTTTCCAGCGGACAGGTTTCTAAGCATGTTTAGAAACATTTGTCCCCTGGAAAATGGTCCGATAGGCCGTACACACGATCGAACATGTCCGCTGAAACTGGTCTGCAGGACCAGTTTCAGCGGACATGTTCGATCATTTGTACGCGGCCTTAGGCTCACTGCGGTGCAGGGTGAAACGCGCACCAGTGCACACGAGTCGGGACCTTCTCCACCAACTCAATACTATGCCATCCAGCCTCAGTACTGGGCCTTGGGCTAGGCTGACCAGACGTCCCCGTTTTCCGGGGACAGTCCCGGTTTTCAGGCTACGATCCCCGGATCCCGTTTGTCCCCGCTTTTCCGGTCAGTAGCCAGGCTGCGGCACTTTCCCGGTGGACGGGGGCGTTTCCCGATGGACGGGGGCGTTTCCCCGAGATATAGCACATCATGCAGGGGGGCTGTTTGCCTGCCCCGAGAGATAGCACATCATGCAGGGCTGTGTTAGACTGTAGAGGAGGAGCTGGAGCGGCTGCCTGCCTATGCTGTGTTGTTTGTAGTGTAGCAGCCACTCCTTCTCCTACTCACAAGACTCTCCCAGCCATTCCCGCCCTGGTGCTCTCCGTCCGTACCCTCTGCTCCCTCCTCCAAACTCCCGATCACTCCATTGGACCGCATGTCCGATATTAGACATGTGAGAAGACGTAAGAGTACGTAACGTTCGTTACTCCCCTTCTGTTTAATTCCTTCGGTCCTGCAAGGCACTATGGGAATTGTAGGCAAGAATTAGTGAAGAGTGAATGGCCACAAGCAGGTGAGTTATTTTATTCTAGCAGCTAACATAATAAAATCGTTATGCGGCTCATTCGTAATCTCGTAGTGGTGGTATGTGCGGGTACATGGCATATATATATATATATATATATATATATATATATATATATATATATAATGTGATAGTCAATTGTGCAAAAAAACATACAATTATTGTTCAATTATAGATATGTATATCAAAACTGTCCAAAACAACAGTCCACAAATGACATCTACTGTAAGGCTGCTTTCACACTGGTGCGGGGTCGGCGGTAAAGTGCTGCTATTTTTAGCGGTGCTTTACCGTCGTTTTTGCGGAGGTATTCAGCCGATAGCGGGGCGCTTTCAACCACCGCTAGCCAACAGAAAAGGGTTAAACACCCGCAAAGCGCTGCAGCAGCAGCGCTTTGCTGGCAGTTTGGCCACACTGCCCATTAATTTCAATGGGCGGGAGCGTTGGAGGAGGGTGTGCACACCTCCTTCACCACTCCAAAAATGCTGCTTGCAGGAGTTTTTTTTTAACATCCTGCCAGCGCATCACCTCAGTGTGAAAGCACTCCCCTGGGGACACCTGAGATGTAAGGAGGCACTCCCCTGGGGACACCTGAGATGTAAGGAGGCACTCCCCTGGGGACACCTGAGATGTAAGGAAGCACTCCGCTGGGGACACCTGAGATGTAAGGAAGCACTCCCCTGGGGACACCTGAGATGTAAGGAAGCACTCCGCTGGGGACACCTGAGATGTAAGGAGGCACTCCGCTGGGGACACCTGAGATGTAAGGAGGCACTCCGCTGGGGACACCTGAGATGTAAGGAAGCACTCCCCTGGGGACACCTTAGATGTAAGGAGGCACTCCCCTGGGGACACCTGAGATGTAAGGAGGCACTCCCCTGGGGACACCTGAGATGTAAGGAAGCACTCCGCTGGGGACACCTGAGATGTAAGGAAGCACTCCCCTGGGGACACCTGAGATGTAAGGAGGCACTCCCCTGGGGACTCCTGAGATGTAAGGAGGCACTCCCCTGGGGACTCCTGAGATGTAAGGAAGCACTCCCCTGGGGACTCCTGAGATGTAAGGAAGCACTCCCCTGGGGACTCCTGAGATGTAAGGAAGCACTCCCCTGGGGACTCCTGAGATGTAAGGGACTCCCCTGGGGACTCCTGAGATGTAAGGAGGCACTCCCCTGGGGACTCCTGAGATGTAAGGAGGCACTCCCCTGGGGACTCCTGAGATGTAAGGAGGCACTCCCCTGGGGACTCCTGAGATGTAAGGAAGCACTCCCCTGGGGACACATGAGATGTAAGGAGGCACTCCACTGGGGACACCTGGGATATAAGGAAGCACTCCGCTGGGGACACCTGAGACCTGTTGGAGCTTTGGGGTATTTTTTTCCATTATCTGTGCCCCTTTCTGATGATCATGTGCTGGTCGGAGCAGGAGGAATATTTCTGCTCCACTTGCATGTTCTTCTGCCTTGGCTCAAGTCCCGACCAGCCGACTGCCTGCTTATCTCCTCACCTTCCCTGGGGGAGTGATCTTCCTCCACTCCCCACCAGGTAGTAGCTGGGGCCCGGAGAGTAAGACTTGAGAGGCTGTGAGGCGGGCAGCGGTGGTGATGGGCAGAGAATCGCTAATTGCCACCATTATTAGTAAAAAAAAAAAAAATGTCCCCTGATTTCATTTTAAAAATCTGGTCACCTTACCTTGGGCCCTCCTCAAGTAAGCAGCCATTTGGCTTTTTATTTGAACATTTTTAAGTATAATAAACGGGATTACACTATTTTGGACCTTATCTTCTTATTTGCATATGCCGACCTGAGTCTCCACTGGCTAAGAGGTTGTTCAATTATCTGCTTATATATCTGTTAATAGCAAAGTCCAACTTGCTATGAAGCACATTTGACCACTTTTTTCAGTAAAATGGTCAACTACTTGCGGTAAGCTGCCATCTTTTAAGCACCTTTGTGGGTGTCCTTATTAGAGTGCGGAAGGTGGCCCATTAACAGCTTCTATCACTGGATATTATTTCACTGGATGTTTGTGTCAATTGTTGTGGATCAGTTCTATGGACTCATATTAGCAGCACATGAATTCATTTAACCACTTAAGACCCGGACCATTATGCAGGTTAAGGACCTGGCCCCTTTTTGCGATTCGGCACTGCGTCGCTTTAAGGGACAATTGCGCGATCGTGCGACGTGGCTCCCAAACAAAATTGGCGTCCTTTTTTCCCCACAAATAGAGCGTTGTTTTGGTGGTATTTGATCACCTCTGCGGTTTTTATTTTTTGCGCTATAAACAAAAATAGAGCGACACTTTTGAAAACATTTTTACATTTTGCTATAATAAATATCCCCCAAAAATATATAAAAAAACATATTTTTTCCTCAGTTTAGGCCGATACGTATTCTTCTACCTATTTTTGGTTAAAAAAAAGCAATAAGCGTTTAATGATTGGTTTGCGCAAAATTTATAGCGTTTACAAAATAGGGGATAGTTTTATTGCATTTTTTTTAATATTTTTTTTTTTTACTACTAATGGCGGCGATCATTGATTTTTTTCCGTGACTGCGACATTATGGTGGACACATTGGACAATTTTGACACATTTTTGGGACCATTGTAATTTTCACAGGAAAAAGTGCTATAGAAATGCACTGATTACTGTGAAAATTACAATTGCAGTTAGGGAGTTAACCACTAGGGGGCGCTGTAGGGGTAAAGTGTGACCTCATATGTGTTTCTAACTGTAGGGGGCGGGGCTGAACGTGTGATGTCATTGATCATCTTTCCCTATATTAGGGAACACACGATCAATGACCCTGCCACTGTGAAGAACGGGGAAGGTGTGTTTACACTCACCTCTCCCCGTTCTTCAGCTCCTTTGACCGTTCGCGGGACACCGGCAGCGATCGGGTCCGCTGGTCCTGCGGGCGCGGTCACGGAGCTTCAGACCGGTTCGCGCTCCACGGCTGGGCTTAAAGCGGAGGTTCACCCTAATACAACTCTGTCTTATCCCATCCAGCATACTGGTGTCAGCGCCAGTATGCTGTTTTTTTTTTAATCGCTCTACCTACTGTGTAAAGAATAATTTTATTTTCTCCCTACCGCGGTGAATGGCGCAGCTAGGGCGTGTCACGCCTTCCGAAAATAGCCGAACTAGGACTCGGCTCTTCCCGGCGCTATTCGGCGCCTGCGCACAGACCTATAGCCGAGTCCTATAGCTATGGCGTGTCACGCCCTCTGAAAAAAGCCGAAATAAGACTCGGCTATATACGGCGCCTGCGCAGTCAGCTCCTAGGTCTGTGAGCAGGCGCCGTATAGCGCCGGGAAGAGCCGAGTCCTAGTTCGGCTATTTTCGGAAGGCGTGAAGCCAGTATGCTGGATGGGATGGGATAGAGTTGTTTTAGGGTGAACCTCCGCTTTAAAAAGATTGTGCCCAGCCGTGCCATTCTGCCGACGTATATCTGCGTGAAGGGGTCCTTAAGTGGTTAATTTATGTTATTGTGATTATTTATGGAATATTGTCATTATATTCATTTATTTTTACCTAATGACCACTAATTATCAAGTATAACTATTAGGAACCTGTCACGTTGGGGTCTAGATGCTAATGTGTTTTTTTGTGTTATTTAGGTTCTATTAGATAGGCTGGTGCATCACTATTTTTTATATATACACACACATTTAGGGCTAAATTCAGGTAGATGGGCGTAAAAGTATGCTGGCGTAGCGTATCTAATTTAAGCTACGCCTCCGCAACTTTTACGGGCAAGTGCTGTATTCACAAAGCACTTGCCTGTAAAGTTGCGGCGGCGTAGCGTGAATGTCCTGGCCTAATTCAAATTTGGCGGGTAGGGGGCGTGTATCATTTAAATGAAGCGCGTCCCCGTGCCAAACGAACTGCCCTTGCGCCAGGCCTGAACGTAGCCCAGTGCGCATGCTTCAAATCACGTCAGAAATAGTCAATGAAAATTACGTGAACATCACTTACGCACAGCCCTATTCGCGAAAGTTTTACGCAAACCACGTAAACGACGGGAAAAATTACGCCGGCACGCCGTCCATACTTAACATTGGCTGCGCCTTATACAGCAGGGGTAACATTACGCCGGACCTACGCTAACGCAAACAATGTAAAACAAATGCGCAGGCCGGGCGTACGTTCGGGAATCGGCGTATTACGCTCATTTGCATATTTTACATGGGAAAGCCACCTAGCGGCCAGCCTAAATATGCAAGTTAGATACAACGGAGTAAGAGGCTTACGCCAGTCGAATCTAATAGAAATCTATGCGTAACTAATTGTAGGAATCAGGCGCATAGATAGGAGGGCTCAGAGGCAGAGATACGACGGCGTAACTGGACATACGCCGTCGTACTGTATATCCTACCTGAATCTAGCCCTTATTTTCTACTATAGTTATTGGGCCAGATCCACATACAATTGCCCAGGCGCAGTGTATCAGAGATACACTACGCCGCCATATCTTACCTGGATCTAAGTCGAATCCTGGAAGATTTTGCGCCGTAAGTTACGGCGGCGTCGTGTATTTCTGAAGGCGGAATTCAAATCGGCGGGTAGGGGGCGTGAATCATTTAAATGAAGCGCGTCCCCGCGGCGATCGAACTGCGCATGCTCCGTTCAGAAATTTCTCGCCGTGCATTGCGCGAAATGACGTCAAAACGTAGTTTTTTTTTTTTTTTTACTAGCGTAAATTCTGTACATTCCTATTCACGGGCGACTTACGCAAAAATAAAAAATAAAATTGAAATTTAGACGCGGGAACGACGGCCATACTTAACATGGCAAGTGTAACTATAGACCGGATAATAGCAGCTTTAACTATACGCCGGAAAAAGCCGATTAGCGACGACGTAAGAGAATGCGACGGCCGATCGTACCTTCGTGGATCGCCGTAAAAAGCTCATTTGCATACCCGCCGCGGAAAACAACGCAAACTCCACCCAGCGGGCGCAGAAATATTACACCTACGATCTGAAGGTGTACGAAGCCGTCGTATCATGGTTTGAGGATTCAAACTAAAGATACAACGCGGGTAATTTGAAAGTACGCCGGCGTATCAGTAGATACACCGGCGTACTCTCTCTATGGATCTGGCCCATTATTTTTATTGAATACCTATTGGCGCACTCACCCATTTTTTTTAATCCACTTTGCAGCAGTGGCATCCACTGTTTTTTGTGAGGTGCAGCTCATATTTAGTAAAAAAATGTGTTCAATTGCACATTTGGCGCGAGATACATTTTTTCTTTTTACCGCTCTAAAAACATTACCTGTATGGACAGCGTTCTGAGCTTCTGCCGCACTCCTAATGTTGGGCATACATGTAATGTTCTATTTTCCTGTGGGCTGAACGAAAAAAAGACCCTGTAACTCCCCAGCTGACAAATGTACACCTTTTTCACCCCCCAAACTTACCTCTGCAAACCTTTGTCACCCCTGTATAACCCCCCCCCCCCCCCCATCTCTGTAAATCTTTGTAACCCTTCAGGGCCGCTGTTAGGAATCATGTGGCCCTGTACAGCCTACCAGACGCCACCCCCCCCCCCCCCCACCCACACACACCCAATGGTATTCTATACAATATTTCCCAAAAAAATACATTCTTAGTGGACACAAATGCCCCCCCGATTCCCCCTCCTAGTAAAAATCTCCTGCCTGCACAATTCCCCCAATCCTTCCTATTAGCCCCGAATTCCCTCATCAGCTCCTGGTACACAATCAGCCGCATCTCCCCTCCCAGCACAAATCTTCTTTCTTCAATCCCTCTCCTAGGATACATTCCCACAAGTCTCCCCTCTTAGCACAACCCCCTCAAGGGGCAGGGGAAGGAGCCCAGTGGTGGCTGGCCAGGTTCATTATCCCTCCATGTCTCTCACCCAGCAGCTAAAAGCCGGTGGGAGGGACAGGGGGAGAAACCTGGGTGAGAGACACGGAGGGCATTGTTCTCCACCAACCCTCCTGCTGTCTGGGCCCCTCTGAGTGCTGGGGCCCCCTACAGGAGGGTTGGTGGTCACCCCTGTATAACCCCCCCCCCCCTCCCATCTCTGTAAACCTTTGTCACCCCTGTATAACCCCCCTGTCTCTGTACACCTTTTCACCCCTGTTTACCGCCAAGTTTGGCATGCTCTCCCTGTGCTTGCGTGGGTTTCCTCCGGGTTCTCCGGTTTCCTCACACGTTCCAAAGACATGAAAATAGGCTAATCAGGTCCCTGTCTAAATTGGCCCCTAGTATATGAGTGATAATCGAATGAGAATTCAAGAATAATAAGAATGCAAGATGAATGACAATGAATTCAAGAATAATAGGAATTCAAGAAGTTTGGAATTCAAGAATATTTTTATTATTATTAGATTAGAATATTAATTATAGTAGATTATTATGTAGTAGTAATAGTAGTAGTAGTAGTTGTTTTTATTATTATATATAATAATAATAGTAGATTATTATTATTATTATTATTATTATTATTAATAATAATAATAATAGATTAATAATAATATTATTAATAATAATAGTAGATTAGTAATAATAATAATAATAATAGTAGTAGTAGTTGTTGTTATTATTGTATATAATAAAAATAGATTAATAATAGTAGATTATTATTATTATTATTAACAATAATTAATAATAATGATAATAATAATAATATTCTATTACTAATAGTAGATTAGTAATAATAATAATAATAATAATAATAATAGTAGATTAATAATATTATTAGTAGTAATAGTATAATAATAATAATAATAATAATAAAAGTAGTAGTAATAGTAGTAATAATAGTAGTAGTAGTTATTATTATTATTATTAATAATAGATTATTATTAATAATGATAATAATAATAATAGTAGTAGTACATTATTATTAATAATAATAATAATCATAATAATAATATAATAATAAAAGTAGATTAATGATAATATTAGTAGTAATAATAATAGTAATAATAATAATAGTAGATTGATAATATTATTAGTAGTAATAGAATATATAATAGGGTTATTAGGGATTGATACAGATACCGATACTAGTATCGGTACCGATACCGAGTACCGAGTATTTGTCGGGACTCGCGCAAATGCGTCCCGATACCTACCATAGAATAGAATACTTTATGTATGTTTGTGAACATTCCATTCTTTGAGTTTTTTACTACTGCGTGACAAGCAAATACATTTTTTTTATTAATTTTTACTAATTTTTATTCTTTTATAATGTCTTGAGTTAGAGTTCTTCATAATTCTAAAGAAAATATCCTTAGGCTGTATTGTGGTTTGAAAACTGTCACATGACATTTAAAAAAAGTATCGGTATTCGGTATCGGCGAGTACATGGAAAAAAGTATCGGTACTTGTACTCGGTCCTAAAAAAGTGGTATCGGGACAACCCTAATAATAATAATAATGATAATAATAATAATAATAGTAGTAGTAATAATAGTAGTAGTAGTTATTATTATTAATAATAATAATAATAATAGATTATTATTAATAATAATAATAATAATAATAATAATAGTAGTAGTAGTACATTATTAATAATAATAATAATAATAGATTAATAATAATATTAGTTGTAATAATATAATAATAATAATACTAATAGTAGTAGTAATAATAATAGTTGTAGTAGTAGTTGTTATAATAATAATAATAATAATAATAATAATAGTAAATTAATAATAGTAGATAATTATTAATATCATTAATAATAAGTAGATTAATAATAATTATATTAGTAGTAATAGTTAATAATAATAGTAGTAATAGTTAATAATATAATATTAGATTAATAATAATATTATTAGATTATTATTATTATTATTATTTTTAATAGTGTGACCCGAGCCCTTCTGTGAGGTGCTGTAACTCCAGGGGGTTCATAGCGTACAGGATAGTCAGTTGAGGTATATTTACAATATTCCATAGCAACAGTGATTTATTTCACCTGAAATAAATACAAATACATTGATCTGAGAATTCACATCTATCTAATAAGAAAAGCTCGGTTAAAAGTAAACAAACTACATTTCCCAGCATGCTTCAGTTCGGTGCACTTCCGCTCTACTCTCAAAAACTGAGCTAAAGTTTCTAATTGTCTCTCTTACGGCGGCCATTTTGTCGTAGCCCACTCATTGAATTGCAATGAAGTGTGGACTTCTTAAACATGGCCGCCACGGGCTGTATTGGAAAGGCGTCGCTGAGACTGAGTTGATGTGAAGTCCTGCGGTGTCCTGACAGGAGGGATAAGCGGTGACATGTGGAGGGGGTGACCACTGGAGAGGTGGGTGAGACGGGGACACACGGGGCTGGTGTCAGAGGTCAGGGAGACCGTGCGCCATAGCAGGCGAGAGATCAGTATGGGTGTGCTGTGCTTGTAGATGTGAAGATCTGACCATACAGGATACAATCTGATTGTATGACCTTCCTTAGATCTACAAGTATGTAGTGCAAGGTCCTGCCTGATTGGATGACAGTTGGTGGTAGATCTAAATTTGATTGTACAATCAGGTTGCTTGGCATGTGCCCAGCGTTAGGCTGCTCATGCATTGGACAATCTACTTTAGATCTACCATCAACGATGTGTTGCAGCTGCCCTGTCTGATTGGATATGGACTGTTCTGCGAAATCCTCCTTCCCATGCACACCCCCAGATCTACATCACCCAATATTCCCTAAACACCCCCAGCGCATCACCCAAATCCTCCTAAACTCCCCCAGATCCATCACCCAAGATTCCCTAAACACACCCCCAGATCTACATCACCCAATATTCCCTAAACACCCCCAGATCTGCATCACCCAAGATTCCCTAAACTCCCCCAGATCTGCATCACCCAAGATTCCCTAAACACCCCCAGATCTGCATCACCCAAGATTCCCTAAACACCCCCAGATCTGCATCACCCAAGATTCCCTAAACTCCCCCAGATCTGCATCACCCAAGATTCCCTAAACACCCCCAGATCTCCCCCAGATCTGCATCACCCACTCCCCCAGATCTGCATCACCCTAATATTCCCTAAACACCCCCAGATCTCATCACCCAAGATTCCCTAAATCACTCCCCCCCAAGATTCCCAAGATTCCCTAAACTCCCCCAGATCTGCATCACCCAAGATTCCCTAAACACCCCCTCCCCCAGATCTGCATCACCCAAGATTCCCCACCCCCAGATCTACATCACCCAAGATTCCCTAAACTCCCCCAGATCTGCATCACCCAAGATTCCCTAAACTCCCCCAGATCTGCATCACCCAAGATTCCCTAAACACCCCCAGATCTGCATCACCCAAGATTCCCTAAACTCCCCCAGATCCCCCTGCATAAACACCCAAGATTCCCTAAACATCCCCCAAGATTCCCTAAACACCCCCAGATCTGCATCACCCAAGATTCCCTAAACACCCCCAGATCTACATCACCCAAGATTCCCTAAACACCCCCAGATCTACATCACCCAAGATTCCCTAAACACCCCCAGATCTACATCACCCAAGATTAAACACCCCCTAAGATCTACATCACCCAAGATCCCCCAGATCTACACCCAAGATTCCCTCACCCAAGATTCCCTAAACCCCCCAGATTCACCCAAGATTCCCTACATCACCCAAGATTCCCAACCCCCAGATCTACATCCCCCAAGATTCCCTTCCCAAGATTCCCTAAACACCCCCAGATCTAATCACCCAAGATTCTAAACACCCCCAGATCTACATCACCCAAGATTCCCTAAACACCCCCAGATTTACATCACCCAAGATTCCCTAAACTCCCCCAGATCTACATCGCCCAAGATTCCCTAAACTCCCCCAGATCTCACCCAAGATTCCCATCCCCCAGATTTACATCACCCAAGATTCCCACTCCCCCAGATCTACATCGCCCAAGATTCCCTCAACACCCCCAGATCTACATCCCCCAAGATTCCCTAAACACCCCCAGATCTACATCACCCAAGATTCCCTAAACACCCCCAGATCTACATCACCCAAGATTCCCTCAACACCCCCAGATCTACATCACCCAAGATTCCCTCAACACCCCCAGATCTACATCACCCAAGATTCCCTCAACACCCCCAGATCTACATCACCCAAGATTCCCTCAACACCCCCAGATCTACATATCCCAAAAGCCCTTTCCCTACACCCCCCCCCCCCAAATATACATCTGACAAGACCCCCTTCACCCCACCCAATCCTACATCTCCAAAGAGGACTCCGCTTCACCCCCCCCCCCCCAGATCTACATCTCCCAAGAGCCCCTTCCCTACACATACCTAGATCTACATCTCCCAAGAGGACTACCCGTCACCCCCCAGGTCTACATCTCCCAAGAGCCCCTCCCTATGCACCCCCAGATCTACATATCACAAGAGGACTTCCTTTCACCCACCCCCCAGATCTACAAATACCAAGAGGACTTCCCTTCACCCCCCCCCCCCCAGATCTACACCTCCCAAGAGGACTCCCCTTCTCTGCACACCCCCAGATCTAAATCGAAATCTCCCAAGCTCTTGTGAGTCATGGCAGAAGAATTTGGTATTGTGTGTATGAAGAGGGGCAGAGGGGGGAGCTGGGATATGAGGCAGGGCTCATGATTGACGCGTGTCTGGATTACAGAGATGTTTGTACAGAAGTTATTCTTCATTTCAGGAGTTGGGTCTCTTCTACTCATCATCAACATCAGTGGTGATCTGGAGGAACCATGCTCGCTGCGGGGAAGGTTGTCACCAGGCTGGTATCACACTGTCCTTGGCACCGTTGTCACCGAAGTCTGAGCAGGATAAGTGTGCGAGAAGCCCTCACCAGTCATGACGGGAACACAAAGAAAGTAAAAGTCCAGGTAGGTGAGATCTGATCTACTGAGCTCCTCAGATCTCCGATTCTCAGTCTCCATTCATGAAGAGCTGCAGGTCAGCATTGCAGAGACAGATAACAGTCTCTAAATCCCCTTCTCTGAGGTCTCATCGCAGTCACATGACCACCACCTTCCCCTCCTTCACACCAGCCTTGTGGAATAGGGCCGGAGGGTTTACAACAAGGGTTGGACAAATTTGCTTGGATTCTAGGAGCCAGAAAACACACCCCCGTCCCGCCGAGCTTGCGCGCAAAATCAAACGCATACGTGAGTAGCGCCCGCAACGATATTCAAACCACACATGTGAGGTATCGCCGCGATTGGTGGAGCAAGAGCAATAATTCTAGCCCTAGACCTCCTCTGTAACTCAAAACATGCAACCTGTAGAATGTTTTAAACGTTGCCTATGGAGATTTTAAAGGGTAAAAGTTTGTCACCATTCCACGAGCGGACGCAATTTTGAAGCGTGACATGTTGGGTATCGATTTACGCGGCGTAACATTATCTTTCACAATATAAAAAAAAATTGGGCTAACTTTACTGTTGTCTTATTTTTTAATTAAAAAACTTGTATTTTTTTTCCCCAAAAAAAGTGCGCTTGTAAGACCGCTGCTCAAATACGGCGTGACAGAAAGTATTGCAACTACCGCCATGTTATTCTCTAGGGTGTTATAATAAAAAATATATATAATGTTTGGGGGTCCTAATTGGAGGGAAGGAGATGGCAGTGAAAAACACATTAGAACTGCTGTTTTACTTGTAATGCCAACGCTTACCACAAGATGGCGCCAGATCACAGAAGGAAGCTTAGGCCTGCAGAAGGCCGCAAAGCCGCAGCCTCAATTACCAGCGGGCGTCCGCTGGTAATTGAGGCCTTCTGCAGGCTTAAGCATCCTTCTGTGAAGACCGCAAAGACGCGGCCTTAATTACTGGCGGGCACAGGTCCGCCGCGATCACGCAGCGAGGGAGGCGCACGGAGACACAGGATCCTGTGTCTCCGTGCGACCCCGCTGCGCCGGCCGGTAATTGAGGCCGCGGCTTTGCGGCCTCCTGCAGGCCTTGTCGAGGCCTGGCCTGGTTTACAATCGTACTCAGCAGCTAAGCAGGAACACAGATCTCTATGTTGTTCCAGTCAGTCCACCCCCCACACAGTTAGTAATCACTCCCATGGAATTATTTTAACCCTTTGATCGACCCTGATGTTAACCTCTTCTTTGCTGGTGTCATTACAGTAGTGATCAGTGCTAAAAATACGTACTGTTAGACCCCTTTCACACTGAAGCATTTTTACAGCGTTTTAGCGTTAAAAATTGCGCTATTATATTATTGCGCTCATAGAAAGCTCTCCATGCATGGATCCTTTCACACTGAGTCCTGCAAGCAGCATCTTTGGAGCAGCTTTTGGGCGCTGAAAAAAAATGCTCCAAAAACCCCCTTTCTATTGAAATCGCTGTAAAAACGCCCTGCCCTTTCACACTGAGGCACTGCAAAAACGCCCTAAAACGCCTTTAGGGTCGCGGGCTTTACCAGCGTTTTCCGGGCGCTGGCAGTGTGAAAGGGCTCTGAAAGCACTCAAGCTGTCACATTGTGATTGCACAAGAGACTTCTTTCAGGCGCTTCATAGGCTTTTTTTTTTTTTAACGCCAGAGCGCCTGAAAAACGCCCCAGTGTGAAAGGGGCCTTACTGTAAGGGCCCTTTCACACTGGTGCGTTTTTGCCGCATTTTTGCGGTAACAATAGCGCTATTAAAATGCCCCCTCTATTAAAATGAATTAAAAACGCTGTAAAATCGCGGCAAAACACTGTGATTTTACCGCGTTAATTAATTTCAATGGAGAGGGGCATGGGGAGCATTTTAATAGCGCTATTTTTACCGCGAAAACGCGGCAAAAACGCACCAGTGTGAAAGGGCCCCAATAGTGTCTCTTAGTGTCCGATTTGTCCACCGCAATTTCACTGTCTCACTAAAAATTGCTGCTCGCCGCCATTACTAGTAAAACAAAAAATAAATAATTAATTCCATAAATCTATCCCATAGTTTGTAGGCGGCAAAACTTTTGCACAAACCAATCGATATACATATTGGCCCAAATTGTTTAAGAAATTTTAGATTTTTTTTTTGGATATGTTTTATAGCAGAAAGTAAATATATATATATATATATATTTTAATTGTCGCTCGGTTTTTGTTTATAGTGCAAAAAATAAAAACCGCAGAGGTGATCAAATACCACCAAAATAAAGCTCTATTTGTGGGGAAAGAAATGACATATATTTTATGGCCTGGGTATAATATATTATTATATCATTCATCTGGGGGGGGGGGGGCTATCAAACAACGTGGCATTATGTAATTAAGACCCATTCTGTGACGAGTCCTCTGTGTAGTTAGGTTGTCGCACACCATTGTATAATATGTGGAATCTCTAATCTCCTCTCCTTCTGCAGGGTTGGGTGCGCTCTGTCCGGGACCAGAAAGAAGTTTTATTCCTTCATATCAATGACGGATCTTCTCTACAAAACCTGCAGATTGTGGCGGAGCCCAGCCTCAGACACAGGTAACCCGGTCTGTATCATAGGAGAACAATGACGAAGAGTCTAGGACAGGGATGGAGAACCTTGGCACCCCAGATGTTTTGGAACTACATTTCCCATGATGCTTCGCTACACTGCAGAGTGCAAGAGCATCATGGGAAATGTAGTTCCAAAACATCTGGGGTGCCAAAGTTCGCCATCACTGCTCTAGGAAAATCCCACATGTGTATGTCCTAAGATACCCTGCCTGATGGGCATTGATAGACTGCACTGATGGGCACTCATGGTGGGCACTCATGGTGGGCACTCATGGTGGGCACTCATGGATGGCACTGATGGGCACTGATAGGCGACACTGATGGGCGCTGAAAGTCTGCAATGGTGGGTACTTATGGGCGGCACTGATGGGCATCGATACATGGCACTGACATGCGACACTGATGGGTATCCCTGGTGGCACTGGCAGAGATTTTGAATGGGCACCTGGTGGTCTAGGGGGCATACCTGGTGGTCCAGTGTGGATGCCCATCCCTGGTGGTCCTGGGCGGCATGCTGGTGGTCCTGTGCAGTGACCAGAGGGGGTGCTGCGCTGATGAAGCTGATCACCACAAACCCCCCCTGTCAGGATAGCAGCCGATCGGCTCTCCTCGACTCGCGTCTATCAGACGTGAGTTAGGAAAAGTCGATCAGCGGTAAAGAGCCTCCACCGGATCGCCACGATGTGTGCCCCCCTGGGCACCCGGCGGCTGTTATCCTGCAGGACATCAATAGACGTCCAGTTAGGATAATGAAACCACTTCCCGGACGTCAATTTACTATTGACCGGGCGGGAAGTGGTTAAATTTTGCGTTTCATAAACCGTCGTGCTAATATCGTGTGACCTAAAAAATTGGAAATACCGCTATTTTATTCTCTAGGGGTGTCTGCTTTCAGAAAATGTATAATATCTGGGTTTTTTATGTAATCTTCAGCCCTAAAATGATTTTTGCGGGGGAGGGGGAGTGCCAGAATGGCTCTGGCAGTGAAAGGGTAAAAGCTTTATAGGATTTTTATATAAAGATTGCCTCTCTTATATGGCTCCTTTTTGTTTTCTTGTAGCTCTATGGGTTTCGGCAGTGCGGTGGAAGTGTCGGGGGCTCTGGTGAGGAGTGTCGGCACCAAGCAGAGTGTGGAGGTGAAGGCGGAAGAGATTCGAGTGATTGGAGAATGTGACACCAAAGTAAGATGTCCTCTATGATTCCAGATTTAGAAATGCATTTTCTGGATGGAACGGCAAACTTTGGTTAATTAACCACTTAACCCCCGGACCATATTGCTGGTCAAAGACCAGAGCACTTTTTGTGATTCGGCACTGCGTCGCTTTAACTGACAATTGCGCGGTCGTGCGACGTGGCTCCCAAACAAAATTGGCGTCCTTTTTTTCCCACAAATAGAGCTTTCTTTTGGTGGTATTTGATCATCTCTGCGGTTTTTATTTTTTGCGCTATAAACAAAAATAGAGTGACAATTTTGAAAAAAATGCAATATTTTTTTACTTTTTTGCTATAATAAATATCCCCCAAAAATATATAAAAAAACATTTTTTTTTTTCCTCAGTTTAGGCCGATACGTATTCTTCTACATATTTTTCGTAAAAAAAATCATAATTAGCGTTTATTGATTGGTTTGCGCAAAATTTATAGCGCTTACAAAAAAGGGGGTAGTTTTATGACATTTTTATTAATATTTTTTTTTTTACTAGTAATGGCGGCGATCAGCGGTTTTTTTCGGTACTGCGATATTATAGCGGACACTTCGGACAATTTTGACAAATTTTTGGGACCATTGGCATTTTTATAGCGATCAATGCTATAAAAATGCATTGGATTACTATAAAAACGTCATTGGCAGTGAAGGGGTTAACACTAGGGGGCAGGGAAGGGGTTAAGTGTGTTCCAACTGTATGGGGGGGTCGCCTCACTAGGGGAATCACTGATCTTCTGTTCATACATTGTATGAACAGGAGATGAGCGCTTCCCCTGCTGACAGGACCGGGAGCTGTGTGTTTACAGAATGCGATGGGGGTCGGGGCGGTGCGGCGGACAGAATGAGGTGGGGGTCGGGGCGGTGCGGCGGACAGAATGCGTTGGCAGTCGGATCGTTGCGGCGGACAGAATGCGATGGTGGTCGGGCGGTGCGGCGGACAGAATGCGGTGGGGGTCCGGGCGGTGTGGCGGACAGAATGCGGTGGGGGTCGGGGCGGCGGACAGAATGAGGTGGGGGTCGGGGCGGTGCGGCGGACAGGACAGATGAGGTGGACAGAATGAGGTGGGGGTCGGTGCGGCGGACAGGACAGATGAGGTGGACAGAATGAGGTGGGGGTCGGTGCGGCGGACAGAATGAGGTGGGGGTCGGTGTGGCGGACAGAATGCGGTGGGGGTCGGTGTGGCGGACAGAATGCGGTGGGGGTCGGGGCGGTGCGGCGGACAGAATGCGGTGGGGGTCGGGGCGGTGCGGCGGACAGAATGCGGTGGGGGTCGGGGCTGTGCGGCGGACAGAATGCGGTGGGGGTCGGGGCTGTGCGGCGGACAGAATGCGATGGGGGTCGGGGCGGTGCGGCGGACAGAATGCGGTGGGGGTCGGGGCGGTGCGGCGGACAGAATGAGGTGGGGGTCGGGGCGGTGCGGCGGACAGAATGAGGTGGGGGTCGGGGCGGTGCGGCGGACAGAACGAGGTGGGGGTCGGGGTATTGCGGCGGACAGAGTGCGGTGGGGGTCGGGGCGGTGCGGCGGACAGAATGAGGTGGGGGTTGGGGCGGTGCGGCGGACAGAATGAGGTGGGGGTCGGGGCGATGCGGCGGACAGAACGAGGTGGGGGTCGGGGTATTGCGGCGGACAGAGTGCGGTGGGGGTCGGGGCGGTGCGGCGGACAGAATGAGGTGGGGGTTGGGGCGGTGCGGCGGACAGAATGCGGTGGGGGTCGGGGCGGTGCGGCGGACAGAATGCGGTGGGGGTCGGGGCGGTGCGGCGGACAGAATGCGGTGGGGGTCGGGGCGGTGCGGCGGACAGAATGCGGTGGGGGTCCGGGCGGAGCGGCGGACAGAATGCGTTGGGGGTCGGGGCGGTGCGGCGGACAGAATGCGGTGGGGGTCGGGGCGGCGGACAGAATGCGGTGGGGGTCGGGGCGGCGGACAGAATGAGGTGGGGGTCGGGGCGGTGCGGCGGACAGGACAGATGAGGTGGACAGAATGAGGTGGGGGTCGGTGCGGCGGACAGAATGAGGTGGGGGTCGGTGCGGCGGACAGAATGAGGTGGGGGTCGGTGCGGCGGACAGAATGAGGTGGGGGTCGGTGCGGCGGACAGAATGAGGTGGGGGTCGGGGAGGTGCGGCGGACAGAATGCGGTGGTGGTCGGGGCGGTGCGGCGGACAGAATGCGGTGGGGGTCGGGGCGGTGCGGCGGACAGAATGCGTTGGGGGTCGGGGCGGTGCGGCGGACAGAATGCGTTGGGGGGCGGTGCGGCGGACAGAATGCGGTGGGGGTCGGGGCGGTGCGGCGGACAGAATGCGGTGGGGGTCGGGGCGGTGCGGCGGACAGAATGAGGTGGGGGTCGGGGCGGTGCGGCGGACAGAATGAGGTGGGGGTCGGGGCGGTGCGGCGGACAGAACGAGGTGGGGGTCGGGGTATTGCGGCGGACAGAGTGCGGTGGGGGTCGGGGCGGTGCGGCGGACAGAATGAGGTGGGGGTTGGGGCGGTGCGGCGGACAGAATGAGGTGGGGGTCGGGGCGGTGCGGCGGACAGAACGAGGTGGGGGTCGGGGTATTGCGGCGGACAGAATGCGGTGGGGGTCGGGGCGGCGGACAGAATGAGGTGGGGGTCGGGGCGGTGCGGCGGACAGGACAGATAAGGTGGACAGAATGTGGTGGGGGTCGGTGCGGCGGACAGAATGAGGTGGGGGTCGGTGCGGCGGACAGAATGCGGTGGGGGTCGGGGCGGTGCGGCGGACAGAATGCGGTGGGGGTCGGGACGGTGCGGCGGACAGAATGCGGTGGGGGTCGGGGCGGTGCGGCGGACAGAATGCGGTGGGGGTCGGGGCGGTGCGGTGGACAGAATGCGGTGGGGGTCGGGGCGGTGCGGCGGACAGAATGCGGTGGGGGTCGGGGCGGTGCGGCGGACAGAATGAGGTGGGGGTCGGGGCGGTGCGGCGGACAGAATGAGGTGGGGGTCGGGGCGGTGCGGCGGACAGAATGAGGTGGGGGTCGGGGCGGTGCGGCGGACAGAATGAGGTGGGGGTCGGGGCGGTGCGGCGGACAGAGTGCGGTGGGGGTCGGGGCAGTGCGGCGGACAGAGTCAGGATAGTGCTGGAGTACTTTGTTTTAAGGTAAGTCTCTCAGTGTGCTAGGATGCAGTACATACTAGCGTGTTATGACGCCAGGAATGATGGATTTTGGGTCTGCGCTCCTCGACTCTTAACCTTCAGGGACGTGGGGCAGAGGAAATGGGAGGCTGCGGCTTTAAAATAATGAGAGTATTTTCCTGGACCATTTGGAAGTGATCCTCGTCCTGTGCGACATTTATCTACACTCGTATTTCTGGGAAATGTCCAGGCTTTAGTGCCTCTTTTAGAAATGCTTTTGGTGTTTTGAGCACACTGGTGTGAACGCGCCCCAAGGGAACGGAATGCTTTTGATGCACCGACTACCAGAAGGTGTCCTTTTTGTGTTTTTCAGGATTTTCCATTTAAAATTAAACAGCGCCACCCCCCAGAATATGTGCGTCAGTTTCCTCACCTGCGCTGCAGGACCAACACATTTGGGTCCTTACTGAGAATCCGCAGCGAAGCCACGGCGGCCATCCATGAATATTTCAAGGTACTCCGTGTGTGTGTTTTATTTTCTTGTGACTCGCATTGTGTGTAAGGGTTTGCATACATAGGTGTTGTCAAATGTTGTGGTTTGCATTTGAACGCAGCGCTACTCGTAGGTACGTGTTCAAACGCAAGAGGCTGACCTTCTTTACCTTCAATGCAAACAGATCTCAATGGGGTCGGCTGCGTTAGAAGAAACACAACCCATACCCACAAGCCTACATGCAGGATTAAAGTAGAGATATGGCCTCCCATGTGCTGCAGCTTCTTCTTCCGGTGGTGGCGGCATTAGTTCGGGACTGAGCAGCACCCATGTAACAATATTTAAACGCAACTCGGTCCTGGAGTACTTTGAGCTTAGCCTGCATGATGGGGCACCCCCTAGGGCAGTGATGGAGAACTTTGGCACCCCAGATGTTTTGGAACTACATTTCCAATGATGCTCATGCATTCTGCAGTATAACTGAGCATCATGGGAAATGTAGTTCCAAAACATCTAGGGTGCCATGGTTCACCATCACTGCCCTAGGGGTAGTGTAAGCAGCGGCTCTCCGTGGGGGGCACCCCATGAAGAGGAGCAGCCAGGAGTGCCGCAGGGGGACCCCAGAAGTCGAGGATCGTGGCCATTCTGTGCAAAGCTATTTGCACAGAGGAGGTAAGTATAACATGTTTGTTATTAAGAAAGAAGAAAAACGAACCTTTACAATCACTTTAATTTTTTTTTTCTTTGTGAAAAGGATAGCTGCTGGCACTAAAGGTAAATATGCCCAAAACTTCACTATAAATAAATGCATTTAACCACTTAAGACCCGGACCATTATGCAGGTTAAGGACCTTGCCCCTTTTTGCGATTCGACACTGCATCGCTTTAGCTGACAATTGCGCGTTCTTGTGACGTGACTCCCAAACAAAATTGGCGTTCTTTTTATTTCTGACAAATAGTTTATTTTGGTGGTATTTGATCACCTCTGCGGTTTTTATTTTTGCGCTATAAACAAAAATAGAGCGACAATTTTGAAAAAAATGCAAATCCCCCAAAAATATATATATAAAAATTCCTCAGTTTAGGCCGATACGTATTCTTCTACCTATTTTTGATTAAAAAAAAAAGCAATAAGTGTTTATCGGTTGGTTTGCGCAAAATTGATAGCGTTTACAAAATAGAGGATAGTTTTATTGCGTTTTTATTAATAATTTTTTAATTTTTTTACTACTAATGGCGGCGATCAGCGATTTTTTTTTTTTTTTTTTTTTTTTTTTTTTTTTTTTGTGACTGCGACATGGCGGACACATCGGACAATTTTGACACATTTTTGGGACCATTGTAATTTTCACAGCAAAAAGTGCTATAAAAATGCATTGTTTACTGTGAAAATTGCAGTTTAGGAGTTAACCACTAGGGGGCGCTGTAGGGGTTAAGTGTGACCTCATATGTGTTTCTAACTGTAGGAGGGCGGGGCTGGACGTGTGACATCGGTGATCGGCTTTCCCTATATCAGGGAACAGACGATCACTGACACTGCCACAATGAAGAACGGGGAAGGTTTGTTTACACACACCTCTCACTGTTCTTCAGCTCCGGTGACCGATCGCGGGACACCGGCAGCGATCGGGTCCCGCGGGAGCGGTCACAGAGCTTTGGATCGGGTGGCGTGCTCGCGATCCCACGGCTGGGCCTTAGAGACACGTACAGGTACGTGACTGTGCCCAGCTGTGCCATTCTGCCGACATATATCGTTGGTAGGGGGTCCTTAAAGCGGAGGTTCCATTAAAAAAAAAAAAAATTAAAAGTCAGCAGCTACTAACACTGTAGCTGCTGACTTTTAATAAGGACACTTACCTGTCCTAGCCGCAGCGATGTTGGCCCCCGCCGAGGCCGATCCTGGCAGCTCCAGGCGCCGCCATCCACAGTAAGGGAAACGGGCAGTGAAGCCGTACGGCTTCACTGCCCGTTTCCTACTGCGCATGTTCGAGCCGCGCGGCGCTTTGTGAATTGGCAGGCTGCTTTCTGAGACGCACACGGTTCCCAGAATGCAGCGCGCCCCATTCACAACAAGACACCGAGTGTAGGAGGATGAAGAGGCAGATTCGGCACTTCCGCATAGCAACAGCTATTTAGGGTAAGTAAAACATTTTTTTTTTTTTTGTTTATTTTTGGTGGAATTTTTTTTTTTCAGGTGGGAACTCCACCTTAAGGACTTCTGTATTGAGTATTGTATGCTGGTATAGCAGAGTGCCACTGGGACAACCGGGGCCTGAAAACATTGCCTATCCGAGGCCGAAATGGGGGAAGCTTATCCTAAGATATCTATTAGCCAAAGATAATAATGCTTGGGAGAAGCTCTGGCATAAAGCCATTGCAGATGTTCATAGGCATCAGATACGTGTCCTGCCACTGTCCTCCTACATGTCAAAATGCGTTCAAACAACCTATGTATCTCTAAATATACTGTAGTTCTTAAAAAAGCAATTCTTGGATGCTTTTCCTAAATGTCACCACAAGATGGCGCACTTTGTTTATAAAACACATGCATGGCGTGTGCGCCGGACCGCAACCATGTCCAAAAGAACGGCCTTCCTGTTTTCATGTGGTAAAGAGAGTATTAAATGCATGTTACAGTCTCCATGACCACACCTAGTGCAAGGATTGTATATTCCTATTGTAACGTGTATGGTGAGATTTATGCCGCGTACACACACGGTCGGAATTTCCGACAACAAATGTTCGATAGGAGCTCGTTGTCGGAAATTCCCACCGTGTGTATGCTCCATTGGACGTTTGCTGTTTGAAATTTCCAACAACAAACATTTTGAGAGCTTCTCAAATTTTCTGACGACAAAATCCGTTCTCGTAAATTGCGATCCTGTGTAGACAATTCTGACGCACAGAATTCCACGCATGCGTCAAGTTATGAGACGGGAGCGCTCGGTCTGGTAAAACTAGCGTTCATAATAGAGATGGCACATTCGTCACGATGTAACGAACTGAAAAGCACGCGAATTGTCTCTCGCCAAACTTTTACTATCACGAGATTAGCAGAAGGAGCCCAAAGAGTGTCGCACTTGGTATTGAACTTCACTTTAATAGTGCTGTTGTAAGTGACCGCGTTCTTGGCGTTAGGAATTTCTGACATTTCTGTGACCGTGTGTATGCAAGACAAGTTTGAGCCAACATCTGTCGGAAAAAAAAATCCACGGTTTTGTTGTTGGAATTTCCGATCGTGTGTACGTGGCATAAGAGGTTGTTGAAACTAATTGTGTGCCCCAAAATTAACGTTTCGGAACTGACAATTCAGGATGCACTTGGCCGAAACGAAAATGGAAAGTTTAACCACTTAAGGACCGATGGGGGCCCACACACAATCGGTTTGGACCAATGAAAACAGACCTTCAGTTTGACCGATCGTGTGTACGCGGCCTAAGATGACCTGTCATCTCTAATGTTTGGCTAAATGGCTGGTATTGAGCTCTGTCTAGTTACCGTGTCCATAAAACACAGGGGATCGAAAGCTGAAGTTTATTCTGCTCTATGTTTTGCTTATGGACAGCCAGGAAGTGAGGTGGGCTCTATCTGACTTGCTGCAGCTCACAAGTATGAAGCTCACAGTGTACAGTGATATCAGAGTAAGTTATTTCAGTCTAAGAGAGGAGTCGGTACAACTGTGCAAGGCTGGAGGGAATGCCGGAGGTCAGATGTAATGGGGCGCAGTGATATTGTGCCGCTGTGATGATGACAGTGCTGGGGCAAAGTTCCAGAATGTGACTTCACACCTCTCTTCTTCTCTCTCTGCCTCTAGAGTCATGGATATATTCACATCCACACCCCAATAATCACCTCTAATGACTGCGAGGGTGGGGGAGAGCTCTTCCAGGTCGAGGTAGGTGCTGTTTTTTTTTTTTTTTTTTTTTTTAGGGGGACCCGTGGCCCCCAGTAGTCAGTGCTTTCCTTGCCTATTTTTTTTTATTATAATATATATATTTTTTTGTATTTATTGTATGTTTTCTATTTATTATGGAATATCAAATGTGGTGCCACTAACTTTAATATAAGGACTGCAAGGATCACTGAATAGTAGAAGGGCTTTAATGGTTGTGATCTCCTAAACGTTCCCTGTAACGTGTCCTCCAGACTCCGACCATTTCCTGTAGCATAGCCCCAGTCTCCAATAACCCCTTTAGTACAGTAACAGTCTCTGACCATCTCCTGTAGTATGGAAGAATGAGAGAAATAGAGAAGCGGACTTTTAAGGCTGCCAGTATAATCCCAGTAATTTCCTTACTTAGTTTATAGTGGCAGCCTTAAAAGTCTGCTTCTCTATTTCTCTCATTTTTTTTTTCTACCACAGTAATGGATGTGGTTCCACTCGTGATTTGTTTCAATTTTTTTTTCACAATTTCCTCTAGTATGTCTGCAGTCTCTGACCATCTCCTCTAGTATGTCTGCAGTCTCTGACCATTTCCTATATTAATTTTGCAGTCTCTTAACCATCTCCTCTAGCGAGTCTGCAGTCTCTGACCATCCTCCTCTGGGGAGTGTGCAGTCTCTGACCATCCTCCTCTAGCGAGTCTGCAGTCTCTGACCATCCTCCTCTAGCGAGTCTGCAGTCTCTGACCATCCTCCTCTAGCGAGTCTGCAGTCTCTGACCATCCTCCTCTAGCGTGTCTGCAGTCTCTGACCATCCTCCTCTAGCGAGTCTGCAGTCTCTGACCATCCTCCTCTAGCGAGTCTGCAGTCTCTGACCATCCTCCTCTAGCGAGTCTGCAGTCTCTGACCATCCTCCTCTAGCGAGTCTGCAGCCTCTGACCATCCTCCTCTAGCGAGTCTGCAGTCTCTGACCATCCTCCTCCTAGCGTGTCTGCAGTCTCTGACCATCCTCCTCCTAGCGTGTCTGCAGTCTCTGACCATCCTCCTCCTAGCGTGTCTGCAGTCTCTGACCATCCTCCTCCTAGCGTGTCTGCAGTCTCTGACCATCCTCCTCCTAGCGTGTCTGCAGTCTCTGACCATCCTCCTCCTAGCGTGTCTGCAGTCTCTGACCATCCTCCTCCTAGCGTGTCTGCAGTCTCTGACCATCCTCCTCCTAGCGTGTCTGCAGTCTCTGACCATCCTCCTCCTAGCGTGTCTGCAGTCTCTGACCATCCTCCTCTAGCGAGTCTGCAGTCTCTGACCATCCTCCTCTAGCGTGTCTGCAGTCTCTGACCATCCTCCTCTAGCGAGTCTGCAGTCTCTGACCATCCTCCTCTAGCGAGTCTGCAGTCTCTGACCATCCTCCTCTAGCGAGTCTGCAGTCTCTGACCATCCTCCTCTAGCGAGTCTGCAGTCTCTGACCATCCTCCTCTAGCGAGTCTGCAGTCTCTGACCATCCTCCTCCTAGCGAGTCTGCAGTCTCTGACCATCCTCCTCTAGCGAGTCTGCAGTCTCTGACCATCCTCCTCCTAGCGTGTCTGCAGTCTCTGACCATCCTCCTCCTAGCGTGTCTGCAGTCTCTGACCATCCTCCTCCTAGCGTGTCTGCAGTCTCTGACCATCCTCCTCCTAGCGTGTCTGCAGTCTCTGACTATCCTCCTCCTAGCGTGTCTGCAGTCTCTGACCATCCTCCTCCTAGCGTGTCTGCAGTCTCTGACCATCCTCCTCCTAGCGTGTCTGCAGTCTCTGACCATCCTCCTCCTAGCGTGTCTGCAGTCTCTGACCATCCTCCTCCTAGCGTGTCTGCAGTCTCTAACTATCTCCTGATGAGTCTGTGAGACTCCCAATTATGTGACCACGGCGATGGCCAATCACAGTGGTTATGAGATCAGCTGGTTTGTCCTGCCCCCTGGGCATAAAGACCATGTTAAAGCGAAACTATTCTCACCTTGTCTCCTGCAATGCGGCATCCTGGGGCTCCCCACCCCATGGATATGAATTGAATATGTCGGGGTCCGGCTTCCCGGTTCTCGATTGCTGGCCGCGGTCATTGGCCGGTCAGGGTTGATATCACTCAGTTCAAATTTGGCGATCCCCACCCATCACCCATGAGAGAGCACAAGGTGGACCGTGGATCCATCCCATACCTTCTCTGAATTTTTTTTTTTAAGAGTTTTAATAGACCTTCCATGATTATATGAAAAGCGATTGAGACCTTCAGTGGTCATTGGTTTCTGGTGAGTGAGACCTTTTCTCACACATGGTGGAGCACTTATGAGAAGCCATTTCACAATATTCCTTAACCACTTCCCTACCATAGGAGGTCATATGATGTACTTTAGGGGGATATCTGAATGATGGGTGCAGCTACAGGCATCAGATATCCTTCTTTTCAGGCGTCGATTCTACGCACCATAAGAACGATCATGACATTCGGTGCTTCTCCGCGCTCTACCGTGCCATCGGAGGCCCAGGGAACAAATGAGGATAGAGATTTCTGCTGACCATATGGTCACCGGTCATCTCTATGACCGTCGGAGGCCCTGGGCGGGATGTTATGACGTCACGCCCGGGTACCCGGAAGTAAACAAAGTCGCAATCGTGGCTGAAAGCATGATATCGGTCATATTTTTTTTTCACAATCTCATGCTTTCCAGCCTGGAGGAGAGATGTGGGGTCTTATCGACCCCTCATCTTTCCATAAAGAGGACCTATCACACACCTTTCCTATTACAAGGAAGCAAACGCGCACGTAAGTCCCGCCCACATATGTAAACGCCGTTCAAACCACACATGTGAGGTATTGCCACGTGCGTTAGAGCGAGAGCAATAATTCTACCACTAGACCTCCTCTGTAATTAAAGCGTCGCCTATGGAGATTTTTAAGTACCGAAGTTTGGCGCCATTCCATGTGTGCGCAATTTTAAAGCGTGACAAGTTGGGTATCCATCTACTCGGTGCAACATCATCTTTCACATTATACAAAAAAAATTGGGCTAACTTTACTGTTTTGTTATTTTTTTAATTAATGAAACCCTTTTTTTTTTATTTTTTATAAAGCGCTTGAAAAATGATTGCGCAAATAACGTGCAAGATAAAAAGTTGCAACGACAGCCACTTTATTCCCTAGGGTGTCTGCTAAAAAAAAAACATATATATGTTTGGGGGTTCTGAGTAATTTAAAAAAAAAAATGATTTTTACATGAAGGAGAGAAGTGCCAGAATAGGCGCGGTATGGAAGTGGTTAAATGCGCGGTGTCTTTTGATCTCTGTATAAGTTGATGAAGAGAAGCGCCTACTCTGTATATTCTATCTAGTAATAGGACTGTGTTCTAAGAAATGTTGCTTGTTGCAGGCTGGGAAGAAGGACCCTGCTCCAGGAGATGATGGAGGGTTTTTCGGGGTTCCAGCGTTCCTCACTGTGTCGGGTCAGCTACATCTGGAAGTTATGTCAGGGTAAGGCTGTGTATGTGTTCTCTGTATGGTGCAATAATCCCAAAACCCTTTGGGAGTGTCACTGAAGGCAATCATTCCAGTTTATGGAATAGAACAAATTCTGGTATCTGATTCCTTTATATCAAGATTGCCACTGGAGGCAGATCGTTCTCTGATTGGGCGAGGTGGAGAGGCGGGGAAGTGACATTGCGCTCTCCGCCTCATCCAATCAGAGAGCGCTTTGCATTCATTCAGAGAATGCTTTCTGAATGGCTCCAGTGCACAGCGGCCGACCTCCTGTGTTCACAACGCAGCAGGGCTGCCGCTCAGCACAGAACTCGGAAGCTAGTGGGGATCACTGGAGTAGTGGTGTCAGGGATTTACAGCTTCTAAAGAGATCCCACAGGTATGGTCCAAGCTGGACCAATGTAACTATGTAAATAAATGTCATACCTGGAATTCTTCCATAACTACTAGCCGACCAGCCGCCGTTATACGGCGGCAGGTCGGCTCGGCTGTGCGAGATCACGTAGGTATACATCATTTCGCATTTCAGCCAATAGGGGCGCGTGCCTCCTGCTTGCACCTGGCGCCGACTCGCGTGGCCGGTGGCCGCGATCATCGCCGGGCACCCGCGATCGCTCGTTACAGAGCGAGAACCGGGAGCTGTGCGTGTAAACCGTCAGGGGGAGAAAGGACGGATCGTCTGTTCATACAATGTATGAAAAGCGATCAGTCATTTCCTCCAGTCAGTCCCACCCCCCCCTTCAGTTAGAACACACCTAGGCAACATAATTAACCCCTTCCTTGCCCCCTAGTGTTAACCCCTTCTTTGTCCGTGGCATTTTTACAGCACTGATCGCTATAAAAATGCCAATGGTCCCAAAAATGTGTCAAGTGTCCGAAGTGTCCGCCATAATGTCGCAGTACCAAAAAAAAAAAATGCTGCCATTACTAGTAAAAAAAAAAAAATATTAATAAAAATGACATCAAATTATCCCCTATTTTGTAGACGCTATAACTTTTGTGCTAACCAAATGCTTATTGCGATATTTTTCGTAAAAAAAATAGGTAGACGAATACGTATCGGCCTAAACTGAAGAAATATATAGAATAACTTGGATGCAAGTGTTGCATATTTTAACAAATGCTTATTCTTCTTCTGACTAATAGCGGGGCTCCTTCGCTTTCTTCCGGTATCAGCAGTGTCATCCGGCTCCACCCAACGCGTGTTGTCACATGACTTCCTCAGGGGTATCCTAAATTACTTAACCATGAGGATGCCCTTTCTTGCATTAGTTTTTATATAGGAGGAGGAGGACACTCCTACTCTGGGGCACAAGAAACTGAGCTCTTCTTTACTCCTCCTACGCACCTTCTGATGTCCTGGGTATCTTACCGTAATTTGGTGTATGCCCCTTTAAATTTGCAGATCTCCCACTGTATATAAACGCATGCAAGAAAGGGCACCCTCATGGTGTAATAAGTTATAACTTCTACATTTAAGTTAAAAAACCTCCTACTTCTGACTGACAGCTGGGCTCAGAGGCTCCTGCATCATTTCTGGTATCGGCAGTGTCACCCGGCTCCACCCAAAGCGTGTTGTCACGATCAAATGACTTCCTCAGGGGTATCCTAACTTTCTACACCATGAGGAGGATGCCCTTCCTTGCAGGAGTTTATTTAGGTACATAGGCTGATGAGTGGGTGGCGGTGTTCTGTCAAAATGGTCAACGTGTCAAACACCAACTACTTAACTTCCGGTTTCTTTGAACCATCAGTAATTGGAGATTTTGACAAATTGCTGTTCGGACACAACACCGGAAACCGAATCGAGTCCGGTGCTCAATATTATGAGCGGAGATTGTTACTGCTCACCGTTGCTAGCCAACAAAATGTCCGCCTTCAAGGCGGCGACAACTTTGTCCTTGTGGGCCGCTGTGCTGTCAAAACGGCAACATTTTCCTGTGCCGGACTGTTTTCGGTCGCTGGTGTTGTGTCCAAACAGCAATTTGTCAAAATCTTCAATTTGCTGGTGGTTTAAAGTAGGGTTGTCCCGATACCGAGTATTTGTGGGAGTACTTGTATTCGCGCAAATGCTCCCGATGCCTGGCCGATACTTTTTTTGTATTTATCAACATGTTCTGTGAAAATTCTTTGAGTTTTTTACTACTGCGTGACAAGCAAATAAAACATTTGTATTCATTTTTACTCATTTTTATTCTTTTATAATGTCTTGAGTTAGAGTTCTTCATAATTCTAAAGAAAATATCATTAGTCTGTATTGTGGTTTGAAAACTGTCACATGACATTTAAAAAAAGTATCGGTATTCGGTATTGGCGAGTACATGAAAAAAAGTATCGGTATCGGTACTGGAAGCGATGTGGTTGGAGTTTCTGATGAGTTGGCTAGTTTTTACAGAACACCGGCGATCAGTTTGTGCTGTAACAAATGGCAGCACAGCAAGGTGTGGCGGGTGTGTGAGCGCGTGCGCGTGCGCCTATTACTCGGAAGTACTGAGCAAATACCAGATATGCGATCCAGAGCAGCAGAATATCTGCATTGGGCGGTGCTGCAGCGGTTACACCTGGTTGATCCTGCCAGTAACGCACTTCCTGTCCTAGGGTGACGACGCTCACTTGCTGTACTTTATGTGTGAAGGAGCACCCTAGAACACAAAGTGCTTTAGGGCTACAGAACACCTCCTGCTTTACTCTTCACTTCACACAGAACATTAGGGCGGTGGGGTGTTCTGTAGTTCACAGATGTATTCTTGGGAATTTTTTTCAGTACAGACAGTGTTGTCGGCTCACTACAGGAAGCTGGGAGCTCATAGGATTTCTGGCAGGATCAACAATTTTTTATTTTGCACTTAACAGATATAACAGAACACTTTCCATGGTATCTTTACCAAATGCAGTAGATAAGGCCCCTTTCACACTGGGGCATTTATCGAGCAAAGCCTTATCTGCAATCCCAATGTGTTGGTAAAGCACCGCTAAGACCCTAAAGTTTTAGGGCGTTTTTGCAGTGCCTCAGTGTGAAAGGGTAAGGTGTTTTTACAGCACTTTTCAATTCATTTCAATGGAGAGGGGTGTTTTTTGGAGCGTTTTTTTCAGCGCTCAAAATCTGCTCCAAAGATGCTGCTTGCAGGACTGCGTGCAGAAAGGGTCCATTGAGATGCATGGAGAGCATTTTAAGAGCGCTATTTTTAACGCTTAAATGCTGTAAAAACGCTTCAGTGTGAAAGGGGTCTTGGAGAAGCTCATTGTTGGGGTGTAAGTATTGCCCTCCCCTCATATCATACAGCACAGTATGAAATCTTCAGCAACATATAGACGGAAAAGAACTGAATTGTTAGATAGGATGGAAGGTTTGCCTCCATAGACATAAGACATGGTGCTCTACTTGCAGCCCCCCAGCTGTTGTAGAACTACAAATCCCATGAGGCATTGCAAGGCTGACAGTTACAAGCATGGCTTCCAAAGGCAGAGGCATGATGGGACTTGTAGTTCTGCAACAGCTGGAGGTCCACAGGTTGAGCCTCCATAGACATAAGAGATCATACAGCTAAACTCATTCTTGTGTTTTACTATTAAGCATCATCTTCTCATTTTGTCTCCCCCTCCAGCGCCTTCACAAGAGTGTTCACTTTCGGGCCGACGTTTAGAGCTGAGAATTCGCAAAGCCGGCGACATTTGGCGGAGTTTTACATGGTAGAGGCTGAAATCTCCTTTACAGAGAGCCTGGAGGACATCATGCAGGTACCATCAGTACTTTCATAGCAGAGTTTGGCTGTTCCTCACCCAGTTATAAGCATACTACACAGCTGTTTATGTTAACGACTGACTGTGTTTCAACCTATGTTGGAAATTGATGATCATTAGCACTTGCTTGGTATAATTGGTTAAATATACACCTGCTTCTAATGCTACAAAATCATTAACTTTGTGCAAGTGTGAGAATTGATGCTGGTTTTGAAGCCAGCCAAAGGATAGTCACACCAGTTATTGATTTGATTTGGATTTTTCTTCTGTTCCCTCACTTTTCATTTTGTATATTTAATAAAGATAAACAAATACAAATTTGGTGTGACCACCCCTTGGCTTCAAACCAGCATCAATTCTTACACTCGCACACTTTGTACACTCGCACAAAGTTAGTGATTTTGTGAATTGATAAAAATAAACAATACAGATATATATGTTTGAAAGGGTTCTTACTTTTTACAGCATTTACTCACACCTGCCTAAAACTTTTGCTCAGTACTGTGCATGTAGTACTGTTAATGTAAACCATAGAGTGCGTTTACTGCCCTGTGTCCATTTTTCTGGCCGCCTTAATTGGCTGTGCCCAGGGCAGCTGTCCCTCTTGCCCTCGGTACCATGCATGTTGCTGCATTAAAGTGAACCAGTCTTATTATTATTTTATTTTTTATTATTATTTTATTTTTTATTATCTTTTCATATATCTTTATTTTTTTTGCTGCTTTTTCAATGCATTTCAACAAGGAGGTGCGTTTTTTGGTGTGTGTTTTTTTTTTTTTTTTTGCTGACCAGCAAGCAGGAATTTTAACCCCACAATGGAACCGCAACAGACCAGTGTGGTGACATACATTTTTTAAAAGGAAACATTTTACTTGAGTTTTTCTTGCGCTAAAGGTACCGATAATGGTCAATGATGGATTCATATTAATTTTTATATATATATATATACATAAAAATTTTAATTCAACTTTTTAAATTATTATCTTAAATTTTAAATGAATATGAATTTATCATTGGAGAAAAATGGGATATACTGCGCTACTAAACACATCAAAATTTAAATGCCGCAGCTCATAATGTAGGACCATACATTAAAACAAATACAAAAAAGAAAAAAATAGAGCTGCGCAACACAAAAATGATAAAGTGAATTACCATGAGTGCCAAAGCTGACAAATCAATAACCAATGTGATGTAAAACATATATATATATATATATATATATATATATATATATATATATATATATATATATATATAAATCAATTTATATATATTATATGTTTTTTGTGTTTCACATCACATTGGTTATTGATTTGTCAGCTTTGGCACTCATGGTAATTCACTTTATCATTTTTTGTGTTGCGCAGCTATATGAATTTATCATTGGCCCTTATTGGCACCTTTAGGCTGCTTTCACATTGGGGATAGAGCCGCGGTGGCGGTATAGCAGCGCGTTTATTTAGCGCTGCTATACCGTCGTATTTACCGCGGTATTCGACCGCTAGTGGTGCAGTTTTAACCCCCGCTAGTGGCCGAAAAAGGGTTAGTACCGCCCCCAATGCACCTCTGTAGAGGCGCATTGCAGGCGGTATTACCGCGGTTTCCCATTGATTTTAATGGGAAGGCGCGGTATAGGAGCGGTGAACACCCCGCTCCTATGCCGCAGTAAAGATTCAGCTAGCAGGACTTTTGGAGCAGTCCTGCTAGCACACCGCTTCAGTGTGAAAGCCTTGGGCTTTCACATTGAACACTACAGGGCAGGTTTTTTTCATGCGGTATAGCAGCGCTATTTTTAGCGCTGTACCGCATGAAAAACGCCTCAATGTGAAAGGGGCCTAAGCGCAAGAAAAGCTCAAGTAAAATGTTTCCTTTGAAAAATCCTATGTATATCATCACACTGGTCTGTTACGGTTCCATTGTGGGGTTAAAAACACCAAATAAACGCACCTCCTTGTTGAAATGCATTGAAAAAGAAGCCAAAAAAAAAATCTTTCTTTCTCTCTTTCTTTCTTTCTCTCTTTCTTTCTCTCTTTCTTTCTCTCTTTCTTTCTCTCTTTCTTTCTCTCTTTCTTTCTCTCTTTCTTTCTCTCTTTCTTTCTCTCTTTCTTTCTCTCTTTCTTTCTCTCTTTCTTTCTCTCTTTCTTTCTCTCTTTCTTTCTCTCTTTCTTTCTCTCTCTCTCTCTCTTTCTCTTTCTTTCTCTCTCTCTCTTTCTTTCTTTCTTTCTTTCTTTCTTTCTTTCTCTCTTTCTTTTTCTTTCTTTTCTTTTTCTTTTTCTTTCTTTTTTCTTTCCTGCAATTTTTGGTTTAGTCACCAAAATTTTCATTCAGTGCACCTCTAGTTTTTACATTTGTTAGGCTACATTCACAACAGTGATGTAGGCCAGTGTGAATTGTAGTGGGAGGAATGCTGTGTCCAGCAGAAATCACCACAGGGAATCGCTGGCTGTGCAGAGAGCCACGAATAGCTGCAGCAGGATAGCTGCCATAACCCCCCCCATATTTTCCTAAACAGCGGGCGGTGTGCTTTCAGATAAAAGTGGTCTTTGCGATGGATTCGCCGCAAGATCACCCTCCTGACACATTCCAATCTTACCGGAGCCCGTCGTTAGAGGGTGTAGGGGATCCGATCTCTTCCCCTTCTTGGCACTAAGTGGAGTGAGGGAATGATGGCCCCCACTCGACTCAATGTCGTTGGATGACCGTCAAAAGTCGCTTCTGCCCAACGGCCTTAAAGGGACATTTTTTATTGCATTTTTGTGTAAATATGAGACCTGAGGTCTTTTTGATGCCAGATCTCACATTAAAGAGTCATGTTGTTTTTCTATTACAAGGGAAGTTTACATTCCACATATTTGGAAATAAAGTATTCCCAAATATATATATATATATATTTTTTTAAGGGATAGTGTAAAAAAGTAATTGTGTGTTTTTTTTTTTGTTTGTTTTTTTTACTTTTTAAAGTGGTTGTAAACCTTTTTATTTTTACCTACAGATAGGTAGGTAAGGAGAATAATCTCCTAAACCTGTACGGTTTAGGAGATATTCCCCTCGCAATGCGCCGCTGATTGCAGCGGCGCATGCGCAGGGGTGATTCTCGGCTAAAGACCGGCAGCCGCCGGACCTTGCCGAATTGAAAACTCCCGCGCGTATGCTGGGGAGTGACGACATCGCCGCTCCAGCCAATCACATCGCTGGAGCGGCGATAACCGGAAGACACGCCAGGCAAGATGACATCTCGCTCGGTGTGGACCAGGTAAGTTCCTCTCACCTCGTTCCGAGGTAAGTATTTCATAATGAGCTAGTATGCGGTGCATATTAGCTCATTATGGCTTTTGCCTTGCAGGAGTAAATAAAATAAAAAATTGTATATGCGGGTTTACAACCGCTTTAAGTGCCCCGACCTTCCGAGCTTGTGCACAGAAGCAAAAGCATACGTAAGTCGCTCCCAAATATGTAAACTGTGTTCAAACCCACACATGTGAAGTATCGCCGCGATCGTTAGAGTGAGAGCAATAATTCTAGCACTAGACCTCCTCTGTAACTCAAAACTGGAAACCTGTAGGAATTTTTAAACGGTGCCTATGGAGATTTTTAAGTGTCAAAAAAAAAAAAATTGGGTTAACTTTTCTGTTTTTTATTTCTTTTTTTTTTTTTCTTTTAAAAAAAGTAAAATTTTATTCTCTAGGGCAGCCTTTCTCAACCGTTTCAAAACAAAGGAACCCTTGAAATAGTTCTCCGGTCTTGGGGAACCCTTGCTAAAAATTGGAAATCTACAATTCATGATACCTTAGTGTGATGGTCAGTGGGAAGAATGGTCTCTACACTTGTAGTCATTGGGAAGAATTACCTCCTTACAGATAGCTAAAAAGTTCAATGGTGTTAGTGGGAACTCATCTGAGAGGCAGAAATTGCCCAATGCTGAAGGAACCCCTAGCAACCTCTGGAGGAACCCTAGGGTTCCAGGGAACCCTGGTTGAGAATCACTGCTCTGGGGTGTCTGAAAAAAATATAATATTTGGGGGTTTTAAGTAATTTTCTAGGGGAAAAAAACAGATTTTGAAGTTTGAACAATAGGCCCGGTCCTCAAGTGGTTAAAGGCCACATCCAGCCTAATATAAACTACTACTACCCTTGCCCCTTTCAGTGCTGCACGTGCTCCCGGATCCATGGTCCAACATTGGTCCTCCTTGTAGGTCGCAAAAATGCCCAACATCATTCTGACCACTTTCTGTAAACCAAAGTCGATAAGGACCTGCCCCCCTTGGACTTGGGAGTGCAACTTTGATGTTACACTCTGTGGATCAAAGTCGCATCAAAGTAGTGCAGCCACCTTTTCAAAGTCGCTTCTGCGTTAAGTCGCACTGATTTGAACAGGTGCCGTTAAAAAGAATGGGCTGTGACTTGTCATGCGATTTTTTTTTTTTTGAGGTCCAAAGTCTCACGACAAATTGCACAAGTTTGAATTGAGCCCAAGTGACAGCTCTGAGTCTGCTGGGGCTGCTGACATCACATCCAAGATGGCGGCACCCAGTAGCAGCCTTTCAACTTTTGTAGGTCTTCTCAAGGGAGGCCTTTACAGGTAAATAAAATCCATGAAATATGTTAAAGCGGAGTTCTAGCCTGTAAAAAATAAATAAATAAATAAATGAGCTGCTGACTTTTAATATAAGGACACTTGCCTGTCCTGCCATCCATCGGCTCAGGGTGCAGGCCCCCGGCATGTTCACTAAGGGAAATGGGAACTAAAGCCCTGTGGAAATTTCGTAGATTAGTGCACAATGATTGCGGCGATCCTACCCGGAAGTGGGAGCAGATACCCGCTTTTCACAGGTATCCACTCCCCTTGAAAGGTGTCAGCGGAGGGGGGAGGAAGCAAACAAGTGGACCTTCCCCTTTTGGGTGGAGCTCCACTTTAAATCCCCCATTATGATTCATAGGAAGATTTAGGTTGAAATGAACTGTCTGGTGACAGGTAGTGGTGCATCAAAATGAAAATTCAGGATACGCTTGGCCAAAACCAAAATATATTATCTCACACTCATAAGTCTACATACCCTGGCAGAATTTATGATATCTTGGCCATTTTTCAGAGAATATGAATAACAAAATAAAATATTTTTTGTCACTCATGGTTAGTGTTTGCCTGAAGCCATTTATTATCAATCAACGGTGTTTACTCATAATGTTTTTAAATCATAATGGCAACAGAAACGACCCAAATGACCCTGATCAAAAGTTTACATACCCTGGTGAGTTTGGTCTGATAACATGCACACAAGTTGACACAAAGCGGCTTGAATGGCTATTAAAGGTAACCATCCTCACCTGTGATCTGTTTTCTTGTAATTAGTGTGTGTATAAGGCCCCTTTCACACGGACAGACCGTTCAGGTCTGCCTGTCAGTTTTGACGGCGGCCCTGAACGGCCGTTTCATGCATTTCTATGGAGCGTGGGATGTCAGAGTCATGTCCACTGACATCCGACACGATCCGGTGAAAACTGACGTATGGGTGATACGTCCCCATCCGTTCGTGATGGATCGGGTGAGATGCTATCTGTTTTCATCAGATCGCTCCATAGGAAACAGTGGTGCCCAAAAAGCCCCTCCTGGCTCAGTCAGCAGAGAGGAGCTTGTCATCCGCCAGTTCTGCGGGGATCAACGGACTGATCTCCCTCTGAGCTGGTGGACTCCTAACAGACCCTTGCATCTTTCATCCAGTGCTGCACTGACGTTTCTGGATTCTGAGTCATAGGGGGAAAGCAAAATATCTGCGGGAAAAGGTAGGTGAACTGTATAAAACAGGAAAGGGATATAAAAAGATATCCAAGGAATTGAGAATGCCAATCGGCAGTGTTCAAACTCTAATCAAGAAGTGGAAAATGAGGGGCTCTGTTGAAACCAAACCACGGTCAGGTAGACCAACTATAATTTCAGCCACAACTGCCAGGAAAATTGTTCGGGGTGCAAAGAAAAACCCACTTTAGATGAAATACAGAACTCTCTGAAAACATGTGGTGTGGCTGTTCCAAGATGCACAATAAAGAGGTACTTGAAGAAAGATGGGCTGCATGTCGAGTCTCCAGAAGAAAGTCATTACTACGCAAATGCCACAAAGTATCCCACATACAATACTTCAAACAGCACAGAGACAAACCTCAAACCTTCTGCCACAATGTCATTTGGAGTGGGGAGAACAATTTTTTTTATTTTTTTTTGGCCACAGCAAAAAACATTACATTTGGAGAGGAGACAGCAAGGCCTATGATGAAAGGTACACCATCCCTACTGTGAAACACGGAGGTGGATCGCTGATGTTTTGGGGATGTGTGAGCTACAAAGTCACTGGAAATTTGGTCAGAATTTATTGCAAGATGAATGGAGAATGTTATGAAAAAATACTGGAGGAACATTTCATTCATCAGCCAGGAAGCTGCGCATGGGACGTACTTGGACATTCCAACATGACAATGACCCACCTGTCATTGGCTACAGCAGAATATGGTGAAGGTTCTGGAGTGGCCATCTCAGTCTCCTGACCTCTATATCATTGAGCCCCTCTGGGGAGATCTCAAACGTGCAGTTCATGGAAGACAGCCCAAGAATTTACTGGAACTGGAGGATTTTTGCCAAGAAGAATGGGCAGCTTTACCATCTGAGAAGAGAAAGAGCCTCATCCACAAATACCACAGGAGACTTCAAGCTGTCATTGATGTTAAAGGGGGCAATACACAGATTATGAACTGGGGTATGTAAACTTTTGATCAGGGTCATTTGGGTAGTTTCTGTTGCCATTATGATATAAAAAGAGTAAACACAGTTGATTGATAATAAATGGCTTCAGCCAAACACTAACCATGCGTGACAGAAAAGTTTTTGTGTTATGAATTATATTCTCTGAAAAATGGCCAAGAAATCCGAAATTCTGCCAGGGTATGTAAACATATGAGCACAACTCTGTGTGTGTGTGTAATCTTGTATTATATTTGACTTTTTAATTAATACCATGAATTTTTAATTAATATTAATTTTTTGCTGGCCATTTATCGGCACCTTTTCGGCTAATAGACCGCTTTTACAATGAGCAGTTTTTGAAAGCGCGAGAATGCATCCCTTTAAATTCTGTGTACAGTATTTCTCCACGCTGGTCCATTGCACTTTTGTTAAACATCTAGCTTGCTGCATTTTTGGGCTGTTAAAAAAAAAATGCACCCCCCAATTGAAATGCATTAAAAACGCAGCAAGAACGCATCGAAAACCCACCCATGTTGCGCTTTTTTATTATGAGATTTTTGAGTCTCATGACCTATGAGAAACACGCCATAAGCACAGCATAATCGTGTGCGTTTTTGTCGTCATTATCGGAACCTTTTTTATTTATTTTTCTGCAAAACACCAAAACCTCTATTTTTGGCTGATAATTTTCAGCTGACGAAATTTTGGTGCATCGCTACTGACAGGTTCTCTAACTATTTAACCAACACCTTCCTATAGGGATAACATTCTTTCCTCCATGCATTTTTTTTCTCTGCAGTAAAAATTACCGTATATACTCGAGTATAAGCCAAGTTTTTCAGCACTTTTTTTGTGCTGAAAATGCCCAATTTCCCCCCCCCGGCTTATACTCGAGTCAGCTTTTTGCGCCTGATCTCCTGGACTTTGGGGACCCGGTACTGGCAGGCCTTAGGCCCCCTGGACCCCAAACTTGGCACACATATAGCCAACATGCAAAGTGTGCACACTTTGTGGTCTGGGGCCTGGCGGTCTTAAAGCGGATCTCCACCCTAAAGTGAAGATCCGCTGATCGGAACCCTCCCCCCCCTCCGGTGTCACAATTGACACCTTTCAGGGGGGAGGGGGGTGCAGATACCTGTCTAAAGTCTCGGGCAAAAGACGGGTTTTTTGGCGACATCCCGTCGCCCCCCCGTTGTGTGCTGGGAACTCTCAGCTCCCAGCACACAGCGGGAGCCAATCGCCGGGCGCAGCGCGACTCGCGCATGCGCCGTAGGGAACCGGGCAGTAAAGCCGCAGCGCTTCACTTCCTGGTTCCCTCACCGTGGATGGAGGGGGGAGCAGCAGGGTGACGAGCGATCGCTCATCCTCTGCTGCGGACGCCGCTGGACTCCAGGACAGGTAAGTGTCCTAATATTAAAAGTCAGCAGCTGCAGTATTTGTTGCTGCTGGCTTTTAATATTTTTTTTCTAGTGAACCATCCGCTTTAACAGCATCATGGGCCCCTGGGCAAAGTAATGCTCTGGGGCCCCTACAATGATAACAGTGCAGGTAAACAAACATTAAGTAGGTAGGAGGCAGACTGCCTCCTCTTTGCATCTATCACTCTCAGTGCCATCATGGGGCCCCCAATTTTAGGGCAGTGTGGGCTCAATGACCAGCTGCTTTGGGGGAAAGTGCAGGGGCCCCCATGCAGCTGGGGCCCCTGGGCAGGGCCCAGGTGTGCCCTCTCATTAAGACAGCCCTGGTCTGTGGGACCTACAGCTGGGAAGCACCATTTTTTCAAAGCCAGGCACCCCTTCCATAGACTCCCATGTCGAAAGTCAGTCTAGTCATGGGCACAGTGAGGTGAGGCATGGGCACGGTGAGGCATGCAGATGGATGCCCTAGGCTTATACTCGAGTCAATACATTTTCCCGGGTCTTTTGTGGTAAAATTAGGTGCCTCAGCTTATATTCGGGTATATATGGTACCTTTTGTTTAGATCTTCACATTGACGTTGGATAAAATGATACCCTCATGATCCAGTTTTACATTCCTCTAGTCAGATTGAGCCTTTTATTCCCCAGCTGTATATTTTCAGGACGGGTTTCAGTTTGAATTCTATCTGTGGGTAACGGGACAATGCTAAATAATTTTTAATGACGTTTTATGTTAAATTTCTAGGTGATGGAGGACCTATTTAAAAAGACAACCTCAGCATTGCTTAACGAATGTGCTGAAGATTTGGCTTTATTCTTCAAATACGTCTCCCCAGGACAGAAAGTAAGTATGGTGTCATAGCAGCAAAGTCCTGGGTCTTCATAGTCATTATAGGGTGCTGTGGTGTTATCATTATCAGGACTTCACAAATCTGGCCATCCAGACCCTGGGTACCCTGGGCAACTCTGCAAATCATAGCTGTGCCCAGTTCTTCCCTTGGACTAGAGAACACCTCCGCCTTATGTTATGGAAACAAGGAGAGGGGGGGTGTTCTTTAGTCTGGGAAGAGAGAACTGAGCAGTACTGATGACCCAGCTTGGGATTTCAGTGCAGCAGAGGCCGTGTTGATTAGATTGTTCGAAGAAGCCAGGAGCCCACAGCATTTCTTGCAGGACATCGGGTATTTTTCTGTACTTCTGTCTTTGTAAGGCCTCATGTACACGGGACGCTGCTAAACGTACGTTCAGAGGCAGTTGGACGCGTTTTTTTTCAACTTCTCCTGAACTCATTCAATGTTATCCTATGTGACCATGTACACAGTCTAGTTTTTAGCTATGATTAAACACTAAGAATAGTGTGAAACGCGTCAGCTGTCCAGTTTTGCTGTAGCTTGTAGTGCTGTTCTATTTTTAACAAAGGCAACGTTTTGTTCGGAGTGCGGCTGTCCGTTTTAACAGCGTTTTTTTTTAAAGCAAAATTTTTTTTGGATTTCTACGTTTCAGACGCCAAGCGACCCGGGTCGATGGATCGGCTCGGGTACAATTAACCTGCCCATACATGGATCGAATCTCGGCTGGTCCCTGCTGAACGGGATGAATTTTGATCATTGTATGGCCAGATTTACTGTCTATATCCCACCACTAGGTGTCCTCAGTCTTCCAGGCTGAATAGAAAAGTTATGGCAGAAAAAAGATAGAGTAATCCACCAAGTCTGCCTGGGTGTTTTTTTGTTTTTTTTTGGGAGTATAGATAGAATATAATGACACGCATCACTGGGACTGATCATGTGACTTAAGAAAGCAGAGTATCCAAGCAAGCATTCTGTTTGAGATGTGCACTGCAGTGGCCTGTCACATGACCTGTTGGACAGAGGCAGGTAAGTATCAGCAGTAAATGTTACAAAACTCCTTGCAGTGTGTATACAATTGTCCTTTTTTGTCTTTTAGAAATACAGAAGTGATGTGTTACCATTAATTCTCTATTGTTTCCTCCATTTTATTTTCCCAAGGACAGACTTGAGCAGCTAATAAAGAACAAGTTTACTGTGTAAGTTTACTCTGCTTATATATTGCCTTCTCTGGACCCCCCCCCCCCCTCCCCCATTAACATGTTAACGAAATTTGTTAACCACTTGCCAACCACAATATAGATAGAGTGGGAGAGAGGAGATTTATATATATATATATATATATATATATATATATATATATAGTGCAGAAAATAAGTATTTGAACACCCTGCTATTTTGCAAGTTCTCCCACTTGGAAATCATGGAGGGGTCTGAAATTGTCATCGTAGGTGCATGTCCACTGTGAGAGACATAATCAAAAAAAAAAAAAATCCAGAAATCACAATGTATGATTTTTTTAAACTATTTATTTGTATGATACAGCTGCAAAGAAGTATTTGAACACCTGAGAAAATCAATGTTAATATTTGGTACAGTAGCCTTTGTTTGCAATTACAGAGGTCAAACATTTCTTGTAGTTTTTCACCAGGTTTGCACACACTGGAGGAGGGATTTTGGCCCACTCCTCCACACAGATCTTCTCTAGATCAGTCAGGTTTCTGGGCTGTCGCTGAGAAACACGGAGTTTGAGCTCCCTCCAAAGATTCTCTATTGGGTTTAGGTCTGGAGACTGGCTAGGCCACGCCAGAACCTTGATATGCTTCTTACAGAGCCACTCCTTGGTTATCCTGGCTGTGCGCTTCGGGTCATTGTCATGTTGGAAGACCCAGCCTCGACCCATCTTCAAAGCTCTAACTGAGGGAAGGAGGTTGTTGCCCAAAATCTCGCAATACATGGCCCCGGTCATCCTCTCCTTAATACAGTGCAGTCGCCCTGTCCCATGTGCAGAAAAACACCCCCAAAGCATGATGCTAACACCCCCATGCTTCACAGTAGGGATGGTGTTCTTGGGATGGTACTCATCATTCTTCTTCCTCCAAACACGGTTAGTGGAATTATGACCAAAAGTTCTATTTTGGTCTCATCTGACCACATGACTTTCTCCCATAACTCCTCTGGATCATCCAAATGGTCATTGGCAAACTTAAGACGGGCCTTGACATGTGCTGGTTTAAGCAGGGGAACCTTCCGTGCCATGCATGATTTCAAACCATGACGTCTTAGTGTATTACAAACAGTAACCTTGGAAACGGTGGTCCCAGCTCTTTTCAGGTCGTTGACCAGCTCCTCCTGTGTAGTCCTGGGCTGATTTCTCACCTTTCTTAGGATCATTGGGACCCCACGAGGTGAGATTTTGCATGGAGCCCCAGTCCGAGGGAGATTGACAGTCATGTTTAGCTTCTTCCATTTTCTAATGATTGCTCCAACAGTGGACCTTTTTTCACCAAGCTGCTTGGCAATTTCCCCGTAGCCCTTTCCAGCCTTGTGGAGGTGTACAATTTTGTCTCTAGTGTCTTTGGACAGCTCTTTGGTCTTGGCCATGTTAGTAGTTGGATTCTTACTGATTGTATGGGGTGGACAGGTGTCTTTATGCAGCTAATGACCTCAAACAGGTGCATCTAATTTAGGATAATAAATGGAGTGGAGGTGGACATTTTAAAGGCAGACTAACAGGTCTTTGAGGGTCAGAATTCTAGCTGATAGACAGATGTTCAAATACTTCTTTGCAGCTGTATCATACAAATAAATAGTTAAAAATTCATAAATTGTGATTTCTGGAATTTTTTTTTGGATTATGTCTCTCACAGTGGACATGCACCTACGATGACAATTTCAGACCCCTCCATGATTTCCAAGTGGGAGAACTTGCAAAATAGCAGGGTGTTCAAATACTTATTTTCTGCACTGTATATATATATATATATATATATATATATATATATATATATATATATATATATATATATATATATATATATATATTTTAGATACATAATGTATGAAAAAAAAATATCTATACATAATATATAGTGCGAAAGTATTCGGCCCCCTTGAACTTTGCGACCTTTTGCCACATTTCAGGCTTCAAACATAAAGATATAAAACTGTAATTTTTTGTGAAGAATCAACAAGTGGGACACAATCATGAAGTGGAACGAAATTTATTGGATATTTCAAACTTTTTTAACAAATAAAAAACTGAAAAATTGGGCGTGCAAAATTATTCAGCCCCCTTAAGTTAATACTTTGTAGCGCCACGTTTTGCTGCGATTACAGCTGTAAGTCGCTTGGGGTATGTCTCTATGGCGGCGTACACACGATCGGACATATCCGATGAAAACGGTCCGCGGACCATTTCCATCGGATATGTCCGATCGGGAGTTTGATCCGATGGCGTGTACACACCATCGGATCAAATTTCCCGCCGCCGGACGGCGCAGTGACGTGGCGGTGACGCGGCGGTGACGTTGACGCCGCCACGTCACCGCACCAGGAAGTAAAACACTTCCACGCATGCGCCGAATCCATTCGGCAGCGGCGCGGCGGCGGTGGGGGCCGACATGTCTGCTGGTAAGTGTACTAACCAGCAGACATGTCGGGCGGACAGATTCCCACCGGATAGATTTCAAAGCTTGCTTTGAAATCTGTCGGGTGGAGAAATCTGTCCGCTAGCCCATACACACGAGCGGAGATGTCTGCTGAAACGGTCCATCCGACCGTTTTCAGCGGACATATCCCCTCGTGTGTAGGCCGCCTATCAGTTTTGCACATCAAGAGACTGACATTTTTGCCCATTCCTCCTTGCAAAACAGCTTAAGCTCAGTGAGGTTGGATGGAGAGCGTGTTTGAACAGCAGTTTTCAGTTCTTTCCGCAGACTCTCGATTGGATTCAGGTCTGGACTTTGACTTGGCCATTCTAACACCTGGATATGTTTATTTGTGAACCATTCCATTGTAGATTTTGCTTTATGTTGTGGATCATTGTCTTGTTGGAAGACAAATCTCCGTCCCAGTCTCAGGTCTTTTGCAGACTCCATCATGGTCCTGTATTTGGCTCCATCCATCTTCCCATCAATTTTAACCATCTTCCCTGTCCCTGCTGAAGAAAAGCAGGCCCAAACCATGATGCTGCCACCACCATGTTTCACAGTGGAGATGGTGTGTTCAGGGTGATGAGCTGTGTTGCTTTTACGCCAAACTCAACGTTTGGCATTGTTGCCAAAAAGTTTGATTTTGGATTCATCTGACCAGAGCACCTTCTTCCACATGTTTGGTGCGTCTCCCAGGTGGCCCGTGGCAAACTTTAAACGACACTTTTTATGGATATCTTTAAGAAATGTCTTTCTTCTTGCCACTCTTCCATAAAGGCCAGATTTGTGCAGTATACGACTGATTGTCCTATGGACAGAGTCTCCCACCTCAGCTGTAGATCTCTGCAGTTCATCCAGAGTGATCATGGGCCTCTTGGCTGCATCTCTGATCAGTCTTCTCCTTGTATGAGCTGAAAGTTTAGAGGTACGGCCATGTCTTCGTAGATTTGCAGTGGTCTGATACTCTTTCCATTTCAATATTATCGCTTGCACAGTGCTCCTTGGGATGTTTAAAGCTTGGGAAATCTTTTTGTATCCAAATCCGGCTTTAAACTTCTCCACAACAGTATCTCGGACCTGCCTGGTGTGTTCCTTGTTCTTCATGATGCTCTCTGCGCTTTAAACGGACCTCTGAGACTATCACAGTGCAGGTTCATTTATACAGAGACTTGATTACACACAGGTGGATTCTATTTATCATCATTAGTCATTTAGGTCAACATTGGATCATTCAGAGATCCTCACTGAACTTCTGGAGAGAGTTTGCTGCACTGAATGTAAAGGGGCTGAATAATTTTGCACGCCCAATTTTTCAGTTTTTTATTTGTTAAAAAAAGTTTGAAACATCCAATAAATTTTGTTCCACTTCATGATTGTGTCCCACTTGTTGATTCTTCACAAAAAATTACAGTTTTATATCTTTATGTTTGAAGCCTGAAATGTGGCAAAAGGTCGCAAAGTTCAAGGGGGCCAAATACTTTCGCAATTCCAGAAATCACAATTTATGAATTTGTAACTATTTATTTGTATGATACAGCTGCAAAGAAGTATTTGAACACCTGTCTATCAGCTAGAATTCTGACCCTGAAAGACCTGTTAGTCTGCCTTTAAAATGTCCACCTCCACTCCATTTATTATCCTAAATTAGATGCACCTGTTTGAGGTCATTAGCTGCATAAAGACACCTGTCCACCCCATACAATCAGTAAGAATCCAACTACTAACATGGCCAAGACCAAAGAGCTGTCCAAAGACACTAGAGACAAAATTGTACACCTCCACAAGGCTGGAAAGGGCTACGGGGAACTTGCCAAGCAGCTTGGTGAAAAAAGGTCCACTGTTGGAGCAATCATTAGAAAATGGAAGAAGCTAAACATGACTGTCAGTCTCCCTCGGACTGGGGCTTCATGCAAAATCTCACCTCGTGGGGTCTCCATGATCCTAAGAAAGGTGAGAAATCAGCCCAGGACTACACGGGAGGAGCTGGTCAATGACCTGAAAAGAGCTGGGACCACCGTTTCCAAGATTACTGTTGGTAATACACTAAGACGTCATGGTTTGAAATCATGCATGGCACGGAAGGTTCCCCTGCTTAAACCAGCACATGTCAAGGCCCGTCTTAAGTTTGCCAATGACCATTTGGATGATCCAGAGGAGTCATGGGAGAAAGTCATGTGGTCAGATGAGACCAAAATAGAACTTTTTGGTCATAATTCCACTAACCGTGTTTGGAGGAAGAAGAATGATGAGTACCATCCCAAGAACACCATCCCTACTGTGAAGCATGGGGGTGGTAGCATCATGCTTTGGGGGTGTTTTTCTGCACATGGGACAGGGCGACTGCACTGTATTAAGGAGAGGATGACCGGGGCCATGTATTGCGAGATTTTGGGCAACAACCTCCTTCCCTCAGTTAGAGCTTTGAAGATGGGTCGAGGCTGGGTCTTCCAACATGACAATGACCCGAAGCACACAGCCAGGATAACCAAGGAGTGGCTCTGTAAGAAGCATATCAAGGTTCTGGCGTGGCCTAGCCAGTCTACAGACCTAAACCCAATAGAGAATCTTTGGAGGGAGCTCAAACTCCGTGTTTCTCAGCGACAGCCCAGAAACCTGACTGATCTAGAGAAGATCTGTGTGGAGGAGTGGGCCAAAATCCCTCCTCCAGTGTGTGCAAACCTGGTGAAAAACTACAAGAAATGTTTGACCTCTGTAATTGCAAACAAAGGCTACTGTACCAAATATTAACATTGATTTTCTCAGGTGTTCAAATACTTCTTTGCAGCTGTATCATACAAATAAATAGTTAAAAAAATCATACATTGTGATTTCTGGAATTTTTTTTTTTTGATTATGTCTCTCACAGTGGGCATGCACCTACGATGACAATTTCAGACCCCTCCATGATTTCCAAGTGGGAGAACTTGCAAAATAGCAGGGTGTTCAAATACTTATTTTCCGCACTGTATGTATATATATATATATATATATATATATATATATATATATATATATATATATATATATATATATATATATAAAAATTTACAGGAATTATGACTCAATTTGTTGTTTGTTCGGCCATAACTCCAATTGTTGTTTTTTGCAGCCGCCTTTCTCATGAAACGGGTCCAATCGGCTTATGAGCCACTGGATCAGTTTCCGAAGCGACAGGAGGGGATATAGAAAAGAGTAAGATCTATTTGATATACAACAGAAAATGCAGCCAAAAAATTCAAATATGGGAAAGATAACTTTAACTGATGCGTTTCGCTTTACGGGAAGGATAACTCATTACTTGCCCCTGAGGAAGCTGATAAAGCGAAACCCGTCTGGTTTAGTTATGCTTCCGATATGTGATATTTAATAAGAATTTTTTTAATGTATTTTCTGTTGTATATCAAATAGATTTTGCTCTTCAAATGCCCATAGGGAAGGACCTCTATCTACAGGGGTGTTGTGATTGAAATCTGTGTAGTGAAAACTTCATGTTTTTAGGAATATATAAACCCAATGCTAAATTTTAACCAATTTTTGTAATAAAGAATCTTTATAATTGTTTGTATCGGGAGGGGACATAACTTAATCCCTGCGTACGACTCGTCTGTGTCTGTCAGGCTCTTACCGTTTCCACCGGTTCGTCGGTATACCATATTTTTCGCTCCATATGACGCACCTAGGTTTTAGAGGAGGAAAACGAGAAAAAAAATATATTCTGAACTAAATGGTGTGCAAAAATATTGACCTGCGCCCAGGGGCGTACTGACAACTCATGGGGCCCCCGGGCAATAGAAGATTATGGGGCCCCCAGGCTTACAGATGGCGACCAAGCCAGGTGGCAGTACAGAGGCGGGGCAGCTAAAATCGGGATTTTCACATCAAAAGCATGTAGGTTTTGGACATATCAGGGACAGATGTAAAAAAAAACACAGATTTTTACATACTGTCCCTGATTTTAATGAGCCTGGCAACCCTGATTGGGCCCCCTGATGGGGCCCCCTAGTGGCATGGGGCCCTCGGGCAGTGAGTTCCTCAATGGTCAGTCCGCCCCTGCCTGCGCCATACAGTGCAGCCTGACCTGCGCCATACAGTGCAGCCTGACCTGTGCCTGGCAAGGATGTCATCACATCCAACAGAGCGGCGCGGCGGCACACACCCCATTTGGCTTGCTTTGTCTTCTATCTGTGACAGGCAAGGCCGAGTACAAGGTGACAGGCTCAGGATGACAGGATCGCCTGGCACTCACAGGAGACGGCCGCTCCCGGTATTCTAACACTGTGGTGGCGGGGGGGGGGGGGGTGTCCTGGTCAGTATTTGCTCCATAAGACGCACAGGCATTTCCCCCCCATTTTTTTACAAAGTGCGTCTTATGGAGCGAATAATACGGGTAAATTGCAGCAATCGCTATTTTATTCCCTAGGGTCTCTGCTAAAAATGTATGTATAATGTTTGGGAGTTACAGGTAATTTTCCAGAAAAAAAATACAGATTTAAACTTGTAAACAAAAAGTGCCAGCTAAAGTACAGGCTTCAAGTGTTTAATAAAATCATTCAGTTTTTGTTGCATATATCATTCGATATGATTACTGGGTCTCTGTGCTTCCTTGCTCCATTGTCTTGTCTGTGTTCGTCTTTAGATCTGAGGGTACACTCTCTCCCCCCGTTACAAGTTCAAGTTTAAACCTCAGTCCTGTGAAACCTCCAGAGAACTACAGATCCCAGCATGCCAGGACTCTCTATTTTCAGGGCACGTTTATCAACTGGATGAGCTGAAGTCCTGTGACTGTTCCTGTCCATTACACAGAGATGCTCTATCCTTACCGGATCCATCTTTATATGGAAAGACATTCCGCTCACCGGGATAATTGAGCGCCAATTAACTTGGCAATCAGGAGTAGTTAAGACTCGCTCAAGTACAGTAATTAGTGCGGAGAAAATTGGGGCTTTTTATGGGGAAATTATTACTCTAAAAAGAGAAGTAGATCTGCCTTTGCTAAAAATACCTTTCCTCCATAGGAAGAATTACTTTCCTGACTGACGCCATTAGGGGACACAGGAACTTCAAAAAAAGTTTTATTGTTTTATTCCAGGATTTTTAGAATGTACTGTAGAGAGGGGTAAATTACACAGCACAAGCACTGTGCTTTAAAAGGAACAGAATTTTTTTTTTTTTTATGGTTACATCTACTTGAAGATTGTCATTGTACATGCCGTATATAATTAAGCCCTACCCGAAAATAAGCCCTAGTGTGTTTTTTGTAGACAAAATTAATATAAGACCCGGTCTTATTTTCGGGGGAAACACGATATATATCTATATCTATATCTATATCTATATCTATATATATATCTATATATATATATATATATATATATATATATATATATATATATATATATATATATATATATGTGTATGTGTGTGTATATATATATATTTTTCCCCCCTGCAAAGCTGCAGACCTCCTTTCACATAAGGCTGAATTCTGTTTGGATTTTAATTGAAAACCTTGGCATTTGGTCATGTGACCTCCCCCACACTAGTAGTAAGGATAAAGTTCAGCATTAAAGTGACACTAAAGGTTTACTTTGTTTTGAAAAGAAAAATCATAATTACCTCCACTGTGCAGTTTGTTCTGCACAGAGTGGCCACGATCCTCCTCTTCTGGGGTCCCACGGAGGCTCCTTCCCGCAAAAGCTAACCCCCCTCTAGGAGGCTCTCTGACCCACAGCAAGGAGCCAGGCCAATCTCCCACAGCAGGCTGCACCATGTCAGCCAGCCGCCGACCCACCCACTGACTCATGGCAGAGAGCCAGGCCTGCCACCAAAAGCAGGGTGGCAGGTAGCCACCCACAGAAGCCAGCCACCCACAGGGGTTAGCTTGTGGGTGCGCTCACGTGCCATACATCCCGTGCCTATATGACTCAGCCCCGCCCCCTGGTGGGCGTGTCATTGTATTTGATTGACAGCAACGGGAGCCAATTGCTACGCTGCTATCTATCCAATGACGAGCCGATCAGGCATGGGGAAAACGAGGCGGGATCGCGCCCTCTGAGATTTGGAGCTCAGGTAAGTAAAACGGGGGCTCGTAGGGGGGTGGTGACTGCAAGGTGTTTTTTCACTTTAAAGGGGTTCTAAGGGTAATTTTTTTTTTTTCCCTAAATATCTTCCTTCACTTACCTCATCCTTCCATTTTGCTTTTAAATGTCCTTATTTCTTCTGAGAAATCCTCACTTGCTGTTCTTCTGTTTGTAACTCCACACAGTAATGCGAGGCTTTCTCCCTGGGGTGGAGTGTCGTGCTCACCGCCTCCCTTGGACAACAGGAGAGTCAGGACGCTCTCTACGTTGCAGATAGAGAAAGGAGCTGTGTGTTTGTGGGCGTCCTGACTCTCCTGTAGTCCAAGGGAAGGGGCGAGCACAACACTCCACACCAGGGAGAAAGCCTTGCATTACTGTGTGGAGTCACAGACAGAAGAACAGGAAGTGAGGATTTCTCAGAAGAAATAAGGACATTTAAAAGCAAAATGGAAGGATGAGGTAAGTGAAGGAGGATTGCACTAAGGTAAAGGAAGCTATTTAGGGGGGAAAAATTTACCTTTACAGCCCCTTTAATGCATTAAGGTCAAAAAACACAAAGCTTTACAACCCCTTAAAATATATGAAAAAAAAAAAGAATGTCAATTACCCTTAAGCAAGTTTTTTATTTTTGGTGCTTTATTTTTACAGAATGTCTTACACAGAAGCAATAGAAATTCTACGGAAAGCTCCGGTCACCTTCCGGTACAGCACAGAGGTGGGTGACGCTGAGGAATGTTTGGTGATGCAGACTGGCATCATGTGGTTTTCAAGCCAAAAAGTTTTCCCTTTCTACCAATTTGTAATATTAATGTCACATAAAGCAGGTCCCCTTGGTGACTGGGAAAAGTCCCCTGGCAGCTGGGACTCTGTATGTGTAAATATATATATATATATATATATATATATATATATATATATATATATATATATATATATATATATATATATATATATATATATATATATATATATATATATATATATATATATATATATAATCTGTGTGTGTGTGTGTGTGTCTGTGTATACACACTATATTGCCAAAATTATTGGGACGCCTGCCCTTACACTCACATGAACTTTAGCCACTTGCCGACCAGCCGGCATCATTATACGGTGGCAGGTCAGCTCGTTGCCTTGCATTGCCGTAGCTGTATGGCAGTCCCTTTTAACATCAGGCGCGATGGGGAGCTGATGCCCGCGGCCTGCAATGTCCGCTGGCCACCAGTGATCGCTCCATAGAGTGCCAGAACGGGGATCTGTCAATGTAAACAAACAGATCCCCGTTCTGTCGGGAGGAGAGAAAAATTATCTGTTCCTAGTGATCAGGAACAGCTATCTCTCTGTACTCAGTCCCTCCCCCCCCCCACAGTTAGAAAAGCTTTCCAGGGAACACATTTAACCTCTTGATTGCCCCCTGGTGTTAACCCCTTTTCTGCCAGTGACATTTATACAGCGATAAGTCCACTGATCACTGTATATATGTCACTGGTCCCAAAAAAGTGTCCGATCTGTCCGCCGCAATGCCGCAGTCCCACTAAAAATCGCTGCTTATCGCCATTACTAGTAAAACAATTAAATAAAAATGCCATAAATCTATCCACTATTTTGTAGATGCTATAACTAACTTTTTTTTTGTTGTTGTTTATAGCGCAAAAAATTAAAACCGCAGGGGTGATCAAATACCACCAAAAGAAAGCTCTATTTGTGGGGAAAAAAGGTCATAAATTTTATTTGGGTTCAGCGTCCTTAAGTGGTTAATGGCATCCCAGTCTGTAGGGTTCAATACTGAGTTGGCCCACCCTTTGCAGCTATAATGGCTTCAAGTCTTCTGGGAAGGCCGTCCACAAGGTTTAGGAGTGTGTCTATGGGAATGTTTGACCATTCTTCTAGAAGCACATTTGTAAGGTGCTTGCTATGGGGGCAGAAGGGAGTGGCCTGGAGCACCAGCAAAAGACCCCAGAAGGGGAGGAGCTGGAGTGCTCTGTGTGAAGCCACTGCACAAAGCAGGTGTAAGTATATATTTGTTTAAAAAAAAAAACACAAAACGAGACTTTACAATTCATTCAACTAAGATTTATATCTAGTTTAACTACTTAAGACCCGGACCATTATGCAGGTAAAGGACCTGGCCAGTTTTTGTGATTCGGCACTGCGTCGCTTTAACTGACAATTGCGCGGTCGTGCGATGTGGCTCCCAAACAAATTTAACATCCTTTTTTCCCACAAATAGAGCTTTCTTTTGATCACTTCTGTGGTTTTTATTTTTTGCGCTATAAACAAAAATAGAGCAACAATTTTGAAAAAAATTCAATATTTTTTACTTTTTGCAATAATATCCCCAAAAATATATTTAAAAAAAACATTATTTATTCTCAGTTTAGGCCGATACGTATTCTTCTACATTATTTTTGGTAAAACAAAAAAAAAACGCAATAATCGTTTGATTGGTTTGTGCAAAATTTATAGCGTTTACAAAATAGGGCATAGTTTTATGGCATTTTTATTAATAATTTTTATTTTTTTACTGCTAATGGCGGCGATCAGCAATTTTTTTATTTTATTTTTTCATGACTGCGACATTATGGCGGACACATCGGACAATTTTGACACATTTTTGGGACCATTGTCATTTTCACAGCGAAAAGTGCTATAAAAATGCATTGTTTACTGTGAAAATGACAATTGCAGTTTAGGAGTTAACCCCTACAGCGCCCCCTAGTGGTTAAGTGTGACCTCCTGTGTGTTTCTAACTGTAGGGGGGTGGGGCTGGACGTGTGACATCAGTGGTTGTCGTTCCCTATATCAAGGAACAGGCGATCACTACCACAGTGAAGAACGGGGAAGGTGTGTTTACACTCACCTCTCCCCGTTCTTCAGCTCCTGTGACCGATCGCGGGACACCGGCGGCGATCGGGTCCCGCGTGCGCGATCACAGAGCTTTGGACCGGGTCGCGTGTGCGCGCGACCCACGGCTGGGCTCTTAGGCTGCATTTACATCTGAGCGACAAGTAAAGCCGCGTACGCGGCTTTACTTGCCGCGATTACATTCATTTTTTTTTTTTTTTAAATCATCCCCATTGATGTCTATGGCCGAACGCCAATGTCGCCTGAAAAAAAAGGGTCCGGGACTTTTTTTCAGGCGACAGGCGTTCAGAGATGTGAACCGTCTCTATAGACATGAATGGGGATTCGCCCCTCCAGGGGCATGAGCGTCAGGCGACAGGCGATTTGTCGCTCAGATGTGAATGCAGCCTTAAAGGCGACGTACCTGTACATGCTTGTGCCCAGCCGTGCCACTCTGCCGACGTATATCGGCTTTAGGCGGTCCTTAAGTGGTTAATGTACTTCTATTCCTGGCCGCAGTGACCACCCGTGATAATGAGATTTCTTGTCCTAGACACATATCGTCCTTTGCGCCCGTTGTTTTATTTTTGTGTTGTTATCATATTGTGTCCTCCATAAGACCTCCTCCTGTCCAGCATGGGACTGATGTTCTGTTCTTTGTTTCTTGTGAATCTTTACTGAGAATTTTGAAAGAACAATTATAAGAACGAGGTTTCCGTCTTGTGCACATAAGGCGCTTCCTATGGAGTATTTCCTGGAAACTGATCTGTTATGTAACATTTGCATGTTAAAGAAGACAAACTCAGCAGGAACCCGGTTATGATATAGAACATCTAATTGCTGTTCTCAGTCCTTCCTGATCAAACAAGGAATTTCTTGGACAATTAGGAGAGATAGTAAGGAAGATGGAAAGCAACCACGAGAATACTTTTGGTTGTAAGATGACAAAATGTGAAAAATGTCTAGGGGTATGAATACTTTTTCAAGGCACTGTAACTGGTAGAGCTACATGGGCCCCAGAAACCACATACAGAGGGATTTATCATTCACCAGTGCTGCCATCAGGAATTATGGGGCCCCTTATACAGCTCGGCTTCAGGCATGGGCCCCTGGAGCAGGGGGGGGGGGGGGTGCTTCCGCGAATTGAAAAGCGGGGGGGGGGGGGGGCTTTACAAAAAAAATGAAAAAATATATTAAAAAAAAACATTAAAAAAAAAAAAAAAAAGGGGGCCCCTGGGGACCTCTGGGCCCTTTAAAAAATAAAAAAGTTTTTTTATAAAAAATAAATAAAAAAGGTGGGTTGCCACCCAGGGCATGTGTGTGTATGTATATGTGTGTATATATTTTTATATATATATATATATATATATATATATATATATATATATATATATATATATATATATATATATATATATACACACACACACATAAATATATATATTTATTAATTTATTTATTAAAGGGTCTAGAGGTCCCCAGGGCCCCTGGGTGGCAACCCCCCTGTTTTTTATTTATTTTTTATAAAAAATATATATATATATATATATATATATATATATATATATATATATTTTTATACATATTTTTTTATCTTTTATTAAAGGACCCAGAGGTTCCCAGGTCCCCCGGATGGCAACCCCCCTTTTTTTATGAATTTTTTCTAAAAAAAAATATATACATTTTCTTTATCTTTTATTAAAGGGCCCAGAGGTTCCCAGGGGCCCGGAGGTCCCTAGGGCCCCAGATGGCAACATTTTTTTTTTTTTTACATACACACACACGGGCCCCTTACAGGTGTACTGTCTGTACCCCCCTGATGGCGGCCCTGTCATTCACTGATATTGCAGTTCTTCTTTTTTGGTATTATTAGGGATTCCCGGAGTCCTTCTCTGATTGGCCATACCTTGTGTTTCCTTGCAGTGGGGTTGTGATCTACAGACAGAGCATGAGAAATATTTGGTCAGATATTGCGGGGACGTCCCAGTATTTGTCATCAACTATCCATATGACCTCAAACCGTTCTACACTCGTGACAATGAGGACGGCCCTCAGCGCACAGTAAGTAGTCATCTGGATGGGATTTGATGGGTCACAATCAGGCACTTTAGAAGATTAATTTATTTTAGATGAACGCATTTCATGATTTCACTCACTACTTTACATTGTAGCAAAGTGTCATTTCTTCAGTGTTATCACATAAAAAGATAGAAGAAAATATTTACAAATATGTTAGGGGTGTACTTACTTTTGCGCGATGCTGTAAATTAACCCTATAATATTTTTCCTAAAACTCTTACTGTGATGTATTCAATGTTACCTAATTTGTGGTGGTATTCTAATTTTCCTATGTGTGTGTTTTATTTATTTTTATTTTTTACCTGATTGCCATCACAAGGGGCTGGTAAGCTGATGGCATAGTGCAGGTGAAAGGTTCTCTTGAAGATGTCTATTCGATCCTGAATGTTTGCACCCAACTCTGTGGAAACTGATTGCGTACAGACTGCTCAACCATCTTTTTTTTTTTTTTTTTCCTGGTCATAGCACTGTTAGTGCTTCTAGGTTCATTCTTCATAGGAGAGATCAACAAACGTGTTCGCTGATCTCCCGCTGCCCTCCATCCTGGCTCCTGCCAGGGTAATTCTGGGCACCCAGGAAGGTACAGGTACATAATCAGTAGCCTGCAGAGTAAGGACCTATTCAGACGGGGCGGATCCAGTTCTGATCAGCAGGGGATCACCTCTCAGATCTTCTTCTGATCGGAGCATAGCGGGCCGATGACGCCGTATCTGCAGAGCAGACCTGGACAGAGCCTGGCCCGGAGTATGAGCAGCTGGGAGTAAAGGAACTCCCCTGTATATTTACACCCGACTACCCTCCGATCAGCCTAAACAGAAGAGGAAGGATCCCCTGTTTTGTTTTTTTCGGCCATCACCTTGGGCTCTCCGGTCCCCTGGGGAACCCGGGACTGCAGCCGGCTGTTCAGCTAGCTGACCATAGAGCTGTTCAGGGATTGGAAGGATCCTGATCTCTATAGTATAGGAAACCAGAAGCGACAAGTAATTCACTTCCTTTTTCACCAGTTGATCACAAACCATTACTGGTTAGAAAAAAGAATCGGATTCATAGGCGTGTGCAGGGGGTGTGCCGCATGTGCCTGGGCACACCCTAATCGTTACACGCGGTGACGATTCCTCTTACTCCCCGGGCTTAGCACTGGTTGGCATTGGCAGGTGGCACAGGATCGCACTGGCGGGTGGCACTGGATGGAAGGTGGCACTGGCAGGTGGCATTGGATGGAAGGTGGCACTAATTGGCACTGGATGGTGGAACTGGTATTGACACTGGCAGGTGGCATTGGTGGATGGCACTGGATGGAAGGTGGCACTAATTGGCACTGGATGCTGGCACTGGTATTGTCACTGGCAGATGGCACTGGATGGCAAGTGGCAATAATTGTCACTGGCAGGTGGCACTGGTGCAAAAAATTGGTGTCACCCCCCCTCAGTACAGACCCCCTCTCCCTCCAGTATAGACACCCCCCCTGCCCCCCATAGTACAGACACTGGAGTGTGTGTCCCACGAGTGCGGGCCTCTCCTCCTCTGTGGGCGTAAACAGAGGAGGGACGCCGCGCTGGGTGTACCAAGATGGCCGCGGCTTGGGAGCTAGGCCGAAGCCGCGGTCTTTCCTGATACTGTGACCGCGGCTGGAATCCGCGGATTGCCGCTGTGGTCACAGCATCAGGAAACGCTGCGGCTTCGGCCTAGCTCCAGAGCCGTGACACCGCTAGCGGGAATTTTAAAATATCTGCCTGATTTGGATAAAAATCGGCCGAAGCCGATTTCTCCAAAACGGACAAATATCGGCCTGCCGATATATCGGTCGACCTCTAATATACAGTGCCTTGCGAAAGTATTCGGCCCCCTTGAACATGCGACCTTTTGCCACATTTCAGGCTTCAAACATAAAGATATAAAACTGTATTTTTTTGTGAAGAATCAACAACAAGTGTGACACAATCATGAAGTGGAACGAAATTTATTGGATATTTCAAACTTTTTTAACAAATAAAAAACTGAAAAATTGGGCATGCAAAATTATTCAGCCCCCTTACTTTCAGTGCAGCAAACTCTCTCCAGAAGTTCAGTGAGGATCTCTGAATGATCCAATGTTGACCTAAATTACTAATGATGATAAATAGAATCCACCTGTGTGTAATCAAGTCTCTGTATAAATGCACCTTCACTGTGATAGTCTCAGAGGTCCGTTTAAAGTGCAGAGATTATCATGAAGAACAAGGAACACACCAGGCAGGTCCGAGATACTGTTGTGGAGAAGTTTAAAGCCGGATTTGGATACAAAAAGATTTCCCAAGCTTTAAACATCCCAAGGAGCACTGTGCAAGCGATAATATTGAAATGGGAGTATCAGACCACTGCAAATCTACGAAGACCTGGCCGTCCCTCTAAACTTTCAGCTCATACAAGGAGAAGACTGATCAGAGATGCAGCCAAGAGGCCCATGATCACTCTGGATGAACTGCAGAGATCTACAGCTGAGGTGGGAGACTCTGTCCATAGGACAACAATCAGCCATATACTGCACAAATCTGGCCTTTATGGAAGAGTGGCTAGAAGAAAGCCATTTCTTAAAGATATCCATAAAAAGTGTAATTTAAAGTTTGCCACAAGCCACCTGGGAGACACACCAAACATGTGGAAGAAGGTGCTCTGGTCAGATGAAACCAAAATCAAATTTTTTGGCAACAATGCCAAACATTATGTTTGGCGTAAAAGCAACACAGCTCATCACCCTGAACACACCATCCCCACTGTGAAACATGGTGGTGGCAGCATCATGGTTTGGGCCTACTTTTCTTCAGCAGGGACAGGGAAGATGGTTAAAATTGATGGGAAGATGGATGGAGCCAAATACAGGACCATTCTGGAAGAAAACCAGATGGAGTCTGCAAAAGACCTGAGACTGGGACGGAGATTTGTCTTCCAACAAGACAATGATCCAAAACATAAAGCAAAATCTACAATGGAATGGTTCACAAATAAACATATCCAGGTGTTAGAATGGCCAAGTCAAAGTCCAGACCTGAATCCAATCGAGAATCTGTGGAAAGAACTGAAAACTGCTGTTCACAAACGCTCTCCATCCAACCTCACTGAGCTCGAGCTGTTTTGCAAGGAGAAATGGGCAAAAATGTCAGTCTCTTGATGTGCAAAACTGATAGAGACATACCCCAAGCGACTTACAGCTGTAATCGCAGCAAAAGGTGGCGCTACAAAGTATTAACTTAAGGGGGCTGAATAATTTTGCACGCTAAATTTTTCAGTTTTTTATTTGTTAAAAAAAAGTTTGAAATATCCAATAAATTTCGTTCCACTTCATGATTGTGTCCCACTTGTTGTTGTTTCTTCACAAAAAAATACAGTTTTATATCTTTATGTTTGAAACCTGAAATGTGGCAAAAAGTCGCAAAGTTAAAGGGGGCCGAATACTTTCGCAAGGCACTGTGTATATATATGTGTATATATATATATATATAAATATAATATATAGTAGCAGAGCATCCCAGAGAGAGCCTGGGAAGGTCCTGTTCGGGGTTTGCACCTCTCCCAGGCTTCTCTCTTACATGTTCAGGGATCTCTGATCCAGGGATCCATTTCAGGTGTTGGCCCTCTCCCCCAGGCCAATTGAAGCTCACCTGAACAGACAGCCTTTGGTCTGCCTGGGAAAACACAGATAGTGTTGGTCTGTGAGAGAGCAAGGAGGTTGGTAAAAACTGTTCAGCAGTTGATGTGGAAGCTGACGAGCTGTAGGCTTGCTCAGCCTGGTAGTGAGGACCTGTATGTATATTGTATAGTTAGAGCCGAGACACGGCTAGGTTTTTGTTTAATCACTTCATTACTGGCCACTTAAACCCCCCTCCTGCCCAGACCAATTTTCAGCTTTCAGCGCTGACGCATTTTGAATGACAATTGCGCGGTCATACAACACTGTACCCAAATTATATTTTTATCATTTTTTTCCCACAAATAGAGCTTTCTTTTGGTGGTATTTGATCACCTCTGCTTTTTTTTATTTTTTTTGCGCTATAAACAAAAAAAGACAGAAAATTACAAAAAAAAAAAAAACACAATATTTTACTTTTTTGTTATAATAATATCCCAATTTAGAAAAAAAATGTTTTCCTCGGTTTAGGCCGATGCGATAAGCGTATATTGATTGGTTTGCACAAAAGTTATAGCACCTACAAAATAAGGGATAGATTTATGATTTATTTTTACTACCGCGTTTCCCCGAAAATAAGACCTACCCCGATTTTCAGGAAAAACCTGCAATATAAGCCCTACCCCGAAAATAAGACCTAGTTTAAAGTGCTGGTGAAATACTAGTGTTATACTACAGTGTTATATAGTGTAGACTGTGTGTGCGTGTGTGTGTGTGTGTGTGACACACGCATCGGCTCCTCAGCGATGCGCTGGGACAGTGTTTACCTGCTACGCACCCCCCCAGCGGTGCACGCGGGTAATGCACATAAAAGGACGTCCAAAGACGTCCACCCGGCACTTCAGAGCCGCGCTGTGGACGTCTTTCGTCTATAGCGCGGGTCTCAAGTGGTTAATTATCTTTTTGTTTTGTTTGTTTTTCTGCACACTGTACAGCACCTGTAAATAGACTTTGTATATAGCACCAATAAACACCCCACTGTTTGTCACTTATCTTAGGGATTTGGTATCTGTGCCTGCTCATCCCAGGGAGCTTTTGTACCCGCTACATATCCCCCAGGTTTATAATATTTTTTTTTTTTCTTTCAAAAATGTTTCTCTTTTTTTTTTTTCACATTAACCACTTAAGGACCACAAGATTTCCCCCCTTAATGACCAGGCCATTTTTGCGATTCGGCACTGCGTTGCTTTAACGGACAATTGCGCGGTCATGCGATGTTGTACCCAAACAAAATTAAAGTCCTTTTTTTTTATCCACAAATAGAGCTTTTCTTTTCGTGGTATTAATCATCTCGGCGCAAAATAATATGCAGAGGTGATCAAATACCACCAAAAGAAAGCTCCTTTTTTTGGGGAAAAAGGACGTAAATTTTGTTTGGGTACAATGTCGCACGACCGCGCAATTGTCAGTTAAAGCGACGCAGTGCTGAATCGCAAAAAATGGCCTGATCGTTAAGGGGGAACATTTTCCGGTCCTTTAAGGCGTTGTAAAGGTAAATGTTTTTTCCCCTAATGCATTAAGGTTAAAAAATATCCGACAATACCGCCCCCCCAGCCCCCGTTTTACTTACCTGAGCCCTCGAAAGTCCCACGCTCGCCCCGTCATCTTCCTCGTTTCCGAGCCTGGCCGTTGATTGGCTACACTGGATGGATTGAAAGCAGCACAGCCATAGGCTTGCGTTGCTGTCAATCAGTCAATGATGTGGCGTGTCAGGGGCGGGGCAGAGTGATACAGTGAGCGGCAATAGCCGACAACTGTATAACGGGAGAGTGCCCGCAGGAACTCAACACCATGCAAGTTCGCTCGCATGAATGTGTTGAGTTCTTGCGGGGAGGAGCCGAGACAGCTGCCGAGAGACCCCAGAAGACGTGGATCGGGGCCACTCTGTGCAAAATGAGCTGCACAATGGAGGGAAGTAGAGCATGTTTGTTATTTAAAAAAAAAAATATAACTTTACAACCCCTTTTAAGTGGTTACCGTGACACAAAAAAAAAGGAATAAACAAAACGTAATGAAAGACGTTTAATTTTTAATAGTTAAAGCAGAACTAGACTGAACCAAGCAAACAAAATATAACAATAATACAAAGTTTAATTATTAATGCTTAAAGCGGAACTAAACTCAAACAAACAACTGTTTCCTATTGAAGGGACTTCCCCCTCCCCCTCCTCCCGCTTACACAATTGCAGATGAAATTCTTTCTAATTTTTTATTGCTGAAAAACAGACGGCACGTTCGGCCTATGCCAGAAACCCGGGCCCCACTGCCTTCTGGGATTGCTATGTCCCCTTCATTTGACACTTCCAGGAGTGTCGGATTCCTGTACTTGCTGTGGTTTTATTCTCTGATCTCAATCACTGACGGGTCCGAAGGTGGCATAGGGGGGTCAGGGGATGAAATTGGTGTGCAGTGGTGCTGCTAGTACCCAGAAACCCCCTTAAGGGCAGAGGGTGGGCATCTACTCACAGAGGAGACCTGTACAGATAATCGGGGCACTGATCATCACTGTGTTTCCAACCGCTAGATGGTGACGTTGGCGTTTTTATTTTAAATTAGTGTGAATATATGGCGATATCCTGTAATATTGATCACATTATTCCCCATATTGTATCAAGTTTTTACATTTTATTATCTAGATTACTTTGTTCATTTTATTTTAGTTTGTTTTCCAGCCAGTATTGCCATTTTTTATTCCTTGTTGCAGTCACGCAGCGACGCAGTCTCCTGTTTTATCAGTTACTTTTGGCCGCCGTTGTTTTGATTCCCGGCCTTTTGGGACGCAAGAATGGTGGTTCCAGGTTCATTTCTGGAATGCATCTGTTTTGTTTTGTTTTCCAGACTTCTGATCCAAAATAGGTGGCCAGCGTAGACGTAGCCACACCCCTGATGACATCTGTGATTACGAAACGTGTAGGGAGATGCTGTGCTACGCGACGTCGCCACGCTTGATGGTCGGACATTATGCTCATTTCCTATTGTCAGTTGGACACAGATGCGATTTTATATACGATGCTTGTGAGTTATGCCAGTCAGTGCTGTTTTTCAGTGGCTGACCATCAGTCACCTTTCAGTGCCGCCTATGCGTGCTGCCTATCATTGCCCATGAGTGCTGCCTATCGGTGCCCATCAGGGATGGCAGTCAGTGCCACCCGCCTATGCGTGCTACCTATCATTGTCCATAAGTACCGCCTATCAGTGCTGCTCATCAGTTCCACCTATCGGTGCCCATCAAGGATGCCAGTCGGTGCTGCCTATGCGTGTGTATCATTGCTCATATCAGTGTTCATCAGTTCCACTTATCAGTATATTAATTCCTTCTCATCAGTGACACCAATCGGTGCCCATCAGTAATGCCAGTGAGTGCCGGCAATGCATGCTGCCCATCATTGCCTATAGGTGCCACCAGCAGTGCTCATCAGTTCGACCTATCGGTGCCCATCAGGGATGCCAGTCCGTGCCGCCTATGCGTGTCGCCTATCATTGCCCATAAGTGCCACCTATCGGTGCACATCAGTGCAGCATATTAGTGCCTCCTCATCAGTAACGGCAATCGGTGCCCATCAGTAATGCTAGTCAGTGCCAGCTATGCATGTTGCATATTATTGCCCATAAGGGCCCTTTCACACTGGTGCGTTTTTTGCCGCTTTTTCGCGGTAAAAATAGCGCTATTAAAACGCTCATAAAACGCTCCCCATGCCCTTCCCTATTGAAATTAATTAAACAACGCAGTAAAATCACGATAAAATTGCGGTGTTTTGCTGCGGTTTTACCGCGTTTTCAATTAATTTCAATGGAGAGGGGCATTCGGGGGGTTTTAATAGCGCTATTTTTACCGCGAAAACGCGGGAAAAACGCACCAGTGTGAAAGGGCCCTAAGTGCCACCTATCGGTGCTCATCAGTTCCACCCATCAGTGCCCATCAGTAATGCTAGTCAGTGCCAGCTATGCATGTTGCCTATTATTGCCCATCAGTTCCACCTATCGGTGCTCATCAGTCCTGCCGGTCAGTGCCACCTTTCAGTGCTGCCCATCAGTGGCATCTATGCGTGCCGCCTATCAGTGCTCATCAGTTCCACCCATCAGTGTCCATCAGTGCGGCATATTGGTGCCGCCTTATCACTGCCCAACAGTCAACACATCAGTGAACGAAGAAAAATTACTTTTTTACAAAATTTACTGAAAGAAACCAAGAAATTTTTTTTTTGTATTTAGGAAAAAATAAAAAACCCAGCAGTGATTAAATGGCACCAAAAGACGGCTCTATTTGTGTGTAAAAATAAATAAAATAAAAAAGATAAGAATTTCATATGCGTACCGCCGTGTTCCATGACCGCGACGGTGCTAAAAACGGAATGTTTTTTATAGTGTATTTATCCATTAACTCGTGAGCTCGCCGCACATTTTGGTGCCAAGGATTTCATGGCTCTGCCACCTCCTACTGTGAAAGCCCCGGCACAGATGTGTTAATTCCTATTAATAATGATCGGGTTCTCATTTCTTGGTTCCCTTCAGTTTTCCTACAAGGAGAAGACCTGACAGATGTTCCGGATTAATGCGTCTCTCTCATGAATGAAACGCGATGGTTTGCTGCATCATGCCAATCAGATGTGTCGCTCTTCCCTGTGTGATGTCTGACACTCCGACATCTGAAAAACATTTTTCATATTTAAAAAAACAAACAAAAAAAAAACACTTTTCAGAAGACAGTTTGCCGGAAACAAAAGCGGCAGTTGTTTTAGGAACTGCGCTAATCTCTTTTTTAGCTTGTGGCGCTCCGGACAATTATTGGGCAGGTAAAGGGTTAAATATTTGGCAGCATTAAACCCAAAATTGTAATATATTGCAGCTTACCAATCATTAGATGTGGTGGCTGCTTTAGTTTTCTTTTTTTTAAAGTGTTACTAATCCCAGGAGCCTGCATTCACTATATATTTGGACTATGTCTGGTGTCTGCAGTACACAGAACATGGAAATGCAATCGTTTTAGCCAGGACTTTTTTTTCCAGCAGGAATGTGGGGGGAACGCAGTTTCTGCACCTCCAGCCAGGGCCTGGACAAGGGGAGGGGCATTTGGGAGGCAATTTGTATTGGGAGGAGGCATTTGGGGGGGGGCGACTTGTGCTGGGATGGAGGATTTGGGGGAGAATTTGTGTTAGGAGGAGGCATTGGGGGGGGGGGGACTTGTGCTGGGATGGAGGATTTGGGGGGGAATTTGTGTTGGGAGGAGGCATTTGGGGGGGGACTTGTGCTGGGATGGAGAATTTGGGGGGGAATTTGTTAGGAGGAGGCATTTGGGGGGGAATTTGTGCTGGAACTGAGGATTTGGGCAGCACAGTGGTATAGTGGTTAGCACTTTCACCTAGCAGCAAAAAGGGTCGCTGGTTCGAATCCAGACCGCGACACCATCTGCCTGGAGTTTGCATGTTCTCCCTGTGTCTGCGTGGGTTTCCTCCGGGTACTCCGGTTTCCTTCTACGTTCCAAAGACACGCTGGTAGGTTAATTAGATCCTGTCCAAATTGTCCCAGTATATATGTATATATGTGTGTACAGCTGAGTGTCCCAAGCGTGTCGAGATCCTGTGGGGTAAGTGACCGCACCAGCCAGGAAGACACTGGATGCAAAAAGTGCCCAGAGTCGATTCAGTTTGCATGTGTAGCGCTATAAGTTACTCATTCATTCAATTGGGGGGTTATTTGTGCTGGGAGGGGGGAATTTGTGCTGGGAGGGGGAATTGGGGGGGGGGGGGGGGGGGGGGGGTGGAGGCAATTTTGTGTTGGAAGGGTGTATTTGGGGGAGGGGGGACTTGTGCTGGGATGGAGGATTTAAAGGGGGGAATTTGTGTTGGGAGGGGGCATTTGGGGGTGAAATTGTGCTGGAATGGAGGACTTGGGGGGGGGGGGGTATTTGTGTTGGGAGGGGGAATTTGTGTTGGGAGGGGCAATTTGTGCTGGGAGGGGGCATTTTGGGGGGGGGACTTGTGCTGGGATGGAGGATTTGAAGGGGGGAATTTGTGTTGGGAGGGGGCATTTGGGGGTGAATCTGTGCTGGAATGGAGGACTTGGGGGGGGGGGGGGGGGGGATTTTTGCTGGAAGGGGGAATTTGTGCTGGAAAAGGGAATTTGTGCTCAGAGGGGGGATTTGGGGGGGGGAGGGAATTGTGTGTTGGAAGGGTGGATTTGGGGGAGAATTTGTGTTGGGAGGGGGGATTTTAAGTGGGAAGAAGATGTGTACTAGGAGGGGAAGTTTTAGGGGTAGAGGAATTGTGCTAGGAGGATTATATATTTTTTATTTATTTGGGGGATGGAGGGGTAATGATTTGTGGTGGGGGGAGTTCAGCAGAGGTGTGGATTTGTATTGGGAGGAGGGGCATTAAGGGGGTAAGCATGTAGATTATGTAAGCATGTGCTCCATGTTTTTTTTGGGGGGGGGGGATTCTTGCTGACCCATAATGCTCATACATCCTGAGGGGGGGCAGTTTGGCATGTTCGCCCTGGGCTCTAGATGACCTTGTCTCTGCACTGCCTCCGGCACAGAATGTATGCAATGGCAAGGGGCACTAGAGTGTGTTGGAGGGTCTATTTATGCTGTCTGATTGGGGATCTATGGACGCAGGGAGTTCTAGTGTTGCTGGAAAAGTTTATTGTTGCTGGTGGAGGATCTACTGTTGCTGGAGGGGGGAGACAATTTTTGGGAGGAATCTACTGTTGAGGGAGAGGAGATCTATTGTTGCTAGTGGAAGGTCTATTATTGCTAGGCGGCGGCTGGGGAAGTCTATTGTTGGCTGCAGTGGATCTATTTTATTGCTTTTCTTGTTATCGGTGTCAAATTCCATGTAGCGGGTGGAACCAGGGGGCGGTACTGGTAGGTGCGTAGGGGTTGGGACCAAGGGGCGGTACTGGTAGGTGCGTAGGGGGTGGGACCAAGGGGCGGTACTGGGTGGTGGGTAGGGGGTGGAAACAAGGGGTGGTTCTGGGAGGTGGGTAGGGGGTGCAACCAAGGAGCGGTACTAGGAGTTGGGTAGGGGGTGGAACCAAGGTGTGATACTGGGAGCTGGGTAGGGGGGTGGAACCAAGGGGCGGTACTGGGAGGTGGGTAGGGGGTGGGTCCAAGCTGCAGTACTGGGAAGTGGGTAGGGGGTGGAACCAAGGGGCGGTACTGGGAGGTGGGTAGGGGGTGAAACCTAGAGGCAGTACAAGGGGGTGGGTCCAAGGGGCGGTACTGGGAAGTGGGTCCAAGGGGGCGGTACTGGAAAGTGGGCATGGGTGGCATCAAGGGGGCAGTACTGGGAGGTGGGTAGGGGGTGGAACCAAGGGGCGGTACTGGGAGGTGGGAAGGGGGTGGAACCAAGGGGTGGTACTGGGAGGTGGGAAGGGGGTGGAACCAAGGGGTGGTACTGGGAGGTGGGTAGGGGGTGGAACCAAGGGGTGGTACTGGGAGGTGGGTAGGGGGTGGAACCAAGGGGTGGTACTGGGAGGTGGGTAGGGGGTGAAACCAAGGGGCGGTACTGGGAGGTGGGTAGGGGGTGAAACCAAGGGGCGGTACTGGGAGGTGGGTAGGGGGTGAAACCTAGAGGCAGTACAAGGGGGTGGGTCCAAGGGGCGGTACTGGGAAGTGGGTCCAAGGGGGCGGTCCTCGGAAGTGGGCAGGGGTGGCATCAAGGGGGCAGTACTGGGAGGTGGGTAGGGGGTGGAACCAAGGGGGGCGGTACTGGGAGGTGGGTAGGGGGTGAAACCTAGAGGCAGTACAAGGGGGTGGGTCCAAGGGGCGGTACTGGGAAGTGGGTCCAAGGGGGCGGTACTGGGAAGTGGGCAGGGGTGGCATCAAGGGGGCAGTACTGGGAGGTGGGAAGGGGGTGGAACCAAGGGGTGGTACTGGGAGGTGGGAAGGGGGTGGAATCAAGGGGTGGTACTGGGAGGTGGGAAGGGGGTGGAACCAAGGGGTGGTACTGGGAGGTGGGTAGGGGGTGGAACCAAGGGGTAGTACTGGGAGGTGGGTAGGGGGTGGAACCAAGGGGTGGTACTGGGAGGTGGGTAGGGGGTGGAACCAAAGGGTGGTACTGGGAGGTGGGTAGGGGGTGGAACCAAGGGGTGGTACTGGGAGGTGGGAAGGGGGTGGAACCAAGGGGTGGTACTGGGAGGTGGGTAGGGGGTGGAACCAAGGGGTGGTACTGGTAGGTGGGTAGGGTGGAACCAAGGGGTGGTACTGGGAGGTGGGTAGGGGGTGGAACCAAGGGGTGGTACTGGGAGGTGAGTAGGAGGGGGGAGTTCCTGCACCTAGTGCCCAAGGGGAAAAAAAGCCCTGGTTTTAGTAAATATAAACTACTAAATACCTTTTCTCATCAGCAGTATATAGCAGTCTTGTGACTTCTATCAGTGCCTGGGTCAAGCTTATAGGAAGAGTTTTAATTCTCCCTTAATGAGGCTGCATGACCCCTGACCCTCTGTTTGGAAACTGCTGATTGGCCCTGCGCTGATCACATGCACTTTTTCCAATAAACTCTCTAGCAATACACACCAGACTGAGCATGTGCAGCTTGTCCCCAAGGCTTTGTACTTTCTGGAGATGGTTTTGTAACTCTGGAAAAAGGGGAGGATCAGAGAAGACAGGATCAAACAGCCTTATATACACAATGCAGAGGATAACCCCCTTAGGTTCCACAGTGAGTATAGCAAGTATACTTTACTGCATATACAGACTGATTTTACTGTTGTGGGTTTAGTAACACTTTTTTTTAAGGATTTACCCTCTGTTTTCACCTGGTCATTTTGCCAGTAACGCACCTCTTGTATTAGAGCGCCCCCACCCACTCTGGATGAAGGAGCACAGGGGGCACCTTTGGGCAGCAGCATTGTCAGTCTGGGGGGGGGGTGTTTGATGGACTAGCAGATTTAGATACACTAAAAAGCTGAAGCTGAAGTCGGGCTCACACTTTATAAGCAGTTGCAGCAACAGGTTTTTGTTTTTTTGGATGAAGGTTTTACATAAAAGCTGCTCAATGTAAACACCCCTGTCAGTAGTAAATGGTTCATCTCATTACTCTTTAACTAATGCATCTGCTTTGATCTGTTGAAAAACAGACTTACTGGCTGGATCACCAGGTGAAAGTAATAGAAAGAGAACCTAAAAAAAAAGAAAACGAATGCAGCTACCACATAAAAATTGGTAAGCTGCAATATAATGCCACTTTTATTGTTGTCTTCATTGGGGGGCGGAGACTGTGGAATAATCCAATGGGCAAAGTGATCAAAGCTGGACCCCAAGTGATCGTTTTCTCCCCTACCCTTGGGTGCAATGTACACACTGTCCCAATTTTCCTCCTTCCTGTGGTATGGAGGTGGGCAGGAAGTGGTGGCAATGCAAGGACTACATGTCCCACAAATCTGTATTGTTGAAGCTGCTGTTGTGCTGTTTGAGCCAATATTAAAGACCTCTGGCTGTAGGGGTGGCATCATCATTTCATCACCCCTGTAGTACTGAGATTTAAAGACAGGGGGCATTAAAATGGCAGCCGTCTATGACAGGAAGCTGAAGCTCATTATCGCATAACTTGAATTACCCACAAGGCTCGGTGAGGAGTACAATAAAGGTTCCCCCGCATACAGAACATGCATTTTTATTTCAACCCGCAGGTAGAGATTTAGACATTCTTTTTTATAAAAGGTCTGTTGTTTGCAGAGCTCAATAGCTCAAGCAGCGACTCTTTCCTCCTCTCTATAAATTGCTCTTGTAACGGTCCATTCCCACACTCCTTCTGTCATATACCGCTTTCTATCATTCTGGATATAGATATCAGATATTCCAGCTGCTCTCAACCACACAACGAGACAAGACTTGTTTGTCTGTTGAACATGAAGTGTTTAATAGAACCAAGAATACAACCTTATATACAGTTTAAAGAAGAGGCAACCAGAACATAAATTAACATGAGCTAATTAACTAATCAATTACCCAGACTAGGCGACTCATAGATATGACCTTTAAGGGTAGATGTCACGTCTCCTCGCTCACCTGCTATACAATACACATTATCATAAGTGTAAACACAGGACATCTTCACACAATAGCAGGGTCAATTAGCACAGAGAACAGACAGATGGCTGGAGGGGATGGCATTAGCATCTCCTTACACTGTATGTCCCAACACTGTGAATCAGTCACTCTAATATGGCACATAAAGGGTCCCCAGGCATACCGCTCACAAAGAGCCTCATTCCCCCAAATGCCAGGGCCCATGATCGCAAGGCAAGAGGCTAGCATTCAGTCCCCTCCAAAAGCCTCTGTCCCAGGTGAGTCTGTCACAGCTCTCTTTGAGGTTTTACACAAAGTGTAAAACAGGGGAAGGCAACTTGGAGCCCTCCAGCTGTTGCAGAACTACAAGTCCCAGCATGCATCTGGGAGTAATTGCAATTGCGAGGCTTGCAATGTTTCATGGTAAATGTAGTTCCACAACAGCTGGAGGGCTCCCAGGTTGCCTACCCCTGGTCTAAAAAGAGACCACGTTTGCCTATTTATTTTACTATTGCTGTCTCTTTTAGATTACTCTTGGCACTCTGGGAATCCTTTGTCTGACATTCACTTATTTTTTTTTAACACAAAGGCTGTGTGTGTAGTTAACATATATGGTGTGTTTGTACCGTATATGTGTGTATATAACGTAGTTTCTAATATATGCATGCTTTACATTCAGTTAATTTAGAGAATTTGCAGTTCAAATTCATTTCACTTTTGCCTAGATTTGCATTTTGTTTTTGTTTTTTTGTGATTTACCAGCTTACAAAAACATTGGTCAGCTTTTTAATTAGACCAAATTGGCTTTTTACGGGGAATGTATAATGCTTTTGTATTTGGATGCCAGGTGACTATGACATAATAGATTTTCATATTATGTAGTCCTTTATCCAGACAGTAGGTGGCACTGCAGTCTCATTTTCACCTTTTTTGCCATGATTTCTTTTCATCTGTGCTAAGAAAAAAATTAAATAATGTTGGGTCGCTTTACATGAATCATCAGAGCAGCGACTACTCTCTCTTTTAAGTTTCCCCCTTGTTATGTCATCAAAGAAGCAAACAAGGCACTTGTTGGCATTGTTCAGACCCTTTAAGCGCCACCTGCTGGCTCAAAAGAAGAATGCAAAATATACAAATGAAACAATTTAATGTAGAATTCCAGTCTCTAACTAAGCCTAAAACGGCTCCCGCCCCCTTCCAACTCCTATAAAGGGCTACCCTATAATTACCTATTCTCTGGGAATTTCCATCCAGTCATGCAATCTCCCCAGGAGCCAACTTCAGTGAAGAGGAGAGAGTGCTGACAATGGCTGGAATGCCTGAGTTGTGAAGTCGCCCATAGACTTACTATGGCGGTATCTGTTATTGGCTGCCCCTCCTTCACCCTGAAGCCGCTACTGGGAGCCAATCACGTGACCCGACCAAACACCCTGAGAAAAGGTAAGTATAAGCATCTTCCTTATACAAGGTAGTTGGCATAGGTGTTAGAAAAGGGCCGGGAGCCGTTTTTAAGCTAAGAGCCTGGAATTCCACATTTAAAGGATTTAACCACTTAAGGACCGGACCAATATGCTGCTAAATGCCCAGAGGTGTTTTTACAATTCGGCACTGCGTCGCTTTAACAGACAATTGCGCGGTCGCGCGACGTGGCTCCCAAACAAAATTTGCGTCCTTTTCTTCCCACAAACAGAGCTTTCTTTTGATGGTATTTGATCGCCTCTGCGATTTTTATTTTTTGCTCTATAAACAAAAATATAGCGACATTTTTGAAAAAAAAAACAATATTTTTTACTTTTTGTTATAAGAAAAATTGAATAAACTAAATTTTAGTCAAACATTCAGGCCAAAATGTATTCAGCCACATGTCTTTAGTAAAAAAAAAAAAAATCACATTAAAAAAAATTAGCTACCTAGCAGGAACAGTGACACTAATACAGCGATCAGAAAAATGATCGCTTAGTGACACTGGTGAGGCTGGGTTCACACTACGATTTTCCTGTCCGTCAGCCGCATACGATTTATATGAAAAAACGTATGCGGCTGAAACGGATTGAACCGTACGTAAACGTATGCGTTTATAAAACGTATACGGTTTCAAAAGTGCGTACGGTTCCATCCGGTTTTGATTAAAAAAACGAATACGTTTTTGGAATTAGTGTCATTTAATAAATAAAGATTTTCTTGTTTTGAAAATGTGCATGCGCAGACTAAAAACGCATACGGTTTATACGTATGGAACCGCACATATGTGCGTTTTCCATTGACTTTAATGTTAAAAAAACGTATGCGTTTGCCATACGGTTTCAAAAACGGACTCAAAACCGTGGTCGAACACGGTTTTGCGTACTGTTAAAAAACGTTTTGCCAGCAAATCGTACGCACCCGGATGCATCTGAGTGCATACGATTTGCAATGCATTGTCTATGTATGCGTTTTCCCGTACGGGCCCGTACGTTTTCAAAACTGAAATCGTATGCGGCTGACGGACGGGAAAATCGTAGTGTGAACCCAGCCTAATAGGGAGTGAAAGGGTTAAAGGGGTTGTAAAGACAAAATATTTTCCTCTTAGATGAAAGTCTGACAGAAGCTGATAAAGTAAAAAGTCATGTTTTGCATTATAACTAGTTTGATACCTGTTGAAATCGAGCTGTTTTATTCACCTCCGTCACTCCTGAATTGTTGTTCTCACTGACTTCCTGGTTTGCGGTGCGCATTCATTCTTGCTACATCACGGCCTAATTAGGACTACAGTTCCAATTAGGCTTAGCCTCCATGCCTGTGAGGGATAAGAGAGCATCTTCACGCAGGGCTGTAGTCATAGGGAGGGGGTGAGCACATTCTGCTTTCCACCATGCAAAACGGCTGAGATGCTGGTGGAAAGCAAGAAGAGGAGAGACAGGAAAAGGATTTTTTTAACCTGGATTACTGTATTTTGGAGGTCAAAAGGAAAAACGAGGTAAGTGATATTTAAATGCTCTAGCTTACAGCAATCAATTGATCTAATAAAAAACAAACCTTTAGTGTTCCTTTTAACTATGGCGGTGATCAAGGGGTTAAAAGTTTATTAGGGGGGGGGGTACGGGGCTACCCTGGACCTAACACTAACTGCCTGTCACACTAACTGTCACACTAACTGTCACACTGACACTAAATGCAGTGATCAGTAAATATATGATCACTGCAATCAGTGACACTGTGACGGGGGGGGGGGGATCGGGGGCGTTAATGTGCCTATGTATACTAGTGTCATGTAGTGTTGTGCAGACTCACTTGTGATGTCTTCTTTCCTCAGCGGCGGTTGAAAATGCCGCCGAGAGGGGAGCTGACATCACTTCCCCCTTCCTGTGTTTACACAGGAAGAGGGCGGGGTGGCGGACGCGCATTGGCTGGGAGCGATCCGGAGGGGGCGGACAAAAACGAACGGTCCTTAACCTCCCTGGCGGTATGATTCTGTCTGGAATTGCGTACCAAAAGCGGTACAATTATTTGCATGGAAATTTGGCATTTTATACTGTAGGCATGCAATTCTTAGGAATAACTCACTTAAATCTGTCCAAACAAGACATCCCGGGTATGATAAAGTTTGAAAAACAAAATCATAATTTTTTATATAATAAAAAACTATAAATAATTATAACAAATTATAATGTAATTATAATAAAAAATATTCAATAATGTAATCAACTCAAAAACACTGAAATTTGCTCAGTTGCAGAATTGTCGCTGTCATTATTTTATTTTTTTATGACGAATTTCCCCACAAATCGCTATCGCTCAATTCTGCAAGTGATTAAAATTTATTATCGCTGTTTTCTAGCTGATCTAAAACCATTTTTGACATAAAGGGACACTTTTGGTTGCTATGGGCAATTTACAGTTTCCAGGCAGAAAGAACACTTTTTATTTTATAAAAGAACATGTAGGACACTGGACAGACCACTAGGGACATGGGGGGTGTGTATTTTTTACATACAGTACTGTAATCTATAAGATTACAGTATACTGTATGTAAAGTGTTTGTTTACTTTTTTGAATTTGGCGCCGTTCTCCGCTTCCGTGCGTCGTAACGTCGCAGGAAACGGAGATCGGCGGCACACGGGGACGCTGTGTGAATCAAGCGAAGCACCCGCTCGCTCACACAGCGGGGATGCATCGCTGGATCCAGGAAAAAGGTAAGCCAGCGCGCGCTGCAGGCTCTGCATGGCTACCCCGAGCGTGACTCGGGGATACCGTTCTTAGCAGAAAAAACCCACCCCGAGTCACGCTCGGGGATACCGCCAGGGAGGTTAAGTGGTTAATCTGCATATTATTTAGCACAGGGCTCGACAAAATCCAGGCGTCCGGTCACAATTCCGACAAGACATTGTGACTTGGCGCCTGGGGAAGCTTAGGCCTGCAGAAGGCCGCAAAGCCGCGGCCTCAATTACTGGCCGGCGCGATCGCGGCAGGCCCATGCCCGCCGGTAATTGAGGCTGCGGCCTTCACAGAAGGAAGCTTAGGCCTACAGAAGGCCGCAATGCCGCGGCCTCAATTACCGGCCGGTAATTGAGGCCGCGGCTTTGCGGCCTTCTGCAGGCCTAAGCTTCCTTCTGCGATCTGGCGCCATCTTGTGGTGGCTGTTGACATTACAAGTAGTTACATTACAAGTACCAAAACACCAGTTCTAATGTGTTTTTCACTGTTTTTACTGCCATCTCCTTCCCTCTAATTAGAACCCCCAAACGTAATATATATTTTTTATTCTATCATGCTAGATAATAAAATGGCGGTCGTCACAATACTTTCTTTCACACCGTATTCACGCAGTGGTCTTGCAAGCGCACTTTTTTGGGGGAAAAAATACACCTTTTTTTAATAAAAAAAAAAGACAACAGTAAAGTTAGACCAATTTTGACGTTACGCTGAGTAAATTGATACCCAACATAATAATGTAAAGAGGGCTCCTGCGCTACCGAGAGGGGTGGGATGGGGACACTGCTGCAAACACCTAGCACTCTGTCCTGGGCAGAGAGAAATGCAAAATGAAGAAAAAGGGGGGGGGGTGGTGTCTGCGCTGTAAGGTGGGAGAAAAAATATATATAGGTTATCACAGGGATGGGTGGCTGGGCACGTGAACGTGTGTGAAAGGGGGTGGGAACAGACTCGGAGCAAACAATAACAAACATGGGTATTTATACCAATGCAGGGCATATAACATCTAAGTCACAATGTAAAAATAAAGGTGAAATCCCAAAAGGGACAGGCATACTCAAAAAAATCAAAATCACAAAAGAAACCAAAAAAATGAATATGCACGGAGTGCTGAAAAATTGCAAAAGTGAGTGTTAGGCCAGAGGGGACATCCCACAGGGAATGCCTCTGGATAAAGGTATAAAATGTACAAAAAAGTCTCTCAAGCGCCATGAGTGTTGCCTCTGAAGCTCCTAAATCTATTGATTTTTAGCTATTTTTCAGGATTCATATAAAATATATATGTGTGCCCCTGTCACACAAGCCCCTGTCCCACAGATACTCCAAGTATGCGTGAGACCGGATTTGGTCTTAACATTTTTATTCTCTATATATATTATTATATATATTTTTTTATTTATTTTTATTCATTCATTTTGGTATAAATAAAATATTTGTTTCTCGCTTTCCACCATATAGAAGTATTTCCCAGCCCCGTTAGATCGGTGGTTTTTATGCATACATGATAGAGGCCTGATGTATGTCACCGTACATCTCTGGGATAATCAATTAGCGGACCTCCAGATGTTGCAAAACTACAAGTCCCATCATGCCTCAGCCTTTGGGTTCATGCTGGTGGCTGTCAGAGCCTTGCTATGGCTCATGGGAATTGTAGTTTTGCAACAGCTGGAGGTCCGCTAATTGCATATCCCTGGACTATATCTCTTTATATTATTATGTATTGGTCCTCATATACACAGGATATTTTCCTGTTTTCAGTCATAGATCCGCCCATTCTGCTTTACATTCCTATTACATGTGCGCCTGACCTTGTAGTCACTCCTACTTACTAATAGGAAGTGACCCAGGCAAGATGGCGACCACTGTAGCTGATACCAGCCACTATACCAAGAGCGCGGGCCACGAGAAAATGGCCGCCATGCGCCTAGTACAGCAGACATTAAGGCAGTCTATTTAAGACCTGACTGTTTTACTAGTGCTATCCCCGAAGGAAGTCACGTGGTGTGACGAGACGCGTAGGGATCGAGGAGCATTAGAGTCCACACGCCTGACGCAGCAAGACCCACCTGCCGTCCGTCTGGGATCTTTATGTCCAGCACCATTTTTTTTTAAACCTTTATTGCTACATTGTGACTTAGATGTTATATGCCCTGCATTGGTATGAATACCCATGTTTGTTATTGTTTTGCTCCGAGTCTGTTCCCACCCCCTTTCACACACGTTCACGTGCCCAGCCACCCATCCCTGTGATACCTATATATATTTTTTCTCCCACCTTACAGCGCAGACACCACCCCCCCCCCCCTTTTTCTTCATGATACCCAACATGTCACGCTTCAAAATTGCGTCCACTCATGGAATGGTGACAAACTTTTACAGTTTTAAAATCTCCATTGGCGACGTTTAAAACATTCTACGGGTTGCATGTTTTGAGTTACAGATGAGGTCTAGAGCTAGGATTATTGCTCTTGCTCTACCAATCGCGGCGATACCTCACATTTGTGGTTTGAATATGTGGGTGCTACTCACATATGCGTTCGCTTCTGCGCGCAAGCTTGCTGGGACGGGGTGCGTTTTTTGGCTCCTAACTTATTTTTTTGCTGGCTGCTAGATTCCAAGCAAATTTAACAAACCCTGATTTAGCATTCTTCTTTTGAGCCGGCAGGTGGTGCTTAAAGATATGAACAATGCTAACAAGTGCCTTGTTTGCTTCTTTGATGTAAAGTCCTTTTGTCTATAGAGCTCAATAACTCAAGCTGAAACGTGTACACACACACACACACAGGAAGTAGTCAGAAAAAAAACAGTCTCAAAGCAGGGAACATTAACTGTACCGTCTCTTTAGCTAACCCTCTGGAAAACCTTTGTCATGTTATTAACTAATTGTTCAATTATAAATATTGTACATAAAAAAAAATAAAGTGCCTTGAAAAAGTATTCATACCCCTTTGAAATTTTTCATATTTTGTCATGTTGCCACTAAAAATATAAATGTAAGTAAGCCCTTTCTGCCACTAGATGTCCTCAGTCTTTTTCGGGTGTCAAGCGACCTGAAAGACTGAGGACATCCAGTCAGTGCAGGGCATCTTCGACTGCGGAGGGGGAAGGAGGAACCTGGGAAGGTGAAATAAATATATATATATATATATATATATATATATATATATATATATATATATATATATATATATATATATATATATATATATATATATATATATATATATATGCAGATTAAATGTTAAATGATAGACGCTTTGATAAGGCGGCTTTATCTGGGAGATGCTGCCCAGTTTCGCTGTTGGGTTGGCACGTTTTTGCTTCTAATTACCACAAACACTACACCAGAGCGACCAGAACTAAAGCTTAAATTCTGCAGAAACGATCGCTCACGCTTCCCTTCAGGCAGTTTCCACGATCTACTTTAGGATGCGCCTTTTAACACTGAAAGATGAAAGTTAATGACAGAAACCGGAGCAGGTTACACAAGTGTTTTGGGTTTAACCTGCTTCCATGTGAACTCTGACTTCTCCAAGGGTGCAGCAAAGACGAGTCCCGGCTTAAAGGGGCACTCCACCCAACAGTGAGGGATGCCTGCCGACAACTCTGGCACTGGAAGGTTCTGGGTGTTTCCACTACCTTTCCATTATATAACAGACTGAGTGGGACCCCTATACTGGCTGTGCTGGGAGTGCAGACCTGGGAAATCGCGCACACAGTCCTAGAGAAAGATACAAATAAGAAAAGAGTTATTCAACCGCTTCTAGACTGTATATAAGGTGGCTCTCCTGGCAGGATCACGTACCTGTACAGGATCCTGCACTTCCAGGTCTGGAGGCGATCCTGCGCTTCTGGATCTGGGGGCGATCATGCGCTTCTGGGGCGATCCTGCGCTTCTGGGGCGATCCTGCGCTTCTGGGGCGATCCTTTGGGTCTGGGGCGATCCTGTGGGTCTGGGGCGATCCTTCGCTTCTGGGTCTGGGGCGATCCTTCGCTTCTGGGTCTGGGGCGATCCTTCGCTTCTGGGGCGATCCTTTGGGTCTGGGGCGATCCTGCGCTTCTGGGGCGATCCTGTGGGTCTGGGGCGATCCTTCGCTTCTAGGTCTAGGGCGATCCTTCGCTTCTGGGTCTGGGGCGATCCTGTGCTTCTGGGTCTGGGGCGATCCTGCGCTGCTGGGTCTGGGGCGATCCTGCGCTGCTGGGTCTGGGGCGATCCTGCGCTTCTGGGTCTGGGGCGATCCTGCGCTTCTGGGTCTGGGGCGATCCTGCGCTTCTGGGTCTGGGGGCGATCCTGCGCTTCTGGGTCTGGGGGCGATCCTGCGCTTCTGGGGCGATCCTGTGGATCTGAGGCGATCATGCGCTTCTGGGTCTGGGGCGATCCTGCGCTTCTGGGTCTGAGGGCGATCCTGCGCTTCTGGGTCTGGGGGCGACCCTGCGCTTCTGAGTCTGGGGGCGCTTCTGGGTCTGGGGGCGCTTCTGGGTCTGGGGGCGCTTCTGGGTCTGGGGGCGCTTCTGGGTCTGGGGGCGATCCTGGGCTTCTGGGTCTGGGGGCGATCCTGGGCTTCTGGGTCTGGGGGCGATCCTGGGCTTCAGGGTCTGGGGGCGATCCTGGGCTTCTGGGTCTGGGGGCGATCCTGGGCTTCTGGGTCTGGGGGCGATCCTGGGCTTCTGGGTCTGGGGGCGATCCTGGGCTTCTGGGTCTGGGGGCGATCCTGGGCTTCTGGGTCTGGGGGCGATCCTGGGCTTCTGGGTCTGGGGGCGATCCTGGGCTTCTGGGTCTGGGGGCGATCCTGGGCTTCTGGGTCTGGGGGCGATCCTGGGCTTCTGGGTCTGGGGGCGATCCTGGGCTTCTGGGTCTGGGGGCGATCCTGGGCTTCTTGGTCTGGGGGCGATCCTGCGCTTCTGGGGCGATCCTGCGCTTCTGGGTCTGGGGCGATCCTGCGCTTCTGGGTCTGGGGCGATCCTGCGCTTCTGGGTCTGGGGCGATCCTGCGCTTCTGGGTCTGGGGCGATCCTGCGCTTCTGGGGCGATCCTGCGCTTCTGGGGCGATCCTGCGCTTCTGGGTCTGGGGGTGATCCTGTGCTTTTGGGTCTGAGGGCGATCCTGCGCTTCTGGGTCTGGGGGCGACCCTGCGCTTCTGGGTCTGGGGGCGCTTCTGGGTCTGGGGGCGCTTCTGGGTCTGGGGGCGCTTGTGGGTCTGGGGGCGATCCTGCGCTTCTGGGTCTGGGGGCGATCCTGCGCTTCTGGGTCTGGGGGCGATCCTGCGCTTCTGGGTCTGGGGGCGATCCTGCGCTTCTGGGTCTGGGGGCGATCCTGGGCTTCTGGGTCTGGGGGCGATCCTGGGCTTCTGGGTCTGGGGGCGATCCTGGGCTTCTGGGTCTGGGGGCGATCCTGCGCTTCTGGGGCGATCCTGTGGGTCTGGGGCGATCCTTCGCTTCTGGGTCTGGGGCGATCCTTCGCTTCTGGGTCTGGGGCGATCCTTCGCTTCTGGGTCTGGGGCGATCCTGCGCTTCTGGGTCTGGGGCGATCCTGCGCTGCTGGGTCTGGGGCGATCCTGCGCTGCTGGGTCTGGGGCGATCCTGCGCTTCTGGGTCTGGGGCGATCCTGCGCTTCTGGGTCTGGGGCGATCCTGCGCTTCTGGGTCTGGGGGCGATCCTGCGCTTCTGGGTCTGGGGGCGATCCTGCGCTTCTGGGGCGATCCTGTGGATCTGAGGCGATCATGCGCTTCTGGGTCTGGGGCGATCCTGCGCTTCTGGGTCTGAGGGCGATCCTGCGCTTCTGGGTCTGGGGGCGACCCTGCGCTTCTGAGTCTGGGGGCGCTTCTGGGTCTGGGGGCGCTTCTGGGTCTGGGGGCGCTTCTGGGTCTGGGGGCGCTTCTGGGTCTGGGGGCGCTTCTGGGTCTGGGGGCGCTTCTGGGTCTGGGGGCGCTTCTGGGTCTGGGGGCGATCTGGGTCTTCCTGGGCTTCTGGGTCTGGGGCGATCCTGGGCTTCTGGGTCTGGGGGCGATCCTGGGCTTCTGGGTCTGGGGGCGATCCTGGGCTTCTGGGTCTGGGGGCGATCCTGGGCTTCTGGGTCTGGGGGCGATCCTGGGCTTCTGGGTCTGGGGGCGATCCTGGGCTTCTGGGTCTGGGGGCGATCCTGGGCTTCTGGGTCTGGGGGCGATCCTGGGCTTCTGGGTCTGGGGGCGATCCTGGGCTTCTGGGTCTGGGGGCGATCCTGGGCTTCTGGGTCTGGGGGCGATCCTGGGCTTCTGGGTCTGGGGGCGATCCTGGGCTTCTGGGTCTGGGGGCGATCCTGGGCTTCTTGGTCTGGGGGCGATCCTGCGCTTCTGGGGCGATCCTGCGCTTCTGGGTCTGGGGCGATCCTGCGCTTCTGGGTCTGGGGCGATCCTGCGCTTCTGGGTCTGGGGCGATCCTGCGCTTCTGGGGCGATCCTGCGCTTCTGGGGCGATCCTGCGCTTCTGGGGCGATCCTGCGCTTCTGGGTCTGGGGGTGATCCTGTGCTTTTGGGTCTGAGGGCGATCCTGCGCTTCTGGGTCTGGGGGCGACCCTGCGCTTCTGGGTCTGGGGGCGCTTCTGGGTCTGGGGGCGCTTCTGGGTCTGGGGGCGATCCTGCGCTTCTGGGTCTGGGGGCGATCCTGCGCTTCTGGGTCTGGGGGCGATCCTGCGCTTCTGGATCTGGGGGCGATCCTGCGCTTCTGGGTCTGGGGGCGATCCTGCGCTTCTGGGTCTGGGGGCGATCCTGGGCTTCTGGGTCTGGGGGCGATCCTGGGCTTCTGGGTCTGGGGGCGATCCTGGGATTCTGGGTCTGGGGGCGATCCTGGGCTTCTGGGTCTGGGGGCGATCCTGGGCTTCTGGGTCTGGGGGCGATCCTGGGCTTCTGAGGCGATCCTGCGCTTCTGAGGCGATCCTGCGCTTTTGGGTCTGGGGCGATCCTGCGCTTCTGGGTCTGGGGGCGATCCTGCGCTTCTGAGGCGATCATGTGCTTCTGAGGCGATCATGCGCTTCTGAGGCGATCCTGCGCTTCTGAGGCGATCCTGCGCTTCTGAGGCGATCCTGCGCTTCTGAGGCGATCCTGCGCTTCTGAGGCGATCCTGCGCTTCTGAGGCGATCCTGCGCTTTTGGGTCTGGGGCGATCCTGCGCTTTTGGGTCTGGGGTGATCCTGCGCTTTTGGGTCTGGGGGCGATCCTGGGCTTCTTGGTCTGGGGGCGATCCTGCGCTTCTGGGGCGATCCTGCGCTTCTGGGTCTGGGGCGATCCTGCGCTTCTGGGTCTGGGGCGATCCTGCGCTTCTGGGTCTGGGGCGATCCTGCGCTTCTGGGGCGATCCTGCGCTTCTGGGGCGATCCTGCGCTTCTGGGGCGATCATGCGCTTCTGGGGCGATCCTGCGCTTCTGGGTCTGGGGGTGATCCTGTGCTTCTGGGTCTGGGGGCGATCCTGGGCTTCTGGGTCTGGGGGCGATCCTGGGCTTCTGGGTCTGGGGGCGATCCTGGGCTTCTGGGTCTGGGGGCGATCCTGGGCTTCTGGGTCTGGGGGCGATCCTGGGCTTCTGGGTCTGGGGGCGATCCTGGGCTTCTGGGTCTGGGGGCGATCCTGGGCTTCTGGGTCTGGGGGCGATCCTGGGCTTCTGGGTCTGGGGGCGATCCTGGGCTTCTGGGTCTGGGGGCGATCCTGGGCTTCTGGGTCTGGGGGCAATCCTGGGCTTCTGGGTCTGGAGGCGATCCTGGGCTTCTGGATCTGGGGGCGATCCTGCGCTTCTGAGGCGATCCTGCGCTTCTGAGGCGATCCTGCGCTTTTGGGTCTGGGGCGATCCTGCGCTTTTGGGTCTGGGGCGATCCTGCGCTTTTGGGTCTGGGGCGATCCTGCGCTTTTGGGTCTGGAGCGATCCTGCGCTTTTGGGTCTGGAGCGATCCTGCGCTTCTGGGTCTGGGGCGATCCTGCGCTTCTGGGTCTGGGGGCGATCCTGCGCTTCTGGGTCTGGGGGCGATCCTGCGCTTCTGGGTCTGGGGGCGATCCTGCGCTTCTGGGGCGATCCTGTGGATCTGGGGCGATCCTGCGGATCTGGGGCGATCCTGCGGATCTGGGGCGATCCTGTGCTTCTGGGTCTGGGGCGATCCTGCGCTTCTGGGGCGATCCTGCGCTTCTGGGTCTGGGGGTGATCCTGTGCTTCTGGGTCTGGGGGCGATCCTGGGCTTCTGGGTCTGGGGGCGATCCTGGGCTTCTGGGTCTGGGGGCGATCCTGGGCTTCTGGGTCTGGGGGCGATCCTGGGCTTCTGGGTCTGGGGGCGATTCTGGGCTTCTGGGTCTGGGGGCGATCCTGGGCTTCTGGGTCTGGGGGCGATCCTGGGCTTCTGGGTCTGGAGGCGATCCTGGGCTTCTGGGTCTGGAGGCGATCCTGGGCTTCTGGGTCTGGAGGCGATCCTGGGCTTCTGGGTCTGGGGGCGATCCTGGGCTTCTGGGTCTGGGGGCGATCCTGGGCTTCTGGGTCTGGGGGCGATCCTGGGCTTCTGGGTCTGGGGGCGATCCTGGGCTTCTGGGTCTGGGGGCGATCCTGGGCTTCTGGGTCTGGGGGCGATCCTGGGCTTCTGGGTCTGGAGGCGATCCTGGGCTTCTGGGTCTGGAGGCGATCCTGGGCTTCTGGGGCGATCCTGCGCTTCTAGGTCTGGGGCGATCCTGGGCTTCTGGGTCTGGAGGCGATCCTGGGCTTCTGGGGCGATCCTGCGCTTCTAGGTCTGGGGCGATCCTGGGCTTCTGGGTCTGGGGGGCGATCCTGGGCTTCTGGGGCGATCCTGCGCTTCTAGGGCGATCCTGCGCTTCTGGGTCTGGGGGCGATCCTGCGCTTCTGGGTCTGGGGGCGATCCTGCGCTTCTGGGTCTGTCTGGGGGCGATCCTGCGCTTCTGGGGCGATCCTGCGCTTTTGGGTCTGGGGGCGATCCTGCGCTTTTGGGTCTGGGGGCGATCCTGCGCTTTTGGGTCTGGGGGCGATCCTGCGCTTTTGGGGGGATCCTGCGCTTTTGTGGGGGCGATCCTGCGCTTTTGGGTCTGTGGGCGATCCTGCGCTTTTGGGTCTGTGGGCGATCCTGCGCTTTTGGGTCTGTGGGCGATCCTGCGCTTTTGGGTCTGGGGCGATCCTGCGCTTTTGGGTCTGGGGCGATCCTGCGCTTTTGGGTCTGGGGCGATCCTGCGCTTTTGGGTCTGGGGCGATCCTGCGCTTTTGGGTCTGGGGCGATCCTGCGCTTTTGGGTCTGGGGCGATCCTGCGCTTTTGGGTCTGGGGCGATCCTGCGCTTTTGGGTCTGGGGCGATCCTGCGCTTTTGGGTCTGGGGCGATCCTGCGCTTTTGGGTCTGGGGCGATCCTGCGCTTTTGGGTCTGGGGCGATCCTGCGCTTTTGGGTCTGGGGCGATCCTGCGCTTTTGGGTCTGGGGCGATCCTGCGCTTTTGGGTCTGGGGCGATCCTGCGCTTTTGGGTCTGGGGCGATCCTGCGCTTTTGGGTCTGGGGCGATCCTGCGCTTTTGGGTCTGGGGCGATCCTGCGCTTTTGGGTCTGGGGCGATCCTGCGCTTTTGGGTCTGGGGCGATCCTGCGCTTTTGGGTCTGGGGCGATCCTGCGCTTTTGGGTCTGGGGCGATCCTGCGCTTTTGGGTCTGGGGCGATCCTGCGCTTTTGGGTCTGGGGCGATCCTGCGCTTTTGGGTCTGGGGCGATCCTGCGCTTTTGGGTCTGGGGCGATCCTGCGCTTTTGGGTCTGGGGCGATCCTGCGCTTTTGGGTCTGGGGCGATCCTGCGCTTTTGGGTCTGGGGCGATCCTGCGCTTCTGGGTCTGGTGCAGTGGAGGTAAGTATAACATGTTTGTTATTTTACAAAAAAAATAAAAGAATTTCCTTTAGTGACCCTTTAAAGTCTAAACCTTTTTTTGACACTTTGCTTACAAGTTAAAATCAGTATTTTTTTTACTAGGGGTCCAGTTCATTTTTAATGCCTTTTTGATGTGCTCCAATACGTTTCAGTACAGCCCAGTTGAGGAAAAACGCAGCGTGTTCTACTTTTTTCTCTGGAACTAAAAAGCCCCAGAACCGACTGCGTGAACTGTGCCATTGGAAACCATCTAACCTACTTTTCATGCGTTTTTGACGCAGAACAGAAACGCACTGGACTGCATGTGGTGTGAACTGGTCCTAAATAAGGACGTGTGTGTTCCAGTGCGTTTTTTGATGCTTTTTACAGCATTCCAGTGCAGGTCCTACTTTATATTTTATGGAACGCACTGGAACTGCAAGCACTGGTGCCATTAATAACTGTAGAACCTACTTTCCATGCGTTTTTGATGCATGTGGAGTGGACTGGTACTATAGCAAAAAGTAAGAAACATTTTTATTTTTTTTTATTTCGCTTTTTTGTTGTTGTTTATAGCAGAGGTGACCAAAATTCCACCAAAAAAAAAAAAAACTCTATTTGTAGGGGGAAAAAGGACGCCAATTTTATTTGGGTACAACGTCGCACAAACGCGCAATTGTCAGTTAAAATAACGCAGTGCTGTATCCCAAAAAAATGGCCTGGTCATGGTTACATAGTAGGCGAGGTTAAAAAAAGATACAAGTCCAACCTATAATGAAGAGGGGTGAGCCTTACCCATATGCTCAGGTGATATACAAAAAAAGTTGTATCTGTTTATCTGCATTCTTTTCTTCACTACAGCTGTTCAAAGTCCAGAATTTATGCAGCTTGTCTGAGCTTTCAGAAAGCTGGGAGCTGAGAATACTGTGTGGAGAGCTAATTAAAGGGAATGGGGACGACCCCCCCCTCACAGGAACAGAGCTGAGGCTGTCAATCACAGGCTGTACCTACTCTAAACCGATCACCTGTAAAGGCTTTTAACCACTTGCCGACTGCCTCACGTGTGTGTGTGTGTGTGTATGTATATATATATACGTCGGCAGAATGGCAAGGGCAGGCAAAGTATCTGTACGTTGCTTTGAATCTGTCGCCTAGCGGGTGCACGTGCAACGCCGCAAGCTCTGTGACCATGCCTGCGGGACCCACGGACTCGATGTCTGCTGGTGTCCCACGATCGTGTCACGGAGCAGCAGAACGGGGATATTCCTATGTAAACAAGGCATTTCTCTGTTCTGCCTAGTGACAGGACATCTGTTCCCTGTCATTGGAAGCAGTAATCAATGTCATGTCACTTGTTAACCCCTTCTCTGCCAGTGTCATTTACACGGTAATTGGTGCATTTTTATAGCACTGATCGCTGTATAAATGTGGTCGCAAAATGGCGTCAAAAGTGTCCGATGTGTCTGCCGCAATGTCGCAGTCACGATAAAAAATCACAGATCGCCACCATTACTAGTAAAATAAATAAATAATAAAGCCGTAAATCTATCCGCTATTTTGTAGACGCTATAACTTTTGCGCAAACCAATCAATATAAGCTTGGTGCGATTTTTTTATTTTATTTTTTTTGCACCAAAAACATGTAGAAAAAAACATATTGGCCTATACTGAGGAAAGAAATGTGTGGGATATTTATTATGTGAGGTATCATATGACGTCCTCCACTTTGTGCGGGGATACCTGGGTGATGCCTGCAGCCACGGGGCATCATTCAGATATCACCGTCTTCAGCCGGCGATTCTGTGCACCATAAGAATGATCAAAGCGGCGGTTCCGCCGCTTGATCCTTCTTATAGGTGGCGGGACGTCCCCCCTCCCGCCGCCATCCGGTGCTTCTCCGGGCTCTCCCGTGCCATCAGGGGCCCGGAGAGCGAATCAGCCGGCGTTCGCAGCAAAACCATAGAGATGACTGATGACCAGATGGTCACAGTCATCTCTTTGACCGTCGGAGGACCGGACGCGACGTTATGACGTCACGCCTCGGTACCCGGAATGTAAACACAGCCGCAATCGCGGGTGAATGCATTAGATCGGTGAATTTTTTTCACGATCTAATGCTTTCCAGCCTGGACGAGAGATGTGTGGTCTTATTGACCCCACATCTCTCCATAAAGAGGACCTGTCACACACTATTCTTATTACAAGGGATGTTTACATTCCTTGTAATAAGAATAAAAGTGATAAAAAAAATAAAATAATTAAAAAAAAAAGTATAGAAATAAATAAATAATAATAATAAAAAAATTAAAACGCCCCTGTCCTGGTCGCTCACGTGCAGAAGCAAACACGCATGCAAGCCCTACCCACATATGTCAGCACCGTTCAAACCCCACATGTGAGGTATCATTGCGTGCGTTAGAGTGTCAGCAACAATTCTAGCACTAGATCTCCTCTGTAACTCTAAAATAGTAACCTGTAAAAAAAATGTAAAGCGTCGCCTATGGAGATTTTTAAGTACCGAAGTTTGGCGCCATTCCATGAGTGTGCGCAATTTTAAAGCGTGACATGTTGGGTATCTATTTACTCGGCGTAACCTCATCTTTCACATTATGCAAAAAAATTGGGCTAACTTTTCTGTTTTGATATTTTTTAATTCATGAAACAGTTTTTTTCCCTAAAAAAAGGCGTTTGAAAAATGCCGTGAAAGAAAAAAAGTTGCAATGACCGTCATTTTATTCCCTAGGGTGTCTGCTAAAAAAAATATATAATGTTTGGGGATTCTGATTAATTTTTTAGCAAAAAATTATGATTTGTACATGAAGGAGAAAAGTGCCAGAATAGGCCCGGTGATTAAGTGGTTAATTGTCGCTCTTTTTTTGTCTATAGCGCAAAAATAAAAACCACAGAGGTGATCAAATGCCACCAAAAGAAGGAAAAAAAAAGGATGTCAATTTTGTTTGGGTGCAGCGTCGCACGACCGCGCAATTATCAGTTTAAACGGCTCGGCGCCGAATCACAAAAAATGGCCCGGTCATTGAGCAGCCAATTCTTCCGGGGCAAAAGTGGTTATAGCGTCGCCTATGGAGATTTTTAAATACCGTAGTTTGATGTCATTCGGCGAGCATGCGCAATTTTAGAGCGTGACATGTTTGTATCTCTCTTATTTAACCCTTTTTAAGTCAGATCTAGAAGGATGTAAAGTGTTTGTATGGAATCCTCTGTTTATGTATAAGATGTCTGGTTGTGTGTTCTCCAGGTGTCCGCGGTGGATCTGTTGGTTCCGGGGATCGGGGAGCTGTTCGGGGGAAGTCTGAGAGAGGAGAGACTTCCCATACTGGAGTCACGGCTTGACAGGTAACTGAGCTTCAGAATGCTGGGGGACGATGTATTGCAGGGTTTGACAAATTTGCTTGGAATCTAAGAGCCAGCTAAAAAAGTTAGGAACCAAGAAAACGCGCCCCGGTCCCACCAAGCTTGCGCGCAGAGGCGAATGCATTTGTGAGTAGCGCCCGAATATGTAAACGGTATTCAAACCACACAAGTGAGGTATCGCCGCGATTGGTAGAGCGAGAGCAATAATTCTAGCCCTAGACCTCCTCTGTAACTCAAAAATGCAACCTGTAGAATTTTTTTAAACGTCGCCTATGGAGATTTTAAAGGGTAAAAGTTTGTCGCCATTCCACGAGCGGGCGCAATTGTGAGGCGTGACATGTTGGGTATCAATTTACTCGGCGTAAAACATTATCTTTCACAATATATAAAAAAAATGGGCTAACTACTGTTGTCTTACACTTAAAAGGTGTATTTTTTTCCCCAAAAAAGTGCGCTTGTAAGACCGCTGCGCAAATACGGTGTAACAGAAAGTATTGCAATGACCGCCATTTTATTCTCTAGGGTGTTAGAATAAAAAATATATAATGTTTGGGGGTTCTAATTAGAGGGGAGGAGATGGCAGTGAAAAAACACATTAGAAGTGTTTTACTTGTAATGCCAAACGGCCACAACAAGATGGCGCCAGATCACAGAAGGCCGTAAAGCCGTGGCCTCAATTACCAGCGGGCGCGGGCCCATCGCGATCGCGCGGCGGAGGCGCATGGAGACACAGGATCGAGACACAGGATCGTGTGTCTACGTGCACCTTCCCCGCGGCGGGCCCGCGCCGGCCGGTATTTAAGGCTGCGGCTTTGCGGCCTAAGCTTCCTTTTGTGAAGGCCGCAAAGCCGTGGCCTCGATTACTGGCGGGTGCCAGGTCACAATTTCTTGCCGCAATTGTCGAGCCCTGATGTATTGTATAGAGACCCGGCCTCCTGTGATTTTATCACCATTCTTCCTGTAGAGACAAGTTCCTGTGACATCCAAGGTGTAGATTTACTCTCCACTTCCTGTTCTGACGCTAATCATCTTCCCAGGAAGTCAGTGTAAATAAAGGCAAACATTTTTTTTTTCATTTTGGCTGGAGTAAGGGAGGGTTATACCTAGGGTTACACTGATGCTGGTATTGGTACCGATACTTAGCAATTGCGCGGGTATCGGTACTCATCCAAATGCACTGATACCCAAAACGGATACTTTCTACTGACTGCTGAAATGTAAATTATCAGTTGTTAAAGCGGACACCTTCAGTCCATTTTTTTTTTTTTCGACTTTCCATCGATTAAATCTTCTGCCCTTGTTGTTGTTTTACCTTTGGATAATAAAACTCTTTTTTCTGCCAGTAAATGCCTTATGCAGCCCACTTCCTGTTTCTTGTCTGGCTAAAATCATAGGTTTATGACATCATGCACAGCTCTCTCTCTCTCGTTCTCACCAGAGTTTGCCAGGAAGGGAGTGGGGATGTGTCATATGAGGGCTAATGAGAGCTGCAGAGCTGGAGGTATGCCTCTGTGTAAATCCAGGAAGTGAACAGGCAGAAGCTTCAGCTGCCCACAGTTAAAATGGATGCAGCCAGACTCAGTGGAGGGAGATTTCTGCAGCATATTTGGCAAGTAAAGAATCACAGTATATATAAAATAAAATCATTGGTCAGGCACACAGTTAACCCTTTAATCGCCCCTGATGTTAACCCATTCCCAGCCAGTGTCGGGAGTACAGCGACCGTGCATTTTATTTTTGCACTGATCACTGTATTAGGCCGCGTACACACGATCGAACGTGTCCGCTGAAACTGGTCCGCAGACCAGTTTCCGCGGACATGTCTGATCGTGTGTACGGCCTAGCGGACAAAAGTTTCTAAACATGCTTAGAAACTTGTCCACTGGAAACCTGTCCGTCGGACATGTCCGATGGTTAGTACGCCTAACCAGCGGACCGAAATCCCCCGCATGCGTCGAAATGATTCAACGCATGCGTGGAAGCATTGTACTTCCTTGTTTGTGCACGTCGCGGAGTCAATATCACCGCCACATCACCGCGTTTTTGGTCTGATGGTGTGTATACACATTAGACCAAATTATCCCAGATGTCTCCTCGTGTGTACGCGGCCTTAGTGTCACTGGTCCCCAAGAAGTGTCAGCTAGTGTCCGTTTGTCCGCCGCCATTACTAGTAAAAAAAAAAAAATCTACATTCTACCATTGTTTGTAGACTCTAACTTTTGTGCAAACCAATTACCACTTCCTGCCCGGCGTATACCAATATGATGTCTGCAGGAACCTCTTGTCCCTCCAGTCGGACGTCATATGACGTCCAGGCTTTCCCGGCTGTCTAGGGGGCGCGCGCGCGCCTGCCCGCTGTATTGCTCGGGACACGGTGCGAGTGCCCAGCGGTTGCGATGTCCGTCGGACACCCACGATTGCCTGCAATCACGGATCACGGCAGAACCATGGATCTGTGTGTCTGTGTGTCTGTGTGTGTGTGTGTGTGTACACACACCGATCCATGGTCCTGTCAGAGGCGAGGAGAACGATGTGTGTTCCCAGGACAGAGGAACACCGATCGGTCTCCTTCCCTTGTAAATCCCCCTCCCCCTACAGTTAGAATCACATACAGGGAACATATTTAAAGGGGTTGTAAAGATTTTTTTTTTTTTTTTTTTTTTTTTTTTTAAATAGCAAACATGTTATACTTCCCTCCACTGTGCAGTTTGTTTTGCCCAGAGTGGCCCCGATCCTCGTCTTCTGGGGTCCCTCGGCGGCTGTCTCTGGTCCCCCCAGCAAGAACTCCACACATTCATGCAAGCTCACTGTATCACTCGGCGCACCGCATCTTTGGATGTGATTGACAGCAGCACCAGACAATGGCTGCACTGCTATCAATCCATCCGCTTCAGCCAATCAACGGCCAGGCCGAGCGGCGAAGAGGATGTCGGGGCCGAGTGCGGGACTTTTGAGGGGTCAGGTAAGTATAACGGGGGGTGGTATAGTTGGAAATTTTTTCACCTTAATGCATGTAAAACTTTTACCTTTACAATCCCTTTAATCCCTTCAGTGCCCCCTAGTGTTAACCCCTTTCCTGCTCATCACATTTACACAGTAATCAGTGCAGTTTTATAGCACTAATCGCTGTATAAATGTGAATGGTCCCAAAAATGTGTCCAATGTGTCCGCCGTAATGTCACGGTCACAATAAAAATCGCTGATCGCCTCCATTACTAGTAAAAAAATTTAAATAAATAAAAATTCCATAACGCTATTCCCTATTTTGTAGATGCTAGAACTTTTGCGCAAACTGATCAAATACACTTATTGGATTTATTTTTATTTATTTTTCCAAAAATATGTAGAAGAATACGTATCGGCCTAAACTGAGGACATTTTTTCTTTCTCGTACATCACGGGACACAGAGCGGCATATTCATTACTATATGGGTTATATGGAGTACCTTCAGGTGTGGACACTGGCAATCTCAAACAAACAGGAAGTCCCTCCCTATATAACCCCCTCCCCTAGAGGGAGTCCCTCAGTTTTTTCGCCAGTGTCTTAGGTGTTGGTCACGGAATAGCTTTGCTCCACATCCTTGGGATTAAGGGCGGGCTAACCGGATCTGTCCAAGGAGCCTCAGTGCCAAAGTGGACAGTACCCGGGCCCCAAACCGTGGGGTTTTGCCTATAATGCTCCTCTTTGGAGGGCTGGACCCTGGGCCCAGGACTTGGAGTTTGTAAAGACCATAAGTTCCTGTTTGCCGGGGTGCTATATAGGTCCAGGACAGTGGGTACCTTCATAGGACCCCAGGGCCTGAAGGTCTACTACGCTACCCACGGAGATGGGAGAAGATTGGACCGTTTTGCAAAACGTCCTGCGGCATGGAGCGGGTAAGAGGGGAGCCTGCGGGACTTGGTTCGACAGCAGGCTCTCCAGGGGAGATCTTAAGGGGGGTAGCCTGAGTATGCTCTGCATTGGCACCATGGTCACTATGTCTGATAGACAGGATGCCCTGAAATGTTTCCCCCCATAACTTGATCCCCCTACCTATCTATGTATGTTTGCTAGCTACCTGCTGCTCGCTGGTTGAAGATCTTTTAAAAAAAAAAAAAAGATCTGTCTCTAGGCTAAAGGGACTCCTTAGGGGCCTGTGTTAGCCTTACCTTGCCGGGATTCAAATCTGCCGCCTGATGCGTCCTCCAACCTGCATTCCTGGGCTCCAGAGTGCGTCTCCTCCTGGGCTCTCCTCCCCCGACAGTCGCGCGCGCGCGCGCATGCATATAGAAAATTTTCGCGCCGTTCGGGAGGGGGGGGGGGGGGGGTGGGGAGTGTGACTGCAGTGTAGAATGGGCGTGCCTTTAATTGCTGTTATACACAGCAGGCGCGTTCTTAGCTCAGTTCAGAGCTGAGCTGGAGAGAGAGAGAGGACGTAGAGCTGGCAGCACAGTGACTCCCGGTGGCGAGAAGGGGTACTACATACTGGAGTCAGCTCCAATACTTTTTGTTAAGCCAAAATCCCCTTGGCAACAGGTTGAATGCTGGCAAACATGTTGGGGGTGGGGCTGTATGTGGTGAATAATATATAAAAGAAAACATACTGAGCCCCACTGGTTTTGGGGCATTAGTGATCCTATTGTCCCCTAAACCTTATTTTTTTGTACTCCTGGCTATAACAGTCTGTTGTTGTAAGCGGAGTCCTTCGGGTTTGTATTATGGCTTCCAAGGGTTCAGGATCAAAACAAAAAAAAAAAATAAATAAAATAAAATAAAGAGAAAAGGCAAAGACAAAGGGGTTCCTCCTCTGGTTCTGATAATATGCCAATACTTTCCCCACAGGTTATTCCTATAGGGGTCACCCTGGATAAGCCATTAAGGGGGTCTGGTGCTGAGGCTGGCCCAGGTCGGCCCAACCCTGTGTTATCACAGAGGAGATGCTAGCCGTCACCCTAGGGGGGCTAGAGAAAAGAGGTTAACAGCTATGATCGCTGGCTCTTTTTCTGGCAAGAAGCGGACTAGATCCCCATCGCCAAAAGGGACAGAACCTAGAGGATCTACCACGGTAGAATCGTTTTCAGCCTCCCAGGCGGAGAGTCTGTGGGTCCAGTCTTTGACAGACATGGTCCGCTTGGCATTCAATTTGCCATTTCCAGAGCCTCAGGTTCCTGCGGTATCCTCTTTGGGTTCTTTTAAAAGCGCCTTTAAGCAACGCAGCTTTTCTGGCCCATCCTCTGTTAGAGGAATTGGTTTTTCCAGGATTGGGACGACCGGACAGAATTTTTTCTGCCGCCTAAAGCTGACGAGAGGGTAGTCTTTATGCACGTCTGCCAGGAAATATTTGTGCTTGCAGGCACTCTTTCCCCTGACCAAGTGCTCTTTAAAAGGGGCCCGGATGGCTCAGTTGGTAGAGCATCGGACTTTTGATCTGAGGGTCCAGGGTTCAGGTCCCGGTTCGGGCACTGCTTTTCAACTACCCGTGAGGTCCTTGAGGCCGCATCTCCCGGAAAGCGCCCGATCTCGTCTGATCTCGGAGGCTAAGCAGGGTAGGGCCTGGTTAGTGCCTGGATGGGAGACCACCTGGAAGGTTTTCTGTTATTTACCCTATGGAAAAGACATTTTTCTAGAGAAAGGGGGCGCTCCCAACGGTGGACGCAGCCATCTCATGGGTGAATAAATCATTAACTGGCCTAAGGGGAAACATACAAATGTTTAAGGTCCCGGTCGATAAACGTTTAGAGACACTTTTTCCAGCATCCCTGGCTACAGCCAGCAGTGGCTACAATTGGAGTTTTTTTCAGGCATTAAGGAACCAGACAAAACAGATGCTTAGACATCCCTGCCCGATAGGCAGAGGAGTTATTGGATATTCCCAGAGCTCTGTGCTTTGCGGTAGAGGCTATAAAAAGACTCCATCCAGCAGGCGTCTCGTTGTCACTATTTTTAGTGCATATGAGAAGGCTCTTTTGGTTGAAGAACTGGGCGGCCGAGCCCCATGTAAAAGACTGCTGGCAGGTTTGCCCTTCCATGGAAAGATCTGGATAAATACATTCAGACTGTTTCAAGTGGCAAAAGTACCCTTTTACCAGTCAAAGGAAGTTCCCGGGTCCTGCGTTTAAAAGGGCAGCTCCCCCCGGTTCCAGGGCCCTCAAATTTCAGGCAGTACGGTCCTCCTGCGCGATCAAACTTTTAACAATGGATCGCAAGGACAGGCTTCTGGGGATCGGTCCCCGACAGAGGGGGTCCGATCATCTGTGGCCGCAGGCTACAGATTAGAATTTCTAAAATTTCCTCCACAAGGAAGGCCTCAATGCGGGCAGCATTGGATCACCTGCTTTACCAGGGCATAATGGTAGAGGTACCAGCCCAAGAACAGGGGCTAGGTTTCTATTCCAATCTGTTTGTCATACCAAGGCTCATCGGCAATGTCAGACCAATTTTGGACCTAAAAGGTTTAAATGCTTACCTAAGGGTTCGCTCTTTTCCGGATAGAATCCGTTTGGCCAGCAGCCGCCACACTCCAGAAGGATCGGGCTTCTATAGACATAAAGGAGGGTTACCTTCATGTACCAGGTCTTTCAGCCACATCAAATATTTTTGTTTTTACGCTTCGCAGTGCTACAGCGTCACTTCCAATTTGTGGCGCCCCCCCTTCGGGCTGGCTACGGCCCCCGGGTATTCACGAAGGTCCTAGCTCCTATTCTAGTCAGTCCAAAGGATCCAAGGGATCTCGGTCCTAGCATACCTGGACGACCTCTTAATCATAAGATCACTCGCTTCCTTGGTGGAATGCGTAGTAGCCCTCATGGTTCAGTACCTCGAGAGGTTCGGCTGAGTCCTAAACCGGGGAAAGATCAGCATTTCAACCTACAAAGGTCGAGGCTATCAAGAGATTGATTCAGTTGGTTCTAAGCAAAAAAGAGCCAACTATTCGCCTATGTATGCGATGGCCATGTTCGAGGCAATACCACACGCTTCCACGCTCGTGTCCTACAGGCAGCAATTCTAGCAGCTTGGTTCTGCCCAGTGGTCTGGAAGGCTGGAGAGCGGTCTTGAACAAGTTCACTCGCCAAGGAACTTGGGCAGAGGCGGAGAGGCAGCTGCCCATCAAGGTCTGGGAGTTCTGAGCGGCTCAGCTAGCCCTCCTGGCATAGACATCCAGATTACAGGGGTCCTCGGTGAGAAGTCATTCAGACAAGGCCACAGCGGTGGCATATAGGTGAACCACCAAGGGGGAACCAAGAGTCAAGCCACTCAGAGGGAGAGGAGCTTGGTTTTTCGGTGGGCAGAGGTTTATGTACCCTGCATATCGGCGACATTCATTCCCGAGGTGGACAACCTGCAGGCGTACTTCCTAGGTCGCCAAACCCTGTCGCCGGGGGAGTGGTCTCTGCATCCACAAGTTTTTTCAGACAATCTGCCAGAAGTGGGGAGTGCCAGACGTGGAGGTCATGGCATCAGGATTCAACAAGAAGCTAGACAGGTTCATGTCTCGAACGAGGGACCCTATGGCCTGCGGAACCGATGTGTTGGTTTGCCCTTGGCATCAATCATAACTTCTATATGCATTTCCCCCACTGCAGTTACTACCCCGCCTGCGGCGCAGGATCATACCACAGGCTGGGTATCCTGGTAGCCCCAGCTTGGTACCGGAGGGCATGGTACTCACTAGTCCTGAAATTGGCAGCGGGAGGCCCTTGGACTCTTCCTCTAGGGCCAGACCTACTCTCACAAGGCCCGATCCTCCACCCTGCATTACGGCGTCTAAATTTGACGGCCTGGCGGCTGAATCCCTGATTCTCAGGGGTAGAGGTCTGTCTAGGCAGGTAATCCCTACCCTCATTGAGGCTAGAAAGCCGGCCTCCAGGGTAATTTTGTTACAGGGTTTGGAGGGCCTACGTAGGCTGGTGTGAGGCTAAGAGATGGGTTTCCCGCAAGTATACCATTGATAGAGTATTACGTTTTCTCCAGCTAGGAGTGGATAAAGGCCTGGCATTAAGCACGATCTAGGGACAGATTTCAGCCTTATCAGTGTGATTTCAGAGGCCGCTGGCCGCCCACTCGCTGGTTAAGATCTTCATACAGGGAGTCTTACGTGTTAATCCTCCGGTCAAATCACCACTTTGTCCATGGGACTTAAATCTTGTTCTGTCAACTCTACAGAAACAACCCCTTGAGCCGTTGGCTGAGGTACCTTGGTTTTACTGACTAGAAAGTCGGTATTTCTGATCACCATAGTTTCGGCCAGGAGAGTATCGGAATTGGCAGCCTTATCTTGTAAGGAACCATATCTCATTTTACATAAGGATAGGGCGGGGTTCCGTCCTCATTCTTCCTTTCTACCAAAGGTTATATCCAGTTTCCACCTGAACCAGGATGTGGTACTTCCATCCTTCTTCCAAAACCCACCTCTAGAAAGGAGGGGTTGCTGCATACGTTGGATATTGTCAGGGCCATAAAGGCCTATCTTAAAGCTACGGAGAAGGTTCGGAAAACAGATGTGGTGTTCGTTTTACCGGAGGGGCCCAAGATGGGTCAGGCAGCTGCTTGATCCACCATCGCAAGATGGATTAAACAATTAATCGTTCAGGCCTGCGGTTTGAAGAGGTTGCCTCCTCCTTTGTCGGCAAAGGCCCATTCTACCAGGGCCATGGGCACCTCCTGGGCAGCACATCATCATCAGATCTCTATGGCTCGAATATGCAAGGCAGCAACGTGGTCGTCAGTCCACATGTTTACAAAATTTTATCAAATGGACGTAAGAAGGAATGCGGATACAGCCTTTGGGCAGTCAGTACTACAGGCCGCGATTCAAGCTCCTCAGGATCTGAGGGGGCTACCTGGATTTGATTTGAGATTTACATTTCTCGTTTAAGTTGGATTTACTAGTATCTGAGTATACCTCTAAATTAAATCCTTCTTTGGAAGATGTCTCCCTCCCCTCATTAAAGCATTGCTTTCGGACATCCCATATAGTAATGAATATGCTGCTCTGTGTCCCGTGATGTACGAGAAAGAAAAAGGGATTTTTAAATACAGCTTACCTGTAAAATCCTTTTCTTGGAGTACATCACGGGACACAGAGCTCCCACCCCTCTTTTTGGGAACATTTTGGGAGGCATACTGCTTGCTACAAAACTGAGGGACTCCCTCTAGGGGAGGGGGTTATATAGGGAGGGGACTTCCTGTTTGAGATTGCCAGTGTCCACACCTGAAGGTACTCCATATAACCCATATAGTAATGAATATGCCGCTCTGTGTCCCGTGATGTACTCCAAGAAAAGGATTTTACAGGTAAGCTGTATTTAAAAATCCCTTTTTTTTTTATTGTGATATTTAATTAATGAAAAAGTAAGATATTGCATTTTTTTTTTTTCAAAATTCTCGATCTTCTTTTGTTTATAGCACACAAAAAAAAACGCAGAGGTGATCAGATACTACCAAATGAAAGCTCTATTTGTGGGGAAAAAAGGGCGTAAATTTTGTTTGGGAACGACGGTGCAATTGTCATTCAAAGTGCGACAGCGCTTATTGTGATTTTTTTTTTTTGATTTTTTTTTTTTTACCAAAAATATGTATCGGAATACATATTGGACTGAAATGATGAAGAAATAATAAAAAAAGTTAAGATTTTTTTTTTCTATTGGCTGTGTTTTATAGCACAAATAAAATATTATTTTTATTTATTTTTTATTGTTGGTAATTTTTTGTTTATAGCGCAAGTAGTAAAATAAAAAAAATGCAGAGGTACCGGCAAAAGAGGGCTCTATTTGTGGGGAAAAAAGGGACGTTGATTTTCATTGGGCACAGCGAAGCACCACCGCGCAATTGTCCACTTTAAAGTAACGCAAAAAAAAATGGAGGGGGGTAAATCTTCCGGAGGTAACGTAGTTAATTGGTGCCCAGAATGAGACACAACAACAAAAACAACTGAAATAGCGCAAAAAAGATGCGCTTTTGTAAAACGATGACATGGAAACATGCGGCGCTGCCCGCCTAAATGTGAGCCATTCAAGCGGATGGGGGGCCATGCTGCAGCCACATGGTGGTTCGGCCCTTTTAGGGGTTAGAGTAGGTGCAAGGAGGCATCATCTCACCTGTCAAGCGCCCTCTTTTAAGCGATCAGCCGCAGATCGCTCTTTAGCAGGCTAATGCTACCCTCGGCTCACAGGTCAAATGACGAATCTTCCTCCTAATTCCACATCCTTATCACTCTGATTCCAGACACACGTTTTCTCATAAAGTGTCCCTGTGCGTGTGCGCAGGGCCCGTCAGCTGCTCCCCTAATGGAATCCTCCTGCATGGCACACACGGCGCATGTGACGCTCATCAGCTGCCTCTGATTTGGGAAGTTAATAAATGAATATTAAATGGAATGGAAGCCGAGATAAATATAGCACAGTCTTCCTGCAGATGGGAGGATCCGTCCAGCCAGATGTATGCCGAGGATCCGGATGCGTCCGTCTGCTACGGGGATTGTTCACACTTGTGCCATTTAAAGGGAACACGTGTGGCAAGTGGGGCAAAATGATTTACTGTATATATTCGTGTATAAGCCGAGTTTTTCAGCACATGGTTTATACTCAAGTCACCTTTTTGTGCCTTATCTACCAGATTTGGGGACCAGGAACCGGCAAGCCGTAGGTCCCCTGAACCCCAACCATAGCACACATGTAGCCCCACTCTTCCTCTACAAGTGTTAAAAGTTTGTTGTCCGGAGCACCTACAGCCGGGGAGCAACAATTTTTCGAAGCCAGGCACCCCTTCCACAGACTCCCATGTTAAATGGTAATTTCTCCGGTGAATTTGGGGACCGGGTACCGGCTGGCCTTAGGTCCCCTGAAACCCCAAACATAGCACACATGTAGCCCCCTCACTTCCTCTACAAGTGTGAAAAGTTTGTTGTCTGGAGGACCTACGGCCGGGGAGCAACAATTTTTCAAAGCCAGGTACCCCTTCCATAGACTCCCATGTTAAACGGTAATTTCTCCAGTGACTTTGAAGACCCGGTACCGGCCGGCCGTAGGTCCCCTGGACCCCAAACATAGCACACATGTAGCCCCTCTCTTCCTTTATAAGTGTGCAAAGTTTTTTGTCCCCTGGCTGTAGGTCCCCAGACAACATTTTTTTTCAAAACCGGGCACCCCTTCTATAGACTCCTATGTTAAACGTCAGTCTAGTCATTGGCACAGTGAGGCATGCACATGGGCAGAGTGAGGCATGGGCAGAGTGAGGCATGCAGATGGACACAGTTAGCCATGCACATGGGCACAGTGAGGCATGCAGATGGACACTCTAGGCATGTACTCAAGTCAAGAAGTTTTCCCATTTTTTTTGTGCTAAAATTAGGTGCTTCGACTTATATTCGGGTCGACTTATACTCGAGTATATATGAAATAAAGATTATTAATGGACACTGTCATTGAACAGGCCGTGGGAGTTCTCTAGTCCTGGGTCAGAGGCCAGCGAGTGAATTCATCCTGTTAAACGTATAGTGTGCCAATATGGCGGCTGTGAGATGGGCATGTCGTCTCCCGAGAAAAACACGTGTCTGCCCACGAGCAACTGTTTTTTGCAGACCTGTTGAGTTTCCTGCAGTATGATTTAAAGCGGAATACCAGGCAAACAGTTAACCACCAAGGATGAGCTCAGGCGAGTTCGCAACTCCATTTGCCCGCACCCCCTGCCAGGAATCTGACACTGCGCAGCGCTAATCACAGGCAGTGAGACATTTCCTGATCCCCGGCTGCACAGATTGGGAAATGTCTTGCTGCCTGTGATTGGCGCAGTGTTGGCTTCCTGGCGGATGCGGCATGTGGAGTTCATCCTTATTAACCACTTGCCACCAGGGCACTTTTCCCCCTTCCTGCCCAGGCCAGTCTTCAGCTTTCAGCTCTGAACACACAAATCCGCAATCTGACAGGACAGGAGAGACAGATCGTCTGTTCCTAGCAATCAGGAACAGCGATCTCTCTCCTCCTCCAGTCAGTAACATCCCCCCCCCACACACAGTTAGATACACACACTGAGGGAACAAATGAAGCACCTTGATCACCCCCTAATGTTAACCCCTTCTTTGCCAGTGACATTTACACCGTAATCAGTAAATTTTTATAGCACTGATCGCTGTGGGGGGGAGGGGGATATTTATTATAGCAAAAAGTAAAAAATACTGTTTTTATTTTTAAAATTGTCGCTCTTTTTTTTTTTGTTTACAGTGCAAAAAATAAAAACCAGAGGTAATCAAATGCCACCAAAAGAAAGCTCTATTTGTGGGGAAAAAAAGACGTCAGATTTGTTTGGGTGCCACGTCGCACACCCGCGCAATTGTCAGTTAAAGCAACGCAGTGCTAAAAATGGTCTGGTCATTAAAGTGGTTGTAAACCCTTACAGACCACTTTAACCTACAAGTAAGCTTAGATTAAGGATTACCTGTTGGTGCAACAAATATCTCCTAAACCTACATGGTTAAGGATATATTTTCCAAAAAACGGGCACCGATGTCTAGACGCAGGCGCACAGAGCGTGCCGTTAGTGAAGGCGATCGCGCCGGAGCCGCGATACCCAGAATGTGTTTTATCATAGATAGTGAGACCTGTTCTTTTCGATCACCCCCAAGTGTGTCCTGACGAAGCGAAAGTGAAATGCGTTGACTCACAGGGGCTCACTGCTGTCCATTTGGTGTCAAACATCATAGTTTTATGTATGTTTTTTTTAAACTCTTTCTATACTTGATCTGTTTGTGAGCGATTTGTTATTAATACATTTTTTTTTTTATACTCTCGTCCATCTTGCCTACAAAGTCCGACCCAGAGTCTTTTTTCACAAAATCGATCCTATACGGATGTGGCTTTAGGATGATTGTTCTATTTTTTGCAGATAGACAGACCAACCAATGGGTTTCTGGTACTTTTTTTATTAATAAAATTGTTATGGTTATTTTCTTGTTTTTGATTAGATTTTTGATTTTTTTACAGGTTGGGACTGACAGACGTTTACCAGTGGTAAGTGGAAATGACATAGCACAACCTATTATTTTTTAGTGAACACTGCAAGACACTATAGTGACCGATCGCAATCCCTTCACTTTTGTTGAATTTGCATGAACAATATTTGTAAATTATTTTATCCACTTTTTACGAACATTTTCCTTTTCTAATTTAATGTTTTTATTTTACTTTCAATAAGAGCCGGTTCACACTGGGGTGGCACGACTTCGGGGGCGACACGGCAAGGCATCCTGAAGGCGACTTGCAAAATGACTTCTGTATTGAAGTCAATGCAAGTCGCCCCCAAAGTCGTACAAGAACATTTTTCTAAGTCGGAGCGACTTGCGTCGCTCCTATTAGAACGGTTCTATTGACTAGAATGGGATGCGACTTGTCAGGCGGCTGAGTCGCCTGACGAGTCGCCCCAGTGTGAACCGGGCTCTAAGTTTTTATTCAAAAGTTTAGCAAAGTACGGACAGACCAATGTAGTTAGACAAATTTAATGGAGGGGTGTTGGCATTCCCTCCAATACAGTCGAGAGTCTGAGTGATGTGGAGTGGACCCAATTAAACGAGCCTTAAAGGCTGAGCCCTCTTAATGAAGCATCTGTTCACCAAAAGCATAAACTCTGAGAGTAGTCCTATTACAGAAAACACAGGAAACCAACAGCTTCTCCATTTCTGATCATCTCAGTACTTGTCTATGCCTGGCGATCGGCGGCACCCAACACCCCCCCTATCGCAACCCCCCGCTTCTTATGATTTTTTTTTTAACCACTTAACACCCGCCCGGGCGGAATGCTCTATTGTTCGGACAGGACATCATATATGACGTCCTGTGGTTTAAAGCCACTAGGGGGCACGCGCGCCAGTCGCGTTACTGGGAACACAGTTCGTGTGCGGCCGCCGGGCACCCGCGATTGCCCAGAAACTGAGCGGGGACGTGGAGCTCTGTGATCGCCGGTAATCGCGGGTGCCCGGCGGCACTCGCGGCCGTCGGGCGCGGGGTCGCGGGTGGTGCCGCGGGTGCGCGCTCCGGCCCTAGATCGCCGGGAACAAAGGACGCCATATGACGTCCTCCCGGATCGAGGAGGGGTTCTTGCTGCCATCATTTCACAATGACGCGCTAAGGAAGTGGTTACATTTTTAGGAATGAGGGGTGCAGTGTGTCTCCCTTTGTGATTTCTTTGTGGGCATTACCAGTACCTTTCTTTCAGCTGACCTGGCGGTCGCATGGTCTCCTTGGGCTCTTCTCTGCTCTGGGATCCCTGCTGGTGTTGGCCCATGCACTGGAAGGGGATGCCACGGGCGTCGGGTGGGAGGAGAGCAGAGGAGGGGGAAGCCGGTATCCCGCTGACATCTGTCCGCGGGGGAGCCGCTGAGGGGGGAGCCGCTGTCTTACTGGCATTGGGCCCCGCTCCGTGCACTTGGAGGGGAGGCCGCGGGCGTCGGGCACAAGGAGAGCGGAGAAGGAGGGAGACGGTGTCCCGCTAACATCTGTATACTGAGGAGGGAGGGGCATCGGGCGAGAATAAAGCGGGTGTCAGCCAGGAGGTGAGAAGACCTCCAAGGTGGATTAAAACATTTTTAACACATTTTAGCTGGGGACCCAGTAAGTCACTGGGGCCCCTTTCAGCATCCGCATGGAACTCCACGTAGCATATGACCCTGGCCAGGTAGGCCATGTCGCCGGGGTCCGTTGGGTGCGCACACCCTAAAGGTGGGTGCCGCACCTGGAACCCGCGAAGAACCAACTAAAATGGCGTCTACCACAGATGTACCCCTCCCCAGCATGCGTCGCGAGGGAAAATTCCTCTAATTGTCTGCTGGGGAAAAGTGGCTCCGTTCGAACCCCCCCAGCGCCACCTGCCGCCCCAGGACAGTTCTGAATGACAGCAACCTTAAATTTTGTACAATTATGAATGGGAGCAAAATAACTCTCCCATTCCCTATTAACTTTAGCGTAGCGCCCATACTGAAAGTAAGGGGGCGCTACACTAATTTATTTATTCTCATTTTATCTTATAGGTTCACACACTATTTTTTTTTAGCAATTCAGATGGTGTGAGCAGGCTGGTCTTTATATTAGTAATCAATTCATTTTCAAACTCCACAATGGACATGGCCAGAGTCTAGAAACACTCTTGCATGGGAGTCGGTGTCGTGGTACACTGAGGGAAAAAAGTATTTAATCCCCTGCTGATTTTGTACGTTTGCTCACTGATAAAGAAATGATCAGTCTATAATTTTAATGGTCGGTTTATTTTACCAGTGAGAAACAGAATAACAACAAAAAAAATCAGAAAAACATATTTAAACCGCTTTAACCCTGGAATATTTTACCCCCTTCCCGACCAGAGCATTTTTTACAATTCGGCACTGCGTCGCTTTAACTGACAATCTCAGTAAGGGCTTCTCCTTTAACCACATGCCGACCGCCCAACGTCGTTATACGGCGGGACGGTGGCACTGCTGGGCGAGAGCACGTAGCTCTACGTCCTCCCTTTAGCGGCCGCTAGGGGGCGCGCCGCCGGCGGCCCGCGCACACACCGCACTCGTCCCCCGAGTCCCGCGCGCCTCGTTCGTTACAGAGCGGGGAACGGGAGCTTTGTGTGTAAACGCATACCTCTCGTTCCTGTCAGCGGGGGAAACGCTGATCTTCTGCTCATACAATGTATGAACAGACGATCAGTAATTTCCCCTAGTGAGTCCCACCCCCCCATACAGTTAGAACACACCCAGGAACACACTTAACCCCTCCCCTGCCCCCTAATGTTAACCCCTTCACTGCCAATGGAATTTTTATAGTAATCCAATGCATTTTTATAGCATTGATCGCTATAAAAATGACAATGGTCCCAAAAATTTGTCAAAATTGTCCGATGTGTCCGCCATAATGTCTCGGTACTGAAAAAAAAAAACGCTGATCGCCGCCATTACTAGTAAAAAAAAAAAAAATATTAATAAAAATGCCATAAAACTACCCCCTTTTTTGTAAACGCTATAAATTTTGCGCAAACCAATCAATAAACGCTAATTGCGATTTATTTTTACTTTTTAATTTTTTACGAAAAATATGTAGAAGAATACGTTTCGGCCTAAACTGAGGAAAAAAATGTTTTTTTATATATTTTTTGGGGATATTTATTATAGCAAAATGTAAAAAATATTGCATTTTTTTCAAAATAGTCGCTCTATTTTTGTTTATAGCGCAAAAAATAAAAACCGCAGAGATGATCAAATACCACCAAAAGAAAGCTCTATTTGTGGGAAAAAAAGGACGCCAATTTTGTTTGGGAGCCACATCGCACGACCGCTCAATTGTCAGTTAAAGCGACGCAGTGCCGAATCACAAAAAGTGCTCTGGTCTTTGACCAGCAATATGGTCCGGGGGTTAAGTGGTTAATGCCCTTATCTGTACTTTGTTTTATTCCTTTGCTTATAAAATTCTGTATCGCAGTAATGTTTAGAAGATCTTTTTTTGTGTGTGTGTTGTATTGCAGACCTGATGAAGCCTCCAAAACGCGTTGGATCTGGTTTCTTTTTCTTTACTGACACACTATCAGGACTTTGAAGTTATTCTTTCTCTTGGGTATAACGGTGAACCAGACATAATTTTTATATATTTTTTTTTTCTTCCTCTTTAATTAGGTACCTTGATTTGCGCAAATTCGGGTCTGTTCCACATGGTGGTTTCGGGATGGGATTTGAACGCTACCTGCAGTGCATCCTGGGAGTTGACAACATAAAGGACGTCATACCGTTTCCAAGATATCCCTACTCCTGCCTCTTATGAGGCTTTGCGTTGACCAGACACTGGACATTCCTAACGGGCGTGGTTTTGGTAGATGCCAAGGGATGGCGAGCCGACCTCGTTTACTAAGGTGCTTTTATAGGAAATGGATGACTTCATGGAAAACGTTAGTTGGCGGACTGTTTTGCTGTTGCACTGGACTGGATTTGGTACTTTTTGAGTTACTGGCCTGTAAAAAATATGTAGATCAGTAGTTCCAACCAAGTTTGTGTAGTCCTGACTCTTGCTTTTGCCAGACCCATGAAAATTATGAAGCCAGAGACAACCACCCAGGGGCAGACAGAAGGTCGGTATTACGGGACGTGATGAAACGGCAACAAAAACACATTTTCTAGTACAAATACTTGAAACCCCATTAGTTCTTCTTGCTGCTACCTAGTTCTGGTGTCACTGTCCCACTAAGCGAGGGTGGATCTCCTCATGGGGACCACAGAGCAGTAAAAACTTGACAGATTCTAAATGTTTTGGCTTTACCTACATACCGTGTTTCCCTGAAAATAAGACCGGGTCTTATATTAATTTTGGTTACAAAAATCAGACTAGGGCTTATTTTCAGAGGATGTCTTATTTATTTATGTAATGTACAATAATCTACATTTATTCAAATTACAGTCATGTCATCATGACGATCTAAGAGTGGTTGTAACCCCAAAAAGAAAAAAATATATCCTGATCCTTTAAAGCATGATAACCAGCACAGTGACCCGCCGTAGCTCTTCTTCCCCACTCTGAGCACTGCAGAGGAAGGGGCCGCTGATGTGGGAGAGGAGAAGATCTCTGACCGGTTGCATGAGCGCCCAGCGGGGTACTGTAAGTGAGGTATTTTCCAAAATTAAAGTTACAAAAAGAGACACACTGCACATCATATAATCTTTTTACAAAATGGATTACATGTTTTTACGACGACTTTAGCTAGGGCTTATTTTCGGGGTAGGGCTTATATTGCAGCCATCCCTGAAAATAATGCTAGGTCTTATTTTCGGGGTAGGGCTTATTTTCAGGGAAACGGGGTAAGACTTTAATGCCCATGTGCCACATCATCCATGGATGGCCAAGGTTTCTTTGCTGAGTGTGCCCTAGACAGTTCATGATCTCTCATTATGATTTGTAAGGTGGTGGGATTGGCTCCTGACCATGTGACCGCGGTGAAGGCCAGTCGTACTGGTCACAAGATTAGGAAGTCCCCATCCCGTCCCCCCTTAATGTAAAGACTCACCTAAAGGGATGCTAAGGCTGGGTGGGCAGGGGTTAAAGTATATCTAAACCAAACCGCAAAGATGTATTTTATATTGCAGCTTACCAGCCCTTAGATGGGGTGGCTGCATTTGTTTTCCGTGTTGTAGTTTCTACCCGAGCTGAACTGAAATCTAAAACATTGTTACCAGCTATCATCTGTGTACTGAAAAACACCCCTCTTCTATGTCTTAGAGATGAGAAGAGGGAGAGGTGTTGTAGTTGTCGTGCTGGTAATACACTTCCTGCTCTAGAATGACAATGCTGCTCCTCCATAGATACAGTGCAGTAAGTGAGCGTTGTCACCCTAGAACAGGAAGTGTGTCCTTGGAAAGACAACCAGGTGGAAAAAGGGGGAAATGGCATTAAATATAAATAAAAACAAATGCAGTCACCACACCTAAGGGCTGGTAAGCTGCAATACATTACATTTTTGTAAATGGGTGTAGATGTGCTTTAAATGGTGTCACAATACATATACAAGTATATAAGCCAGGACATAATGTGTTTCTAGATGATAATTTTGTAAACAGTTTTGGCTCATTGCATATTTTATATAAACGTGATAATTAAAAAATTATGTATGTGTTATTTTGAATTCAGCCACTAAGGGCAGTATTTCTTTAAAATCCATGCACAGTGCTTGTTGTTGTTGTTCTCCATTTATCCACTAGGGACAGTGTTTTCTTAAAATACTTGAACCGTGCTTGTTGGGATTATTTTGCATTCAGCCACTAGGGGCAGTGTGTTTTCTTTGAATATATGCACACAGGGTTTGACAAATTTGCTTGGAATCTAGGAGCCAGATAAAAAAGTTAAAAGCCAGATAAAAAAGTTAGGAGCTAGAAAACGTGCCTGTCCCGACGAGCTTGCGCGCAGAAGCGAACACAAACGTGAGTAGCGCCCGCATATGTAAACAGTATTCAAACCACACGTGAGGTATCGCCGCGATCGTTGGAGCGAGAGCAATAATTCTAGCCATAGACCTTCTCTAACTCAAAACATGCAACCTGTAGATTTTTTTTAAACGTCGCCTATGGATTTTTTAAAGGGTAAAAGTTTGTCGCTATTCCACGAGCGGACGCAATTTTGAAGCGTGACATGTTGGGTTTCAATTTACTTGGCGTAACATTATCTTTCACAATATAAAAAAACTGGGATAACTTTACTGTTGTCTTATTTTTTAATTAAAAAAAGTGTATTTTTTTCCCCAAAAAGTGCACTTGTAAGACTTGTTGGGGTATAGAATAAAAAATATATATAATGTTTGGAGGTTCTAATTAGAGGGAAGGAGATGGCAGTGAAAATAGTAAAAAATGACACATTAGAATTGCTGTTTAACTTGTAATGCCACCACCAGATGGCGTCAGCTCACAGAAGGAAAAGCTTGGGACTTCACAAGGCCGCAAAGCAGTGGCCTCAATTACAGGCCGTCGCGGGCCGCCGTGATCGCGAGGTGGGAGCGCATGGAGACGCAGGATCCTGTGCCTTTGGGCGCCCCCGCCGCGGCCGCGGCCTCAATTACCGGTGTGCGCCAGGTCACAATTTCTTGTCGCAATTGCGACCTGGTGCCCGGTTTTGTCGACCCCCGTATGCACAGTGCTTGTTGGTATAATTTTGCATTCAGCCACTAGGGACAGTGTTTCCTTTGAATAGATGCACTGTGCTTGTTGATATATTCTTTCCTTCAGCCACTAAGGACAGTGTTTCATTTGAATCTATGCACAGGGCATGTTGGTATTATTTTGCATTCAGCCACTAGGGGCAGTGTTTCCTTTGAATCTATGCACAGTGCTTGTTGGTATTATTTTTTTAACCACTTGCTTACTGGGCACATATACCCCCCTCCTGCCCAGGTGAAATTTCAGCTTCCGGCACTGCGTCGCTTTAACTGACAATTGCGCGGTCATGCGACGTGGCTCCCAAACAAAATTGACGTCCTTTTTTTCCCACAAGTAGAGCTTTCTTTTGGTGGTATTTGATCGCCTGTGCGGTTTTTATTTTTTGCGCTATAAACAAAAAAGTGCGACAATTTTGAAAAAAAAATACAATATTTTTTACTTGTTGCTATAATAAATATCCCAATTTAAAAAAAAAAAAACTTTATTTTCTCAGTTTAGGGCGATACGTATTCTTCTACATATTTTTGGTAAAAAAAAAAAATCGCAATAAGCGACTGGTTTGCCCAAAAGTCATAGCGCTTACAAAATAGGGGACAGAATTTTTTTTTTTTTTTTTTTACTAGAAATGGCGGCGATCTGCGATTTTTATTGGTCCTGCAGGCGCATTAGCGTTAAAAAAAAGCGCCTGAAAGAAGCTGCATCTGCAATCCCAATGTGAAAGCCAGAGAGCTTTCACACTGAGGCGCTGCACTGGCAGGGCGTCAAAAAAGTCCTGTAAGCAGCTTCTTTACAGCGCTTTAGGAGCATTGAATACACCGCTCCTATAGTGCTCCTTCCCATTGAGGGAGCTTTTTTTTAACGCCAAAGCGCCTGAAAAAGGCCCTAGTGTGAAAGGGGTCTTAGCAGAGCTTTACCAGTGTTTGGCAGTGTGAAAAAGGCTCTGAAAGCACTCAGGCTTTCACATTGGGATTGCAGATGAGGCTTCTTTCAGGCCCTTTACAGGCTTTTTTTTTAATGCCAAAGTGCCTGAAAAACGCATTGAATAACCCCCGAAAAACACCCCAGTGTGAAAGGGGCCTAACTGATTATTCGATGTGATGGCTGCATTGGTTTTCTTTTTTTTTTTTTTTTTTTTTTAGGCTCCCCCTCTGTTTTCACCTGGGGCCTTAAAAAACTTGCATGGGCCTTAAAAATCAGTAGCATCTTCTATTTATTCTACAGGCCCTGTGCATGCAGAAGATATATGGTTTGGTGGGTCTTTTACAAACCCTGAAAGCTGTAAGTGAAAAATTAAAACCTTTTAGAATTTAAAAAAAAAATTGGATATTTACATTCTTCATGCACACTCGATATTCACAACTTTGCAACAAGGCGCAGATTACCGTAAAATTTAAGATTTGTTATTTATTAACTCAACACAGTTTCAGCTTCTATATTTAGTATGAATTTAGCAGAATTTGGTAAAATGTGCAGTGTTTTTATCTCCTAATAAATGATTTTATTGTGTTAGCAAAAATATTGTTTTGATAAACAATTGAGCAAATATCGCAGGGCCTTAAAAGTTAGTAGCATCATCTATTTATTCTACAGGCCCTGTGCTTGCAGACTTGGCTTTTATATTTAGTAGGAATTTTACAGGACGTTTGTAAAATTTTCTGTTTGTATCTGCTAATAATGGGGCAGATTCACAGAGAAATGGATTATCGTAGCGTATCAGAAATACACTACGCCGCCGTTTTTTACCTTGCTCTACGTGGAATTCAGGTAGATTTTCTACGGTAAACGACGGCGGCGTAGTGTATTTCTCCCGTCGCAATCCATCTGCGCGAGTAGGGGGCGTGAAACATTTAAATTAGGCGCGTTCCCGCGGCGATCGATCTGCGCATGCTCCGTTCGCAAATTTCCCGCCGTGCATTGCGCGAAATCACGTCGTGACGTCATTCGTTGTTTATGTAGCGTACTTTACGGGCGATCCACGTCCCGACGAGTTACGTAAACAAAATAAAATTTTAAATAAATTCGAAGCGGGAACGACGGCCATACTTAACATGGGCTACGTAAAGTTAGAGCAGCAAAAAGCTGCTCTAACATTACGTATAAAAAAATAGACGAAAACGATTGCGACGCCCGCTCGTATGTTCGCGAATCCCCGTAAAAACACATTTGCATATCCCGACGCACCAAAACGACGCGAACTCCTCCCAGCGGCCGCAAATAGATGGCAGCGTAGATCCGAAGGCTTACGAAGACGTAAGCCTCTCGGATCGAAGCCCGAAGCCGGCGTATCATGGTTTGAGGATTCAAACTAGTGATACGCCGCGCGAAATTTGAAATTACTCCTGTCTAACCCCAGTTAGACAGGCGTAATTGTTTTGTGAATCTGCCCCAATGATTTTAGTGTATTTTTAGAAAAAATATTATTTTGATAAACATTCGTGCAAATATTGCAGGGCCTTAAAAAACAGCAGAATCTTCTATCCATTCTACAGTCCCTGTGCTTGCAGACAATATATGGTTTGGTTAGTCTTTTACAAACTCTGAAAGCTGCAAGTGAAAAATGAAAACTTTCAGATTTTTTGAGAAATTTTGATTTTTTTTTCTTTTTTTTACTTAGTTGTGAACGGAGCCTTATAGCCTTTATACTCTTTATGGTCTTTATTCTTTATATCCTTTACACTTTTTATACTCTTAATACTATTTACTCATATTCTTTACACTTTTATGCTCTTTACGGTCTTTATTCTCTATATTCTTTACACTTTTTATACCCTTTACTCTTTATTTTCTATAGACTTTTTATACTCTTCACACTCTTCTCTCTATATTATTTACACTATTTACTCATGTTTACACACATTTCATTTTTTATATTCTTAACACTTTTTATACTCTTTACACTCTTTACTTTCTATAGACTTTTTATACTCTTTACACTTTTTTCTCTCTCTCTTCATATTCTTTTTTTTTTTTTTTTAATCAAATTTTTTTTTATTATTAATATACATGCATACAAATATGTCAAAATAATCCATGAAGTATCAGAAATAGGAAAACACACAAAACAAATAAACCTTGCACCTCTCAGACTAAGTTTTGTTTATTATATGCTTAGCTACTTTAAAAGAGACATAGATATATTTTACACATCAAGTTGATCACCACTAATATCAATCATTAGGCCTCATGCACACTGGACATAAAAATAACGTTATGAAAACGCCAGTAGCTTTGCAGTGAGTGTTTCAACTTTTTTCAATAGCGTGTATTAGCGTGTTCTGCGTTTTTCCACGTTAGCGTTTTTTTGGTAGAAGAATTTTTTTTTTTTTTTTCAATGGATCAAAAACTTTAAACGCTGGTGAGTGACGTTTTTAGGGAGTGAGTGAGAGGGATGCGCTGGGAAGTGTTTCCAGGCCATGTGTCCAATCCCCCTCATCTAGATCCTCTGTCTCCTTGCCACCTGGCAAAACTATTTTTATGTTTTCCAGTGTTCTCTGTTATTTGTAAATTAGAATAAAGGTCTTCTATTAATCCTCGTTTTTGGATATTTTTTCATTTTCATATACGTTCGATATTCACAATTTTGCAAAAAGTTGCAGATTAAAAATGATAAATATTTGTTAACTCAACACAGGTTCAGCTTCTATATTTAGTTGGAATTTAGCAGCAATTTAGTAAAATGTGCAGTGTTTTTTATCTCCTAATAATGTTTTTAGTGTGGTTTTAGCAAATCTATTGTCTTGGTAAACATTTGCGCAAGTATCGCAGGGCCTTAACCACTTCAATACCGGGCCTATTCTGGCACTTCTCTCCTTCATGTACAAATCATTATTATTTTGCTAGAAAATTACGCAGAACCCCCAAACATTATATATGTTTTTTAGCAGACACCCCAGGGAATAAAATGGCAGTCATTGCAACATTTTAGCTTCCACTGTATTTGCGCAATAATTTTTCAAACGCCTTTTTTTGGGGAAAAAAATGGTTTCATGAATTAAAAAATAGCAAAACAGTGAAGTTAGCCCAATTTTTTTGTAAAATATGAAAGATTATGTTACACAGAGTAAATAGATACCTAACATGTCACGCTTTAAAATTGCACACACTCATGGAATGGCGCCAAACTTCGGTCCTTTAAAATCTCCATAGGCGACGCTTTGAATTTGAATACCAGGGACAGGGGCATTTAAAAAATGTTTATTATTATTTTACTTATGTATTTTTTTACAGTTTTAATTTTTTTTTACACTTTTATTCCTATTACAAGGAATATAAACATCCTTTGGAATAGGAAATGTGTGTGACAGGTCCTCTTTATGGAGAGATGTGGGGTCAATAAGACCCCACATCTCTCCTCCAGGCTGGAAAGCATGAGATCGTGAAAAAATTTCACCGATCTCATGATTAGCATTGCTTACTAGCCACAATCGCGGCTTTTTTTAACTTCCTGGTACCCGGGCGTGACGTCATCACATCGCTCGCAGGCCTCCGACGGTCATAGAGATGACTGGTGACCATCTGGTCACCAGTCATCTCTATGCTTACTAGCCTGCGCCAAACTATTCTTTCTACGGGCCCCCGATGGCACGGGAGAGCCTGGAGAAGCACCGGATGGTGGCGGCAGGGGGGGGGGATTTTCAACTCCCACAGCCTATAAGAACGATCAAGCGGCAGAACCGCCACTATGATCGTTCTTATGGTGCACAGAATTGCCAGCACTAAAAAATGATATCTGAATGATGCCTCTAGCTGCCCCCATCATTCAGATATCACCACACAAAGCCCAGGATGTCATTTGACTACAGCTGGGTATTGAAGTGGTTAAAAATCAGAAGCAACTTTTTTATTCTCCCGGTCAGAAAATATATGGTTGGGGGTGGGTCTTTTACAAACTGAAAGGCTTAAGGGAAAAATAAACAAGCAATGGAAAAATTGCAAAAATGGGCTTGCCAGTGGAGCAAAGGGCAAGGCAGCGAAAAAGTTAAAGACATTTTACACTTTTACACAAAAACAGTCTACACTTGACCTGTGCTGCTAGTCAGTTCTTTAGGTAGTTCTGCCGAGTAAAAAATCCAAGGCCTCCAGCTTTGGGTAGCGCTGGTTGGTTTTCTTTGCACGCCATAGGTCACTGGTTTCCTGTGTCATGTGGTCAAGGGCCATCACCAAACTGTTTAATCTGGGAGCATGACATTTTCCAAAATGTCTTGGTGTGCTGACACCTTAAAGGGGTAGGTAGGCAACCTCGGCCCTCCAGCTGTGGTGAAACTACAAGTCCCATTATACATGGCAAAACCCTGACAATCGCAGGCATGACTGCTTCTGACTACAAATTTCTGATGTCGGTCAGAGAAAAACAAACGGCTTTAAACGGTGGTAGACTCAGTGCTGTTTTCATACTGGTAAAAAAAAAAAAACCTGCTTGATTTTTAGCCTCTTGTAATCCCCAATGATAGCGATAGTGTATACTATGTGTCCACGCAGCCGCTATGTCCCAATTTTTCCATGCATGGGGATGCACGGAACGTATACGCGGTATATGTCTTGGAAAGAAAGGAGTTAATTTGATTTCTGCTGCTTTTTTTTTTTTTTTTCTTTTTTTTTTTCTTTCCAATTTATTCCCTGGCAGTAGTAATTGTGGAAAGAAAATCGTCTATTTAAACCACTTTGCACCCTTGGGCCATTTTAAAGCATCTTGGGCTTGAATTGAATTAACCACTTTCACCCCCTTCTGCCCAGGCCAATTTTCAGCTTTTACCGCTGTCACACTTTATATGGCAATTGTGTGGTCATGCAATGCTGTACCCAAACAACATTTTTATCTTTTTTTTTTTTTTTGACGGATAAAGCTTTCTTTGGTGGTATTTATTCACCATTGGGAGTTTTATTTTTTTGCTAAATAAACAAAAAAAAAAGACCATAAATGTTTTTCTTTGTTTTTGTTATAAAATTTTGTAAATAAGTAATTGTTCACTGATGAGGAGGCACTAATATGCGGCACTGATTGGCGGCAATAATAGGCACTGACACACAGCGCTGATAATCATTGCACGGATTATCAGTGGGCATCTCACCACTTGGGAATGCCGCTTATCCACTTTGCTCTGGAGAAGGGCACCGCTGTCAAATTCCTCCACCCAAAACTTGCTCATCCATGTCTTTATGGACCTTGCTGTGTGCACTGGTGTGCTGTCATGTTGGAAACAGGAAAGGGCCATCACCAAACTGTTTAATCTGGGAGCAGGATAATTTCCAAAATGTCTTGGTGTGCTGACGCCTTAAAGGGGTAGGTAGGCAACCTGGGCCCTCCAGCTGTGGGGAAACTACAAGTCCCGTGAGACATTGCAAAACCCTGACAATCGCAGCCATGACTCCTAGAGGCAGAGGCATGATGGGATTTGTAATTTCACCACAGCTGAAGTGTTGAGGTTGCCTACCAGAGTTCCCTTCACTGGAACTAAGGGGCCAAGCCCAACACCTGAAAAACAACAACAATCTTGGAGGCTCACTATCACATGTGGGTGTTGCCTAGGGCAGTCTGCAAATAGTCTGCCTAAAGCCTCATACACACAATCGGACTTCCATCGGACAAATCCGTGGATTTTTGTCCGAAGGACGTTGGCTGTGAACTTGTTCTGCATACAGACGGCAGAACTTTTTCATCCAACATTCACAAAACTACGTGGTTTTTCTGCTCTTTAGCGCCAAGCTTTGGGCAACTTCTGCTAATGTTGTCTGATGTTTAGCATTGGTTCGGATCATGTCTGTTTGTACTTTTGGATTTTCGTCCGAAGATTTTTGTGTAGTACACACAAACGGGTTTAATATAAGGTATGTAATGAAAACAGAAAAGCTTTAGTTAAAACATTTTTAAAAAAAAAGGGAGCGGTGAATGGTGGGACTTTATATGGAGCACTACGTCAGAGCCACCAAATGAATCAATTAGTAGATAATATTCAATGGTGCACATGGATGTGGGACAGTAAATAGCCTGCTCCCTCCCTCACATCTTCAATCTCTCACTTTTTTCTGGCAGCTTCCCCTCCCCTCTAAAACATGCCCTGATCACCCCCATACTTAAAAATCCCTCATTGGATCCAACCAGCCTGAACAACTTAAGACCCATCTCCTTTCTCCCGTTTGCGTCAAAACTTTTATAATGCTTAGTCTACAGCGTCTGAGCTCCTACCTCACTGACAACAACCTTCTTGACCCCCTTAGTCTGGCTTCCTCTTGCTACACTCCACTGAAACTGCTCTACTGAAATTCACTAATAAACCTACTGTAACGAGGTGACGCCCAGAGACTTTTGAGGGATGGGGGATACTCCTGTGCCAGTGGCCCTAAGGACTCTTGGGTCTAAGGTCACCCTGTGCCTCTTTTGGGCATAGGGTGGCTAATAAATGATAAATCATATATTGCAGGATATACTGGACATATTACAGGTGATTTCATGTGGACCCACAACCGGTCAATAAGAATAACTCTTTCAATGCTTAGCCCAGGCTGTTGAAATGCTAAGTAAGGCTGGCTCCTAAAAGACATTCCATTGTGTGATAACACTGTTTAAAGCCCAATAATGATAGATATGTGTTGTGAGTTAGCAGTCTCCTTTCAGGTGTATTGAATTAGCATGTCAATTATGTTTAGGGGAACTTGTCAAACTATATGTGGAGCCAGGCTGTCTGGATAATGCATTCTGTTACAATTAGTAATTAATTCAACTGAATGTCATTACCTAAAAGAATGTGATTGAAGTTCATTGTCCCTTTGATTACTGTCACATGCTTGTAACTGCATAAAAAGCTGAGAATATACCATTAAACAGTTGTTCATACATTTAAAACCAGAAAGCACAGAGCATATGTCTCGTCTCTCTGAGGGAATTGATATGGATCGTGTCTGCTGGATTGTGGAGTGTCGTATAAGCTGTCGTGGGTTGATGGAAGATCGTAAATGGTGGTGACTGTTACACCTACTAAATGCTAAAACCAATGACCACTACTCCATACTCGTACTACTCTACCTCTGTGCAGCCTTTGATACTGTTGACCATCCCCTCCTCAAGAAAGTTTCCGGTGATGTTGTTCCCATAGTGCCTCCAGCTACTAATACTACCCATGTTGTTGAATACTGTAGTTTACATATAGGTAAAGAGTGTTGGGATTAACCATTAAGGATGAGCCCCGGCGTGTTTGCACACCCCACATGCAGAACCTGCCAGGAAGGCGGCACTGCACTGTGCTAATCACAGGCAGTGAGACATTGTCCCGATGCACAGCTGCAGAGATCGGGAAATGTCTCGCTGGCTGTGTTTAGCGCAGCGCAGTGCCGACTTCCTGGCGGGCTCTGCACGTGGGGTGTGCAAACACGCCTGGGCTCATCCTTATTAACCACTTAACAACCAGGCCAATTCTGACGCTTCTCTCCTACATGTAAATATCATCATAATTTTTTTGCAAGAAAGTTACATAGAACCCTCAAACATTATATATGTTTTTTTTGTTTTATTTTTTAGCAGAAACCCTAGAGAATACAATGGCGGTCATTGCAACTTTTTATCTCGCACAGTATTTGCGCAGCAATGTTTCATGCTTTAAAAAAGTACCAACGTATAACGACAGCGGGCGGTTCAGAAGTGGTTAAGTTGTGGTTCTTCCTCTTTCTGTTATTTTAGTTACTATATTATTTGGTATTTATATTTTAATAGACATGCCTATATCGCATTTGCACCTGTTGAGTGGAAATTATCCAGGAAACATGCGTAGAGCTACCGTATTTGCCGGTGTATAGTGTTGCTCACGAATATTCGCATTGCGAATATTCGCTACGAATATTGCATATTCGAGTATTCGCGAATTACTCGAATATTGCGGCGAATATTCGCTATGGCGAATATTCGTGTTTTTTCAAATTTATTTTTAAAACAGATCACATCCTAGTGATCTCCATCGACGTCTAAAAGCATTGCTGGTATGATTAGAGAGAGACCCTGGGCCGAGTAGCTGATGCGACTCTTTTATGTTGCCGAAAATTTGCATTGCGAATTTTCGGCAACATAAAAGAATCGCATCAGCTACTCGGCCCTTCTTTTGCATCAGAGCCAATCAGAATAACTCGAATATTCGGCAAAAGGAATATTGCGCGATTTTTCTTCTCCGCTCTTCTTTTGCATCAGAGCCAATCAGAATAACTCGAATATTCGGCAAAAGGAATATTGCGCGATATTCCTTTTGCCGAATATTCGAGTTATTCTGATTGGCTCTGATGCAAAAGAAGGGCGGAGAAGATAATCGCGCAATAGGAATATTGCGCGATTATCTTCTCCGCCCCCTTCTTTTGCCCCCTTATTCTCCTTTCTTTTAAGTAGAGTTAGTGTAGAGTTAGTGTTTAGTGCATATTAGTTTAGTAATACAGGAAATGATCTCCGTTTATGAGAATTTCGCAATCATTTGCGCATTAGCGAAATTTTGCAAATTTTTTTTTGGATAAAATATCACGAATATTCGATATTAGCGAATATTCGCGAATATTCTTCTATATATTCGCGCAATATCGCGAAATCGAATATGGCGTATTCCGCTCAACACTACCAGTGTATAAGACGACCCCCTTAATTTTCCAGCTAAAGTGTTGGTTTTGGGATATACTCGCCATATAAGACGACCCCCTTCCTACTAGTCATGCCTCGCCTCACTGTCCCATTACATGCCAGATGATGCCACCATTACATGCCAGATGGTGCCGCCATTACATGCCTCAATGCCACTACATGCCTCACTGTGCCATTACATGCCAGACTGTTCCACTACATGTCTCTCTGTGCCATTGCATGCCAGACTGTGCCACCATTACATGCCAAACTGTGCCACTACATGCCTCACTGTGCCATTACATGCCAGACTCACTGTGCCCCATTACATGCCTCACTGTGCCACTACATGCCTTAATGTGTCACTGCATGTCTTGACGATCCCTTACATTATCCTAAGACATGCAGAATCTGTCAAAAGCCGCTCGGTCTTGGACGAGAGGGCTTCCATGATAGGCGGAACACTGAACACGGTGTCTCCTGGGAAGCTGAGTGTTCCGCCTATCACAGAACAGCATAAGGAGGAGGCGCGGCTTTTGAAAAATGGACGGCCGCAGTGTGCATGTTAGGTTACCGGCGTATAAGACGACCCCTGACTTTTAAGAAGAATTAAAAAGTCGTCTTATACGCAGGGAAATACGGTATATATCGATGTATTGTCACAGCTACCATGCGTCTACTATGAGACTACCTTAACCACTTCAATACTGGGCACTTAAACCCCCTTCTTACCCAGACCAATTTTCAGCTTTCGGTGCTCTCACACTTTGAATGACAATTACTCAGTCATGCAACACTGTACCCAAATAAAATTTGCGTCCTTTTTTTCACACAAATAGAGCTTTCTTTTGGTGGTATTTAATCACTCATGTTTTTTTTTTTTTGCGCTATAAATAAAAGAAGACGGTAAATTTCGTGAAAAAATTGCCCCTTTCTTTGTTTCTGTCATCAAATTTAGCAAATTAGTAATTTTTCTTCATAAACGGGTGACAGGGCAGGTCACAGATGGGTGACGGTTGCACCGCTGATGGCAGTCTCTTTATGTGACAGGTGCACTTTATGGGTGACTGGTGACAATTGGGGGGGGGGGGACAAAGGGACAGATGTGGTGTTTGTGCAGACACTACAGTAACACAGATCTGTAACTCACTGCTTCTAGCTCTTTTCTCCTCACACTGGAAACGATGTGTGAGGGGAGAAGAGCTGGTAACAGTTAGTTACAGCTCTTTGTTTACACTTAGTGATCAGGCTGTGAATGGATCACAGCTGATCACGTGATACACAGCCCTGACCAATGGCTGTGTACCATTGTCAGTGACGAGCAGTGTTCCCGGGAACACGCTGCCACCGACAGGCACGCGCGGCGCGATCGCTCACACGCGCCGTGCACTATGGGGGTGTTGCCATGCGTGATCAGCCGTGACTTCATCACGGCCGATCACGTGGTAACCACTTTACAACTGCCCTATAGACAAAGTACGTCTACAGGGCGGTTGCTTAACTCTAAGGCCGCGTACACACGATCAAATCTATCTGCTGGAAACGGTCTGACAGACCATCTCAGCAGACAGATTCGATCGTGTGTACGGGCGAGCGGACGGATTTGTCCAGCAGACAGATTTTAAAGCCTGCTTTAAAATCTGTCTGCTGGGAACCCGTCGGACCGATATGTCTGCTGGTTAGCACGCTAACCAGCAGACATATCTGCCCGCACATGCGTCGAATAGATTCGACGCATGCGCGGAAGTGTTTTACTTCCTGGTGCGGTGACGTGGCGGCGTCAACGTCGCCGCCACGTCACCGCGCTGTTTGCTGGCGGGGATTTGGGTTTGATCGTGTGTACAGCGATCAAACCAAAACAGCCAGCAGACAAATCTGATCAAATCGGCCTGTCAGAACGATTTGAACAGATTCATTTGCTCGTGTGTACGGGGCCTAAGAGGCCGTTAATTAACGGCCTCCCAGAATCGCACTCCCGCGTGCCCCCTGAGGTGCGCACACGGGAGGATCCGTGACCGCCCGGTCCGGGGGACCCGGCGCGTCATGGATCACGGTAAATCGCCGCGGATAGCGGCGGTTTACCACGTGATCGCTCCGTCCAATGAGTTGCAAAAAGTTCAAAAGTTGCAATGACTGCCATTGTATTCTCTGGGGTATTTGCTAAATAGCATATATAATGTTTTGGGGTTCTATGTAATTTTCTAGCAAATAAATTATGATTTTACATGTAGGAGAAAAATGTCAGAATTGGCCTGGGTGCTCCCTGCATGCTGGGCCTCTGTATGTGGCCACGCTGTGTAAAAGTCTCACACATGGGGTATCGCCATACTCGGGAGGAATAGCAGAATGTGTTTTGGGGTGTAATTTGTGGTATGCATATGCTGTGTGTGAGAAATAACCTGCTTATATGAAAATTTGGTGAAAAAATTAATAGAAATAAAAAAAATCTTGATTTTGCAAAGAATTGTGGGAAAAAATAACAACTTCAAAAAACTCACCAGGCCTCTTTCTAAATACCTTGGAATGTCTTCTTTCCAAAAAGGGGTCATTTTGGGGGGGTATTTGTACTTTTCTGGTATGTTAGGGTCTCAAGAAATGAGAGATGCTGTCAGTACATCAGGTGTGATGAAATTGATCAATTTTCAGTAATTGGTATCATAGCTTGTAGACCCTATAACTTTCACCCAGACTAAATAATATCCAACATTTTTTTATTTATTTTTTTACCAAAGATATGTAGCAGTATACATTTTAGGCCAAATTTATGAAATTTGCTAAATTTTATAATAGAAATGAAGAAAAATTATTATTTTTTACAAAAAATGTTGTTCTTTTTTCATTTATAGCAAAAAAAATAAAAACCGCAGAGGTGATTAAATACCATCAAAAGAAGGCTCTATTTGTGGGGGAAAAAAGACAAAAATTTCATTTGGTTACAGTGTTGTATTACTGAGTAATTGTCATTCAAAATGTGAGAGCACCGAAAGCTAAAAATTGGTCTGGTTATTAAGGGTGTTTAAGTGCCCAGTGGTCAAGTGGTTAACAGTGCATCCGCGCCGCTGTTCACTCCTGTCGGTAACGAGCAGTGTCTCCGTGCGATCGCGCGTGACTGGACATCATATGACGTGCAGTCAGGACATTGGAGTCCTCCGCCCGCCGTCATTTGACGGTGGGCGGTGGACAAGTGGTTAAAGAAATATGAATCCATCTTACATTATTATGTGTGCAATCAGCAGGGCCGGACTTACTATTGGGCTTGACTGGTCCTTTTTTTTAGGGGTCCGGTGGTCCCCAGGGGCCCGGCGGCCCCCAAGGCCCCGGACAGCAACCCCTACTTTTTTTTTTATTATTATTATTAAAGGGCTCAGAGGTCTCCAGGGCCCCCTGGATGGCAACCCCCCCCCCCTTTATTTGTAAAAAAAAATTAAATTTTTTTTATCTATATATATTTTTTTATTAAAGGGCTCAGAGGTCCCCAGGGCCCCATGTGGCAACCCCCCCCCTTTTTTTTTTTTTTTATAAATGTTTATTTTTTTATTTTTGTTTATATTTTTTTATTTTTTATTAAAAGGCCCAGAGGTCCCCAGGGCCCCCGGATGGCAACCTCCCTTTTTTATGTATTTTTTATAAATGTATTTTTTTATTTTTTTTTAGGGGTCTGGAGGTCCCCAGGGGCCCGGAGGTTATTATTATTATTATTAAAGGGCCCAGAGGTCTCCAGGGCCCCCGGATGGCAACCCCCCCTTTTTTTTATAAAAAAAAATTAAATTTTCTTTATATTTTTTATAAATGTTTATATTTTTATTTATTTTTTATTAAAGGGCCCAGAGGTTTCTTTTTTCTTTTTATTAAAGGGCCCAGAGATCCCCAGGGCCCCGGATGGCTACCCCCTTTATATATATATATATATATTTTCTTCTTTTTTTTGTAAAGGCCCCCCCTGCTTCTCAATTTGCGGCAGACCCCCCGCTTCTCAATTTCAGACGGCAGCACCCCCCCAGTTCTCTGCTCCAGGGGGCCCATGCCTTAAGCTGTGTAAGGGGCCCCAAAATTCCTGATGGCGGCCCTGCGCATACCTCCCAACATGCACGGATTCTGCGGGACTTTCCGCTTCTTCCCGCAGTCTCGTGAAAGGGTTAATTTTCCCGCACTGCAATAGGAGGCAGCACGGAAGCAGCCGGTCTAATGACAGGTGAGAGGCACCCCCCCTCCCCTGAACAACTGCAAAACCTCCCCCAGGAGGAACCGGAGCGGTGTGATGATGTCTGCTGAAGGGAAGAGAGTCAACAACTTCAATTTGCCCCCCCCTCAACAACTTTAATGCCCCCCCCCCCGCTCAACAACTTTAATGCCCCCCCCGCTCAACAACTTTAATGCGTACCCCCCGCTCAACAACTTCAATTCGCCCCCCGCTCAACAACTATGATCCCCACCCTCGCTGCAGGAGGCCCCTTCAACACTCAAGCCCAGGGGCCCCCACCACCCTAAGTCCTGCCCTGGCAATCAGTCATGTCTATATGCTAGTTTGGGCTACATTGAATACATAATAGTATCTACTAATCGATTCATTTGGTTTTGGTGTTGTGCTTCATATAAAGTCCCACCATTGCCTTCTCTCCCTTTTTCTTTATTATTCAGGGAAGGAGACATACGAACTCTGTAACAGTCGTCGTCTCATATAAAGTCCCAACAATTTTTATTTAATTGGTTAAAAAAATGTGTATGTTGTTAAGGAGTGAGGGGGGACCAAAAAAGGCAATATACGTGGAACCTCGGATTACGAGCATAATCTGTTCTAGGAGAATGCTTGTAATCCAAAGTACTTGCATATCAAAGCGAGTTTTGCCATAGAAGTCAATGGAAACGAAAATAATTTGTTCCGCATTCAACGGCATGCAATACCGTATGTGGCCAGAGGTTGGGGGTCGCTGGAGAGCCTCAAAATCACTCTGAAAGGCCCGAGGACAGCTTGGCTGAACTCGGAAAAGCTTGTGTACGGAGTATTTCCGAGATTTTCCAATCAGCTCTGGCGCCCCCCACCTCAGGTCAAATTCAGTACTGCACACCACTGTGGCTTGAATCCTGCTTGTTTTGTGAGACACTCGCAAACCGAGTCAGGATTTAAAAAAATACAGTGCTCATATTGCAAAACCGCGTTACTCGCAATCCGAGGTTCCACTGTACAATCAGTTTGGAAGATGTCCCCTCAATCCCGTTCTTTATTCCCGTTTTGGATTTCCTCACTTTAAGTTTTGGTTACAATGGGCACCGGGACAAATATAAAACATCCATGAGGAAATACCAACCAGGTTTTATCTGCTCCCTGCTGTATCTACAACTACAGATAAAAGATTTGGCTTTAGATAGACTTTAATCTTCTCTTTTATATCCTGTTAGTTCTGGTGACTTTGTTGTTCCCACCCAGGAGCTTGCACAATGTAAATCCCATAATAACCAAAACCGAGTACCAGGAATCTACTTATGGTAATGAAGAGCAAATCGCAGTCCATGCCGAGTAGGGAGTTGTCGGAGGTTTCAAGTATGATGAGGGTTGGTTTGAATTGCTTGCAGGCCTTTAACTCTCTGGGGCCCCATCACCATCGACTAACCCACACATTATGTCTCTGCCCTGTCCAAAAGTGTCCTCCCTCTAATCAATGACCGATCCAATCTGAAAGTGAAGCTTGGGCGATGGACAGACATTGGAACCCGGATGTCTGTTCTTTACTGAGAGACTGCACTAGAAGTACACTACGTGGCCAAACTTTTGTGGACACCTGTCCATTACACAATATATCTCCTTGCGTAGTGGCCCACAGGATCCAAACTCTGGATTTCCAAGTGATGTGTCACACCTGAGCTATGCTTCCTACCACCTTCTACCTCTAGGTAATCGGATGAATTCCGATAAAATGCTTTGTGTGCCACTTAAAGGGTCACTAAAGGAATTTTTTTTTTTAACTAAATAGCTTCCTTTACCTTACTGCAGTACTGGTTTCATGTCCTCATTGTTCATTTTTTTGCTTTGAAGTTGCTGTAATCCTGCTCTGATCTCCACACTTCCTGCTTGTCTGTTTCCTTATAACCACAGTACTGGGAGCTTTCTCACGGTGGTCTAAGCTGTCATTACTGCCTAGATTTTTATCTATTTTTAATCATTTTTAAAAGGAATCAGGTAACTTTTATGTCTCTATACCCTGTAAACAGTCATTTCAGCAAAAAAAATAAAATCTTTTAGTGACCCTTTAACCTTTACTTTGGCTTAATATTGCCTGGATGATCCCAACAAAACCTCAATGGAATTCCAAAATGGCAGCTCATGTCAGGGACAACAAAAGGTTTCATAATTGGGATACCATGCCCGAGTGGGTTTGTCTGGGTGCTCCAGTTTTCCCACAGTCTAAAACAGCCTTTCTCAAACGTAAGTAATGATCCTATTAAACAAAACAAATAATAATAATGAAGGCCAAAAAAGAAATGCAGACTATTAAAATAGTATCTGCCCCTTGTGATGGTGGTCTTTTCAGTGGCCCCTTACAATGGTGGTCATTGCATTGACTCCCTTCACTGGTTGTTGTTTCCCTTTCACTGATGGTCGTTTTGGTGACCCCTTTCACGAGAGGTCGTTCCGGTGACTCCTTTCACGAGAGGTCGTTCCGGTGACTTATTTCACGAGAGGTCGTTCCGGTCACTCCTTTCACGAGAGGTCGTTCCGGTGATTCCTTTCACTGATGGTGGTTTTGGTGACTCCTTTCACGGGAGGTCGTTCCGGTGACTCCTTTCACGGGTGGTCGTTCCGGTGACTCCTTTCACGGGAGGTCGTTCCGGTGACTCCTTTCACGGGAGGTCGTTCGGTGACTCCTTTCACGGGAGGTCTTTCCCGGTGACTCCTTTCGCGGGAGGTCTTTCCCGGTGACTCCTTTCGCGGGAGGTCGTTCCCGGTGACTCCTTTCGCGGGAGGTCGTTCCCGGTGACTCCTTTCGCGGGAGGTCGTTCCGGTGACTACTTTCGCGGGAGGTCGTTCCCGGTGACTCCTTTCGCGGGAGGTCGTTCCCGGTGACTCCTTTCGCGGGAGGTCGTTCCCGGTGACTCCTTTCGCGGGAGGTCGTTCCCGGTGACTCCTTTCGCGGGAGGTCGTTCCCGGTGACTCCTTTCGCGGGAGGTCGTTCCCGGTGACTCCTTTCGTGGGAGGTCGTTCCCGGTGACTCCTTTCGCGGGAGGTCGTTTTTGGTGACTCCTTTCATGAGAGGTTGTTCCGGTGACTCCTTTCACTGATTGTCGTTTTGGTGACTCCTTTCACTGATGGTCGTTTTGGTGACTCCTTTCACTGATGGTCGTTTTGGTGACTCCTTTCACTGATGGTCGTTCCGGTGACTCCTTTCGCGGGAGGTCGTTCCCGGTGACTCCTTTCGCGGGAGGTCGTTCCCGGTGACTCCTTTCGCGGGAGGTCGTTCCCGGTGACTCCTTTCGCGGGAGGTCGTTCCCGGTGACTCCTTTCGCGGGAGGTCGTTCCCGGTGACTCCTTTCGCGGGAGGTCGTTCCCGGTGACTCCTTTCGCGGGAGGTCGTTCCCGGTGACTCCTTTCGCGGGAGGTCGTTCCCGGTGACTCCTTTCGCGGGAGGTCGTTCCCGGTGACTCCTTTCGCGGGAGGTCGTTCCCGGTGACTCCTTTCGCGGGAGGTCATTCCCGGTGACTCCTTTCACGGGAGGTCGTTTTGGTGACTCCTTTCATGAGAGGTCGTTCCGGTGACTCCTTTCACTGATTGTCGTTTTGGTGACTCCTTTCACTGATTGTCGTTTTGGTGACTCCTTTCACTGATGGTCGTTTTGGTGACTCCTTTCACTGATGGTCGTTTTGGTGACTCCTTTCACTGATGGTCGTTTTGGTGACTCCTTTCACTGATGGTCGTTCCGGTGACTCCTTTCGCGGGAGGTCGTTCCCGGTGACTCCTTTCGCGGGAGGTCGTTCCCGGTGACTCCTTTCGCGGGAGGTCGTTCCCGGTGACTCCTTTCGCGGGAGGTCGTTCCCGGTGACTCCTTTCGCGGGAGGTCGTTCCCGGTGACTCCTTTCGCGGGAGGTCGTTCCCGGTGACTCCTTTCGCGGGAGGTCGTTCCCGGTGACTCCTTTCGCGGGAGGTCGTTCCCGGTGACTCCTTTCGCGGGAGGTCGTTCCCGGTGACTCCTTTCGCGGGAGGTCGTTCCCGGTGACTCCTTTCGCGGGAGGTCCGTCCCGGTGACTCCTTTCGCGGGAGGTCCGTCCCGGTGACTCCTTTCGCGGGAGGTCGTTCCGGTGACTCCTTTCGCGGGAGGTCGTTCCCGGTGACTCCTTTCGCGGGAGGTCGTTCCCGGTGACTCCTTTCGCGGGAGGTCGTTCCCGGTGACTCCTTTCGCGGGAGGTCGTTCCCGGTGACTCCTTTCGCGGGAGGTCGTTCCCGGTGACTCCTTTCGCAGGAGGTCCGTCCCGGTGACTCCTTTCGCGGGAGGTCGTTCCCGGTGACTCCTTTCGCGGGAGGTCATTCCCGGTGACTCCTTTCGCGGGAGGTCGTTTTGGTGACTCCTTTCACTGATTGTCGTTTTGGTGACTCCTTTCACTGATTGTCGTTTTGGTGACTCCTTTCACTGATTGTCGTTTTGGTGACTCCTTTCACTGATGGTCGTTTTGGTGACTCCTTTCACGAGAGGTCGTTCCCGGTGACTCCTTTCGCGGGAGGTCCGTCCCGGTGACTCCTTTCGCGGGAGGTCGTTCCCGGTGACTCCTTTCGCGGGAGGTCATTCCCGGTGACTCCTTTCGCGGGAGGTCGTTTTGGTGACTCCTTTCACTGATTGTCGTTTTGGTGACTCCTTTCACGAGAGGTCGTTCCCGGTGACTCCTTTCGCGGGAGGTCGTTTTGGTGACTCCTTTCGTGGGAGGTCGTTTTCGGTGACTCCTTTCGTGGGAGGTCGTATTTGGTGGTCCCTTTGCTGCCTCATCGGTGCTGGCTATCCATGCCCACCAGTGCCGCCTCATCAATGCAGGCTATCGGTGCCCATTAGTGCAGCTTCATCAATGCCACCTTATCAATGCAGACTATCAGTGCAGCCCCCATCAATGCCTCCCCATCAGTGACCATAAGTACAGCCTCATCAATGCCTCCCCATCATTGCCCACCAGTGCAGCTTCATCAATGCCTCCTCATCAGTGCCCACCAGTGCTGCCTCATCAGTGCAGCCCCATTAATGCCTCCTTGTCAGTGCAGACTATCAGATTCCATCAGTGCAGACTATCACATCCCATCGGTGCCTCCTCATCAATGCCTCCCCATCAGTGCCCACCAGTGCAGCTTCATCAATGCCACCTTATTCATTCAGACTATTAGTGCAGCCTCATCAATGCCTCCCCATCAGTGCCCACCAGTGCAGCCTCATCAATGCCTCACCATCATTGCCCACCAGTGCAGCCTCATCAATGCCTCCTCATCAGCGCCCACCAGTGGAGCCTCATTAATGGCTTCTCATCAGTGCAGCCTCATGAATGCCTCCTCATCACTATCACATCCCATCAGTGTCGCCTCATCGGCGCACGTCAATGATGGAGAAAAATATCTGTTTGCAAAATTTAATAAAGAAGTATGAAAAAGTTTTGGGGTTTCAATTGTCATTCAAAGTGTGACAGCGCTGTTTAATGCCAGTCCATGCCTACTATAGAGCACCGGGTTTTGTTTTAAGGCGGAGCCTCTCCATCCCATTCTCATGCCGTGGGAACGATCGTCATTCTCTGCCGCGCTGTAATGTGTGATAACGTGTTATTGACTTTTCTTTTCTATAAAATGCATTAAATCCCAGCTAATTAGGAGCCGGTTGTTTCACTTTGCTTTTCTACTAAACAGCATTTCAGGAACGAAGCGGCTTATTTATTCCATCTCTGCTGAATAATTAAAAACCACAAATGTGTTTTGTACCACAAATGTGTTTTGTACCACAAATGTGTTTTGTACATGCTTGTAACACGTTAATGTAGGGCTGAGATTTCCCTGTAGCACCAAACATGGAGACCCCCAGAGATCAGGGACTTCCAAACTGAGAGGATGGCCCCATCTCCAGAAAGACGGAGACATCTTTGTTCTGGCATCATCCAGGCCAGGGTTTGACAAATTTGCTTGGAATCTAGGAGCCAGCTAAAAAAGTTAGGAGCCAGAAAACGCACCCCGTCCCGCCAAGCTCGCACGCAGACGCGAACGCATTCGCGAGTAGCACCCGCATATGTAAACGGTATTCAAACTACACATGTGAGGTATCGCCGTGATTGGTAGAGTGAGAGCAATAATTCTTGCTCTAGACCTCCTCTGTAACTCAAAACATGCAACCCGTGGAATCTTTTAAACGTCGCCTATGGAGATTTTAAAGGGTAAAAGTTTATCGCCATTCCACGAACGGACGCAATTTTGAAGCGTGACATGTTGGGTATCAATTTACTCGGCGTAAAATTATCTTTCACAATATTTAAAAATAAATTGGGCTGACTTTACTGTTTTATTTAAAAATTAAAAAAGTGTATTTTTTCCCCCAAAAAAGTGCACTTGTAAGACTGCTGCACAAAAACGGTGTGACAAAGTATTGCAAAGACTGCTATTTTATTCTCTAGGGTGTTGGAATAAAAATATATATAATGTTTGGGGGCTCTAATTAGAGAGAAGGAGATGGCAGTGAAAATAGTGAAAAACACACTAGAATTGCTGGACTGCTGTTTTACTTGTAATGCCAACGGCCACCACAAGATGGCGCCAGATCATGGAGGGAAGCTTAGGCCTGCAGAAGGCCGCCAAGCCGCGGCCTCAATTAGCGGCCGGTATCCTGTGTCTCTGTGCACCCCCACCTCCCCCGCCGCGCTGACCGGTAATTGCGGCCTTCTGCAGGCCTAAGGTGCCAGGTCATTATTTCTTGTTGCAATTGCGACCGGGCGCCCGGATACTGTCGAGCCCTGTTATAGGGGGACACAATCGATGATGTCACACCTACAGCCACACCCCCCTACAGTTGTAAACACACACAGGGAACACATTAGCCCTTCAGCGCCCCTTTGTGGTTAACTCCCAAACTGCACTGTCATTTTCACAATAAACAATGCAATTTAAATGCATTTTTTGCTGTGAAAATGACAATTGTCCCAAAAATGTGTCAAAATTGTCTGAAGTGTCCGCCATAATGTCACAGTCACAAAAAAAAAATCGCTGATCACCGCCATTAGTAGTAAAAAAAAGGAATAATAAAAATGCAATAAAACTATCCCCTATTTTGTAAACGCTATAAATTTTCCGCAAACCAACCGATAAACGCTTATTGCGATTTTTTTTTTTTTACCAAAAATATGTAGAAGAATACGTATCGGCCTAAACTGAGCATTTTTTTAAAAAATATATATATATATTTTTGGGGATATTTATTATAGCAAAAAGTAAAAAACATTGCATTTTTTTCAAAATTGTCGCTTTATTTTTGTTTATAGCGCAAAAAATAAAAACCGCAGAGGTGATCAGATTCCACCAAAAAAAAGCTCTATTTGTGGGAAAAAAAGGACGCCAATTTTGTTTTGGAGCCACACCGCACGACCGCGCAATTGTCAGTTAAAGCGACACAGTGCCAATTTGCAAAAAGGGGCAAGGTCCTTTAGCTGCATTTTGGTCCGGGGCTTAAGAGGTTAAGGGGCCACAACCCAAAATGGATATTGCATTTTTTTATTGTATATAATGGAGAGTTAAAACCCCTATTGTAAGCTATTCTGAGCAGGGCCCTTTTAATCCTCTTGTATTTTATTGTATTGTAACTGTATTGTCTCCCTCTTATATTGTAAAGCGCTGCGTGAACTGTAGGCGCTATATAAATCCTGTATAATAATAATAATGTACCTCTCCTCGATATCTTAAAGCGGTATTTCACCCTAAACATAATATCTCCCATGCGATCCAGCATACTGGCGTCAGCGCCAGTATGCTGGTTTTTTTTTTTTTTTAATAGCACACTTACTGTATTATTGTAGAATTCCTTTTCTGTCCCCCGTGGTGGACGGCGCCAGTATAGCGCGTCACATCTTCCTAAAATACCCGATATGGACTCGGGTAATCTCGGCGAAAATGCGGCGCCTGCGCACAGACCTAGGAGCTGACTGCGCAGGCGCCGTATTTCTCCGAGTCCTACGGCTATGGCGCGTCACGCCCTCCGAAATAGGACTCGGAGAAATACGGCGCCTGCGCAGTCAGCTCCTAGGTCTGTGCGCAGGCGCCGCATTTTCGCCGAGATTACCCGAGTCCATATCGGGTATTTTAGGAAGATGTGACGCGCTATACTACAGCCGTCCACCGCGGGGGACAGAAAAGGAATTCTACAATAATACAGTAAGTGTGCTATTAAAAAAAAAAAAACCCAGCATACTGGCGCTGACGCCAGTATGCTGGATCGCATGGGAGATATTATATTTAGGGTGAACCTCCGCTTTAACTCTTCTAGGTGTCTTGCCTTGAACTTTTAGGCTTTCCAAGTGTCAATTGCAGTACCAACACTAACCACCAGAGCCCACCAAAGCTCCCTTTTTAGCTTTAGGACACCATCAAAGCAGGACCATGTATGTGATATTGGCCGTCCCATTATTGATCCGATTACTTGATTTGGAAGGAGAAAAAAAAATGTATATAAAAGTGATCTGTTGTCACCAAATATGTACCTGCTATTTAATTCTATTATAGTGTTCCGCTTTTTGCATTTCCACTGTCCCTGGAAATTTTTTATCTTTTTTTTTTTTTCATGGTCTATTCTTTGATCTGATTTTCAGAGTCTGTTTTAAATATTTGTCCTTAGAACCGTTTGTGGCATGTGTTTCGGGGCCAGCTATTTTTATATCTCTTATCAATGCTTTATTTGCCCATCAGATCTATAAAAAATAAATAAAATAATGTTTATAAATTTTTTCATAATTTTTTTATTTTTTTCCATTTTTTAATTATTTGTATTAATTATGTTTTTATTATATTATTTATATAATTGTATTAATTATTATTAATTAGATTTATATATTTTTATTTGATATTATTATATTTATATAGTGTGTGTGTATATACATATATATATATATATTATATAAAATGATATATAAAATTATAGAATTTGTTTTATTATCATTTATTCATTGTCATAATGTATTCACTTTTTCCCCCCTTCTCTTTAATACTATATATATATATATATATATATATATATATATATATATATATATATATATATATAATATATATATATATATTTATATTATAGTATTAGGGAGAGGAAAAAAAAGTGAATACATTACGACAATGAACATGAACAAATAATAAAAAAATATATATAATTTTATATGTAGTGTAATGTATTCACTTTTTTTCGCTCTCTTTAATACTATATATATATATATATATATATAGTATTAAAGAGAAGGGGGGGGGGAGTGAATACATTATGACAATGAATAAATGATAATAAAAAAAATTCTATAATTTTATATATCATTTTATATAATATCTATAATTTTATATATCATTTTTTTAAATTATTTATTCATTGTAATGTATTAAAAAATGTTTTCCCTCTCTTTAATACTAATATATATATATATATATATATATATAGTTTTAAAGAGATTTTTTTTACACATTACAATGAATAAATAATAAAAAAATAAATGATATATAAAATGATATATATATATTTTTTTTATTATTTATTCATTGTCGTAATGTATTCACTTTTTTTTCCCCTCTCTTTAATACTCCAATTGACATTTTGAAATAAAGGAGGTTCCATTTTGTTCCATTGTCTGTGCTGCAACTGCACAGAGAACCAATGAATAGCAATATAAGATTAATAGAGGATTGTAGAAAAAGAATAAGTGTGGGGGGGGGGGGGTTCTAGTTATGGCGGACACATCGGGCACTTTTGACACTGTTTTTGGGACCATTGTCATTTATGCAGCTATAACAATGCACTGATTACTGTAAAAATGACACTGGCAGTGAAGGGGTAACCACTAGGGTGCCCGGAAGGGGTTAAGTGTGTCCTAGGGAGTGATTCTAACTGTGTGGGGGCTGGACTACTAGTGACACGACATTGATCACTGCTCCCGATCAGGGCTGTCTTAATGAGAGGGCACACCCAGGCACTGCCCAGGGGCCCCAGCTGCATGGGGGGCCCCTGCACTTCCCCAAAGCAGCTGGTCCTTGAGCCCATGCTTCCCCAAAATTGGAGGCCCCATGATGGCACTGAGAGTGATGTATACACAAGGGAGGAAGTCTGCCTCCTGCCTACTTGATGTCTGTTTACCTGCACTGTCATCATTGTAGGGGACCCAGAGCATTACTTTGCCCAGGGGCCCATGATGCTATTAAGACGGCCCTGCTCCTGATGACAGGGATCCGTAGAATATTGTCCTGTCACAAGGCAGAACAGGAAGATGCCTTGTTTACACTGGCATCCCCCCGTTCTGCGTCTCTGTGACACGATCGCGGGACACCGGCGGACATAGAGTCCGTGGCAGGGGTGAAGTCCTGGGGAAAAAAGTCTGGGAACTCCCACCCAAGATCCACTCCCCCACCAAAAAAAAAAGATACGCTCATATGCATAATTACTAAACTGCAAGTTCTTGTTAAATCCCGCGATAACTCGCGGCAGACCTCCGCAATGTCTCCTGGGAACAATGACAAAAGCTCATAGGAGACATTGCGGCAACGAGGAAGTGACGGAATACCCGCACACTACCCGATGAATCCATAATCAGGAAGCGACCAGTAACATAAAGGATTACTAAGGTTCGCCTGCCCCTGACAGTGACGCGAGCTGGGCATCGCCGCTTAGTGAGGCATTGGCTCGGGCGGCTCGGCTGCTCTAGTCCTGCAAAGGGAACTGAGTTCCTGCTGTGAAAAAAAGTGCAGGAACTCCGTTCCCACGCTTTCACGCAGGACTTGAGCCCTGGTCCGCAGGCACGGAGACCGTGGCGCGCACATGCCCAGGCTTTGCCTGTGTGTTCCCACGGGGACAGTCACGGAGAAGAGGACCGGGTCGCGAGCTTGCGACCCACGGCTGGGATCTTAACCCCTTCCATACAGGGCATTTTCACCACCTTCCTTCCCAGACCAATTTTTAGTTTTCAGCGCTGTTGCACTTTGAATGACAATTGCACGGTCATGCAACACTGTACCCAAATTAAATCTTTATGTTTTTTTTCCCACAAATAGAGCTTTCTTTTGGGGTATTTGATCATCTCTGCGGTTTTTATTTTTTGCGCTATAAACAAAAGAAGAGCGACAATTAAAAAAAAAAACACAATAATTTTAACTTTTGTATTTAATAAATATCACAATTAAAAAAAAAAAAAATTCCTCAGTTTAGACCGATACGTATTCTTCTACGTATTTTTGGTAAAAAAACTAAATAATCGTATATTGATTGGTTTGCGCAAAAGTTATAGGCCCAGATTCACATACAATTAGATTCGCGTAGAGTATCAGAAATACACTACGCCGCCGTATTTCACCTGGCTCTACGTGGAATCCCGGTAGATTTTGTCCTGTAAACTACGGCGGCGTAGTGTATTTCTCCCGGCGCAAGCCATCTACGCGAGTAGGGGGCGTGAAGCATTTAAAATAGGCGCGTTCCCGCGGCGATCGAACTGCGCATGCTCCGTTCATAAATTTCCCGCCGTGCATTGCGCGAAATCACGTCGTTACGTCATTCGTTGTTTGAGTAGCGTTGTTTACGGACATTTCTATTCCCGAACGAGTTACGTAAAAAAAAAAAAAAATAATTAAATTCGACGCGGGAACGACGGCCATACTTAACATGGGCTAAGCACGGCTAAGCTGGTCTAACAGTACGTAGCAAAAAAATGACGTAAGCGATTGCGAAGACCACTCGTATCTTCGTGGATCGCCGTAAAAACACATTTGCATATCCCGACGCATCAAAACGACGCGAACTCCTCCCAGCGGCCGCAAAAATATCGCAGCGTAGATCCGAAGGCTTACGAAGACGTAAGCCTCTCGGATCGAAGCCCGAAGCTGCCGTATCATGGTTTGAGGATTCAAACTAGTGATACGGCGCGCGAAATTTGAAATTACTCCTGTCTAACCCCAGTTAGACAGGCGTAATTGCTTTATGAATCTGGGCCAATAATTTTAACTTTTGTATTTAATAAATATCACAATTTAAAAAAAAAAAATTTCCTCAGTTTAGACCGATACGTATTCTTCTACGTCTTTTTGGTAAAAAAACTAAATAATCGTTTATTGATTGGTTTGCGCAAAAGTTATAGCGTCTACAAAATAGGTGATAGATTTATGGCATTTTTTTTTACTAGTAATGGCGGCGATCTGCGTTTTTTTTTTGTGACAGTGTCATTGCGGCGAAACTTTTGACACGTTTTTGGGACCATTCACATTTACACAGCGATTAGTGCTATAAAGCTGCACTGATTACTGTGTAAATGTGACTGGCAGGGAAGGGGTTAACACTAGGGGGCGCTAAAGGGGTTAAAATGTTCCCTAAAGTGTGTTCTAACTGTAGGGGGAGGGGAACTCACAAAGGGGAGGAGACCGATGTGTGTTCCTCTGTACTGGGAACACAGCATTGGTCTCCTCACTGCTGACAGGAGGTGGATCTGTGTGTTTACACACACAGATCCACACTCCTGTTGTAATCGCGGTTGCCCGGCGGCAGTCGCGGCCGTCGGGCACATGCGCGGGATCGCCGGGATCTAAGGACGTCATATGACGTCCACTCTGATTGGCGAGGGTTTTTTGCGGACGTCTATTCCCTATGGCCCGGTATGGAAGGGGTTAAAGGGGACGTACATGTACGCCCTTGTGCCCAGCCGTGCCATTTTGGCGATGTATATCGCCGTGCGGCGGTCCTCAAGCGGTTAATCATCAATTATGTGAGTTTGTAAATGTTGTGCCTTTATTAAATGTAACCATATTGTTACACTTATAACATGAAGCTACTCTTTATATCAAGACATCGCTTGTATATCAAGGCAGAATTTATATATAAAAAAAAAATGTGCTTGTCTTGCAAAACGCTCTCCAACCAAGTTACTCTCAATCCGAGGTTTTACTGTAAATAAAAAGAATCATCTTTGTAGGAAAGGGAAAGGAATCTTCGCAACAATGTAACGCTGCGACTTCCCAACCTCCCTGTCACTCTCCTATAGAGGACTGCGGTCAGGCCACGCCCACTCCCGGAGAAAGGGTGTGGCCAGCTGCTTGGGAAACACAGAGAGGCGCAGACAGTGGCAGTTTCCTGCTGGCGGAGAAGACAAGAGATCCCAGCGAGGAGGATGAAGGGGATGAGCCCAGCACAGTGAGGGTCCTGTGTGTCCTACACACTGGGGGTCCTGTGTCACCCCCCTCCCCCAAGGAGCAGCGCCCCCCCCCCCCATGGCACTGCGCCGCTGACAAGTGGTCCCCTCTGATGCTGGGTGACAGATCTGGACACAAGGCTCCCTTTCTTATCAGGCAGGATGAGTGAAGGAGAAGTGGTCTACAGCGGCTGGCTCAGGAAGTCTCCCCCCGAGAAAAAGTTGAGGCGATACGTGAGTACCCCCCACTACTTACCCCGCAGACCCCTCGTCCCTGGAAACGTCCCCGCTTCTTCTTGCTACATCCTAAAAATCTATATATAATGTCGGGTTTTCCAAGGACACTCTTTGATTTGTAGGACTTGTCCTTAGAAAAGAGCAATGGTCCCTGGAAAAGTCCCTGCTGAGTTTTTATCAAATGTAGGTTTGGGGTTTCCAGGGACGCGTTGAAGGACCTGTCCTTGGAGAGGTGATCAATGGTCCCTGGAAAAGTCCCTGCAGGGTTGGGTTTTCTAAGGACGCTCTGTGGTTGGTAAAAGACCTGTCCTTGGGAATGATCTGCTGTCCCTGAAAATGGTCCCGTTTTCTCTGACCGGCTACGATCTGTGATTGTATAACACGTAGGGTTGGATTTTCCAGGGATGCGCTTTTGGAGAACATGTCCCTGGAAATGATCTGCTGTCCCTGAGAAAAGTCCCTGCTTTTTCTGTCTGCTATTTGGGTTTTCCAGGGATGCGCTCTGGTTTTGGAGGACATGTCCCTGGAAATGATCTGTTGTCCCTGCTTTTTCTGTCTGCTATTTGGGTTGTAGGGTTGGGTTTTCCAGGGATGCTCTCTGCTTTTGAATGACTTGTCCCTCCAGAATGATCTTCTGTCCCTGGAAAAGTCCCTGCTTTTTCTATCTGTTATTTAAATGTAGGGTTGGGTTCTTTTTTCCAGGGACGCTCTTTGGATTGCAAGACCTGTCCCTGGAAATGATCTGCTGTCCCCTGAGAAAGAGCTGGGACTTTTCCATCTGCTATTAAATGTAGGATTGGGCTCTCCAGGGACACTCTTTGATTTGTACGAGTTGTCCTTGGAGGTGATCAATGGTCCCTGGAAAAGCCCCTGCTTTATAGGGTTGGGTTTTCCGGGGACGCTCTGTTGTTGGTAAGACCTGTCCCTGGAAAAGTCCCTGCTTTTTCTATCTGTTATTTAAATGTAGGGTTGGGTTCTTTTTTCCAGGGACGCTCTTTGGATTGCAAGACCTGTCCCTGGGAATGATCTGGTGCCCCTGAAAATGGTCCCGATTTTCTCTGACCGGCTACGATCTGTGATTTTTTAACATGTAGGGTCGCGCTATGGTTTTGCAAGACCTGTCCCTGGAAATGATCTGCTGTCCCCTGGGAAAAGTCCCAGCTCTTTCTATCTGCTATTAAATGTAGGGTTGGGTTTTCCAGGGATGCTCTCTGCTTTTGAATGACTTGTCCCTCCCAAATGATCTTCTGTCCCTGGAAAAGTCCCTGCTTTTTCTATCTGCTATTTAAATGTAGGGTTGGGTTCTTTTTTCCACAGACGCTCTGTGGTTGGTAAAGACCTGTTCCTGGCAATGATCTGGTGTCCCTGAAAATGGTCCTGTCTTCTCTGACCAGATTTTATAACACGTAGGGTTGGATTTTCCAGGGACACTCTTTGGTGTTGTAGGACATGTCCCTGGAAATGATCTGCTGTCCCTTAGAAATGATCTGCTGTCCCTTGAAATGATCTGCTGTCCCTTTAGAAATGATCTGCTGTCCCTTTAGAAATGATCTGCTGTCCCTTTAGAAATGATCTGCTGTCCCTTTAGAAATGATCTGCTGTCCCTTAGAAATGATCTGCTGTCCCTTAGAAATGATCTGCTGTCCCCTAGAAATGATCTGCTGTTAGAAATGATCTGCTGTCCCTAGAAATGATCTGCTGTCCCCTAGAAATGATCTGCTGTCCCCTAGAAATGATCTGCTGTCCCCTAGAAATGATCTGCTGTCCCCTAGAAATGATCTGCTGTCCCCTAGAAATGATCTGCTGTCCCTTAGAAATGATCTGCTGTCCCTTAGAAATGATCTGCTGTCCCTTAGAAATGATCTGCTGTCCCTTAGAAATGATCTGCTGTCCCTTAGAAATGATCTGCTGTCCCTTAGAAATGATCTGCTGTCCCCTAGAAATGATCTGCTGTCCCTTAGAAATGATCTGCTGTCCCTTAGAAATGATCTGCTGTCCCTTAGAAATGATCTGCTGTCCCCTAGAAATGATCTGCTGTCCCCTAGAAATGATCTGCTGTCCCCTAGAAATGATCTGCTGTCCCCTAGAAATGATCTGCTGTCCCCTAGAAATGATCTGCTGTCCCTTAGAAATGATCTGCTGTCCCTTAGAAATGATCTTCTGTCCCCTAGAAATGATCTTCTGTCCCCTAGAAATGATCTTCTGTCCCGTAGAAATGATCTTCTGTCCCGTAGAAATGATCTGCTGTCCCGTAGAAATGATCTGCTGTCCCGTAGAAATGATCTGCTGTCCCGTAGAAATGATCTGCTGTCCCTTAGAAATGATCTTCTGTCCCCTGGGAAAAGTCCCAGCTCTTTCTATCTGCTATTAAATGTAGGGTTGGGCTCTCCAGGGACACTCTTTGATTTGTAAGACTTTTCCTTGGAGGTGATGATCAATGGTCCCTGGAAAAGTCCCTGCTTTACAGATCTGGGTTTTGTGGGGATGCTGTGGTTTGTAAGACCTGTCCCTGGAAATGATCTGCTGTCTCTGCTATTACTGTAAATGTAGGGTTGGGTCTTCCAGGGATGCTCTCTGCTTTTGAAGGACTTGTATTTCCACTTTGTTGTTTTGTCCCTGGAAATTTTTGATCGATCTTCTTTTTTTTTTTCATGGTCGATTGATTCATTGATCTGATTTTTGAATATTAAAGATTTGTCTTTGAAATTTTTTGAGGCATGTGTTTCGGGGCCAGCTATTGGTATATCGCTTATCAATCACCAATGTTTTCTTTGCCCGTCAGAGCTATAATTTTGTTTTTATTATGTTTAAATTATTTTTTAAATTATTATTATATTATTATAATTATTAATTTTATTATTGTTTTATTATTATAATTATTGTTGTAATATAATCTTCTATTGGAATAAAGGAGGTTCCAATGTCTGTGCTGGAACCATATAGAGAACCAATATAAGATCAATAGAGGATTATGGGAAACGATTAGCAAGAAATAAAATGTGAAAAAGGGGGAATTATATCATTTAAATCTGAATTCAAGTATTTGTAAACATCAGTCCCTGGAACTGTTTTTGGTCCCTTGAAATGTCTTGTGAAATGAGGATCCTCTCCTTTTTGGTGTAATACCTCCCCGTCTGGAGATGGCATTTCATGGAAAATAATTACTAATTGCAGCGCCGTGTTTTCTCTCTGACTGTCCTGCTCTTCATTATGGTTCTTCTCAGCCCCATAGACTTCTATAGGATCATCTCAGACTGCTATAGAACCATTTCACTCCAATAGACTTTTATAGGACCATCTCAGCCCCCGTAGACTTTTATAGGACCATCTCAGCCCCCGTAGACTTTTATAGGACCATCTCAGCCCCTGTAGACTTTTATAGGACCATCTCAGCCCACATAGACTTTTATAGGATCCCGCCCACATAGACTTTTATAGGACCATCTCAGCCCCCGTGGACTTTTATAGGACCATCTCAGCCCCCGTAGACTTTTATAGGACCATCTCAGCCCCCATAGACTTTTATAGGACCATCTCAGCCCCCGTAGACTTTTATAGGACCATCTCAGCCCCAATAGACTTTTATAGGACCATCTCAGCCCCCGTAGACTTTTATAGGACCATCTCAGCCCCAATAGACTTTTATAGGACCATCTCAGCCCCAATAGACTTTTATAGGACCATCTCAGCCCCAATAGACTTTTATAGGACCATCTCAGCCCCAATAGACTTTTATAGGACCATCTCAGCCCCAATAGACTTTTATAGGACCATCTCAGCCCCCGTAGACTTTTATAGGACCATCTCAGCCCCCGTAGACTTTTATAGGACCATCTCAGCCCCCGTAGACTTTTATAGGACCATCTCAGCCCCCATAGACTTTTATAGGACCATCTCAGCCCACATAGACTTTTATAGGATCATCTCAGCCCACATAGACTTTTATAGGACCATCTCAGCCCCCGTAGACTTTTATAGGACCATCTCAGCCCCCGTAGACTTTTATAGGACCATCTCAGCCCCAATAGACTTTTATAGGACCATCTCAGCCCCAATAGACTTTTATAGGACCATCTCAGCCCCCGTAGACTTTTATAGGACCATCTCAGCCCCCGTAGACTTTTATAGGACCATCTCAGCCCCTGTAGACTTTTATAGGACCATCTCAGCCCCCGTAGACTTTTATAGGACCATCTCAGCCCCCGTGGACTTTTATAGGACCATCTCAGCCCCCGTAGACTTTTATAGGACCATCTCAGCCCCCATAGACTTTTATAGGACCATCTCAGCCCCCGTAGACTTTTATAGGACCATCTCAGCCCCCGTAGACTTTTATAGGACCATCTCAGCCCACATAGACTTTTATAGGACCATCTCAGCCCACATAGACTTTTATAGGACCATCTCAGCCCCAATAGACTTTTATAGGACCATCTCAGCCCCCGTAGACTTTTATAGGACCATCTCAGCCCCAATAGACTTTTATAGGACCATCTCAGCCCCAATAGACTTTTATAGGACCATCTCAGCCCCAATAGACTTTTATAGGACCATCTCAGCCCCAATAGACTTTTATAGGACCATCTCAGCCCCAATAGACTTTTATAGGACCATCTCAGCCCCCGTAGACTTTTATAGGACCATCTCAGCCCCCGTAGACTTTTATAGGACCATCTCAGTGCCCGCAGACTCCTTTAGGATCATATCAGCCCCCGCAGACTCCTTTAGGATCATATCGGCCCCCGTAGACTTCTATAGGATCATATCAGCCCCTGCAGACTCCTTTAGGATCATATCAGCCCCCACAGACTCCTTTAGGATCATATCGGCCCCCGTAGACTTCTATAGGATCATATCAGCCCCCGCAGACTCCTTTAGGATCATATCAGCCCCCACAGACTCCTTTAGGATCATATCGGCCCCCGTAGACTTCTATAGGATCATATCAGCCCCTGCAGACTCCTTTAGGATCATATTAGCCCCTGCAGACTCCTTTAGGATCATATCGGCCCCCGCAGACTCCTTTAGGATCATATCGGCCCCCGCAGACTTCTATAGGATCATATCGGCCCCCGTAGACTTCTATAGGATCATATCAGCCCCCGTAGACTTCTATAGGATCATATCAGCCCCCGTAGACTTCTATAGGATCATATCAGCCCCCGTAGACTTCTATAGGATCATATCGGCCCCCGTAGACTTCTATAGGATCATATCGGCCCCCGTAGACTTCTATAGGATCATATCAGCCCCCGTAGACTTCTATAGGATCATATCAGCCCCCGTAGACTTCTATAGGATCATATCAGCCCCCGTAGACTTCTATAGGATCATATCGGCTTCTTTCCACTGCTGATTATATGGCATTGGGAGGCACCAAAGTCGTCCGTTCCACAGCTGATTATTCGACATTGGTAACACAAGTGTAAATAAAGTAAAAGTGATGTGTGGGATATCTGTACGTTGAAGTTGCTCGCTCATTGTGTCTGTAGTCGGACTGGCGGGGGTGGGGTGGGTGTACAGTTAGGGAGATCGCATTGCACCTGTCACAGGTGCACAGGACTCGCATTGTAAACACAAGCACGTCCCTCAGTTAACCCTTCCCGCGCTGCGCCCTCCCCCGGGCAGAGTGTACTCCAGTCACTGCGGGAGTCGTAGCGGGGGGGGTTAATCTGGCCGGGTGGGGTCCCCTCTGAGCACTTTGGGCTTTTCTGCTCCCATTGTGCTCCGTGCAGCACGCTGCCGGCTTGCTTTGTGAGCCATTTGAATGAACAATCTCTACACAACTAGTCGGACAAGTTAGTGAACACCAGGTGGATTAACCCATTACAGGCCACTCGGGGGGAGGGGTGCAAAGTCCCAGGCAACAATCAGGCAACAATTTGGCGGGGGGGGGGGGGTGCAAAGTCCCAGGCAACAATATTGGAAGGGGGGTGCAAAGTCCCATCTCAGCCCCCATAGACGTCTATAGGCCCATCTCGGCCCCCGTAGACGTCTGTAGGACCATCTCGGCCCCCGTAGACGTCTATAGGCCCATCTCGGCCCCCGTAGACGTCTGTAGGACCATCTCGGCCCCCGTAGACGTCTGTAGGACCATCTCGGCCCCCGTAGACGTCTGTAGGACCATCTGGGCCCCTGTAGACGTCTGTAGGACCATCTGGGCCCCTGTAGACGTCTGTAGGACCATCTGGGCCCCTGTAGACGTCTGTAGGACCATCTCGGCCCCTGTAGACGTCTGTAGGACCATCTCGGCCCCCGTAGAACGTCTGTAGGACCATCTCGGCCTCTTTCCACTGGGGACACTAAGGGGACAACAGGGGATATCTTCCACTCGGGACACTAAGGGGACAGCAGGGGATATCTTCCACTCGGGACACTAAGGGAACAACAGGGAATATCTTCCACTGGGGACACTAAGGGAACAACAGGGGATATTTTCCACTGGGGACAACAGGGGATATCTGGGGACACTAAGGGGACAACAGGGGATATCTTCCACTGGGGACACTAAGGGAACAACAGGGGATATTTTCCACTGGGGACACTAAGGGAACAACAGGGGATATTTTCCACTGGGGACAACAGGGGACAACAGGGGATATCTTCCACTGGGGACACTAAGGGGACAGCAGGGGATATCTTCCACTGGGGACACTAAGGGGACAACAGGGGATATCTTCCACTGGGGACACCAGGGAATATCTTCCACTGGGGACACTAAGGGAACAACAGGGAATATCTTCCACTGGGGACACTAAGGGAACAACAGGGGATATTTTCCACTGGGGACAACAGGGGATATCTGGGGACACTAAGGGGACAACAGGGGATATCTTCCACTGGGGACACTAAGGGAACAACAGGGGATATTTTCCACTGGGGACACTAAGGGAACAACAGGGGATATCTTCCACTGGGGACACAGGGAATATCTTCCACTGGGGACAGGGAACAACAGGGGATATCTCCACTGGGGACAACAGGGGATACTGGGGACACTAAGGGGACAACAGGGGATATCTTCCACTGGGGACACCAGGGGATATCTTCCACTGGGGACACTAAGGGAACAACAGGGGATATTTTCCACTGGGGACACTAAGGGAACAACAGGGGATATCTTCCACTGGGGACACTAAGGGGACAGCAGGGGATATCTTCCACTGGGGACACTAAGGGAACAACAGGGGATATCTTCCACTGGGGACACCAGGGATATCTTCCACTGGGGAATATCTTCCACTAAGGGAACAACAGGGGATATCTTCCATGGGGACATAAGGGAACAACAGGGGATATTTTCCACTGGGGACACTAAGGGAACAGCAGGGGATATCTTCCACTGGGGACACTAAGGGAACAACAGGGGATATCTTCCACTGGGGACAGCAGGGAATATCTTCCACTGGGGACACTAAGGGAACAACAGGGAATATCTTCCACTGGGGACACTAAGGGAACAACAGGGGATATTTTCCACTGGGGACACAGGGGATATTTTCCACTGGGGACACTAAGGGGGCAACAGGGGATATCTTCCACTGGGGACACTAAGAGGACAACAGGGGATATCTTCCACTGGGGACACTTGCTAAGGTAACAACAGGGGAAGTCTTACATCCTAGAGGGCATGTGGGAGATATCTTCCTGCTGTGTCTATTGAATAGGAAGTGAAGGGAAATCTCTCTGATGGGACAAAGATGGCAAAAAAAGACAGAAGTTTTGTCAAAAAGTTATTAGACAAGAATGGATATAGTAAGGGAGGGTTATAACCCCTGTCATTTCTCTTTTTGTCACCTGTGTCCCCATGGGGGAGATTTCCCTTCATTTCCTGTCCCAAAGCCAAAACAGGAAAGGAGAGGAAATCCCTCCAAAGTGATGGCTGTCACCAGAAATAGTCTCCATTGGAAGATTCCTCCTTAATTCCTGTTCTGGGATCTTCTTCCACTTTCGGTGATAACGGTCGCCAGGAAAAACAGCAAAGTAAATCTCCCCAATGGGTTTTCTAATTTCTCTCCATTCTATCCAAAACTAAAAAAAATGTACATTTGCCTTTTAGTTCTACTTTAACCCATTCTATCCAAAGATCACAGATGTCCAATTGGGGATACAATGACAGCTGTCTAAGAGGCGGTTCCCCTCACTTTGGAGAGACGTCTTCTCACTTCCTGTTGTGTCTCTGGGACAGGAAGTAAATGGGAAACCTCTCAATGAGACGTCCCAAAAAATCCCTTTCTGTATCCATGAACGATTTGACTATTTTTGCCTTGTAATAATACAATGAAATGCTTTTCTTTGGCTCCTTCCACCTGGAGGAGCACCTTGTAGGGAAATGAGTCGGATCTGAAATGATTGTTTCTTGATGTCGGGGACAGTTTATGACATGGCTGGGGGCTTACAACCGTCACCTTTTGTTCACAAAATGTTATTCAAATGTAAAAAAAAAAAAAAAAGAACTGCTGTTGTGACCCCCGTCGGTGTTCTAGGTTGTCCCACCCCCGGCAATGTCACTTTTACTGAACGGTTTGGTCTGCATGTAAATGTGGAATTAACATGTACACTATTCCCAAAAGTATTGGGACGCCTGCCTTTACACGCACATCAACTTTAATGGTGTCTTAGTCCGTAGGGTTCAATATTGTGTTGGCCCACCCTTTGCAGATATAACAGCTTCAACTCTTCTGAGAAGGCCGTCCACAAGGTTTAGGAGTGTGTCTATGGGAATGTTTGGCCATTGTTCCAGAAGCGCATTTGTGAGATCAGGTACTGATGTTGGATGAGAAGGCCTGGCTTGCAGTCTCCGCTCTAATTCATCCCAAAGGTGTTCTATCGGGTTGAGGTCAGGACTCTGTGTAGGCCAGTCAAGTTCCTCCACCCCAAACAGTCTCATACGTGTCTTGCTTTGTGTTATGTTGGAACAGGAAGATGCCACCCCCAACCTGTTCCCACAGAGATGGGAGCATGTAATTGTCCAAATGTCTTGGTATCAATTGCGGCCAATCCATTAGGTACGCAGGGATGACACACCCCCCCCCCCAATCCATGCGCCTGGCCCCTTATCTACATGCGAGGTGCCGAACGCATAGATTTTAGTGGGGGTTCACTGCGGCTGGAGGGATGGCACTGTGTATAGGGCATGTTTGGTGGGATTGTGCTGTGTATAGGGCACGGCTGGAGGAATGGTGCTGTGTATCAGGCACAGCTGGAGGGATGGCGCTGTGTATAGGGCATGGGATGTGCTGTGTATAGGGCACGGTTTGGCACTGTTTATGGAGGGATAGCGCTGTGTATCAGGCACGGCTGGAGGGATGGTGCTGTGTATAGGGCACGGTTGGCGTGATGGCGCTGTGTATAGGGCACGATTGGAGGGATGGCGCTGTGTATAGGGCACGACTGGAGGGTGGCGCTGTGTATAAGGCACGATTGTAGGGATGGCGCTGTGTATAGGGCACGACTGGAGGGTGGCGCTGTGTATAGGGCACGACTGGAGGGTGGCGCTGTGTATAAGGCACGGTTGGAGGGTGGCGCTGTGTATAAGGCACGATTGGAGGGATGGCGCTGTGTATAGGGCACGGTTGGAGGGTGGCGCTGTGTATAGGGCACGGTTTGAGGGTGGCGCTATGTATAAGGCATGGATGGGCTGGAGGGTGGCGCTGTGTATAAGGCAGGGATGGCGCTGTGTATGGAGGGTGGCGCTGTGTATACCACGGTGGCGCTGTGAGGGATTGGAGGGATGGCGCGGGATGGCGCTGTGTTGGAGGGATGGCGCTGTGTATTGGAGGGATGGCGCGGGATGGATTGGAGGGATGGTGCTGTGTATAGGGATGGATTGGAGGGATGGCGCTGTGTATAGGGATGGATTGGCGGGATGGCGCTGTGTATAGGGATGGATTGGCGGGATGGCGCTGTGTATAGGGATGGATTGGCGGGGTGGCGCTGTGTATAGGGATGGATTGGTGGGGTGGCGCTGTGTATAGAGATGGATTGGCGGGATGGCGCTGTGTATAGGGATGGATTGGCGGGATGGCGCTGTGTATAGGGATGGATTGGAGGGATGGCGCTGTGTATAGGGATGGATTGGAGGGATGGCGCTGTGTATAGGGATGGATTGGCGGGATGGCGCTGTGTATAGGGATGGATTGGCGCTGTGTATAGGGATGGATTGGCGCTGTGTATAGGGATGGATTGGCGGGATGGCGCTGTGTATAGGGATGGATTGGCGGGATGGCGCTGTGTATTGGAGGGATGGCGCTGATGGATTGGCGCGATTGGAGGGATGGCGCTGTGTATAGGGATGGATTGGCGGGATGGCGCTGTGTATAGGGATGGATTGGCGCTGTGTATAGGGATGGATTGGCTGTGTATAGGGATGGATTGGCGGGGTGGCGCTGTGTATAGGGATGGATTGGCGGGATGGCGCTGTGTATAGGGATGGATTGGCGGGGTGGCGCTGTGTATAGGGATGGATTGGCGCGATGGATTGGCGGGGTGGCGCTGTGTATAGGGATGGATTGGCGGGGTGGCGCTGTGTATAGGGATGGATTGGCGGGGTGGCGCTGTGTATAGGGATGGATTGGCGGGGTGGCGCTGTGTATAGGGATGGATTGGCGGGATGGCGCTGTGTATAGAGATGGATTGGCGGGATGGCGCTGTGTATAGAGATGGATTGGCGGGATGGCACTGTGTATAGAGATGGATTGGCGGGATGGCGCTGTGTATAGGGATGGATTGGCGGGATGGCGCTGTGTATAGGGATGGATTGGAGGGATGGTGCTATGTATAGGGATGGATTGGCGGGATGGCGCTGTGTATAGGGATGGATTGGTGGGGTGGCGCTGTGTATAGGGATGGATTGGCGGGGTGGCGCTGTGTATAGGGATGGATTGGCGGGGTGGCGCTGTGTATAGGGATGGATTGGCGGGGTGGCGCTGTGTGTAGGGATGGATTGGCGGGGTGGCGCTGTGTATAGGATGGATTGGCGGGGTGGCGCTGTGTATAGGGGTGGATTGGCGGGGTGGCGCTGTGTATAGGGATGGATTGGCGGGGTGGCGCTGTGTATAGGGATGGATTGGCGGGTTGGCGCTGTGTATAGGGATGGATTGGCGGGGTGGCGCTGTGTGTAGGGCACACCTGGAAGGGAAAGTCTGTGTATAGGCTATTGCTGGAAGGTTGATGCTGAGGTTGTATAATGTCAGATCTATAGAGACCTGGAAGGACGGGATGCTTGTAGGAGATGCCGGGACGATGGGTACAGACGGTGCTGACATAGACTGTACGGCCCCCAGGGTCTGCCTGATACCAGAGAGAGACTATCAGGTGTCCATTGTCCTATCACTGCTCCGGGTGGGGGTGGGGGGGGATAGTTTTCCAGCAAACGCATGTGGAAAAAAAAACATTGGTGACCTTGAAGCTGCTTCTCCATCATTGGTATTGTGTGCTGATCAATAGCTGTGTTCTAGAGCCAGAATCTGTGTGCTGATCAGTAGTCTGGTTCTAGAGCCGGATCCATGGAAGGATCAATGGCTGGGTTCTAAAGCAGGATCCAAGTGCTCATTAATAGCTAGGAGGTTCTGGAGTCAGGATCCATGTGCTGATCAATATACAGATATTAGAGCCAAGATCCATGTGAGGATCAATGGCTGGGTTCTGGAGCAGGAACCAAGTGCTGATCAATTGCTAGGAGGTTCTGGACCTGGGATCCATGTGCTGATCAATATACAGATATTAGAGCCAAGATCCATGTGAGGAGCCAGGATCTGTTTGCCAATCAATGACTGGGTTCTGGAGCAGAATCTAAGTGCTGATCAATAGCCAGGTTCTGGAGCCGAGATCCATGTGCTATTCAATACCTAGGTACTGGGACCAGGATTTATGTGCTGGTGGGTAAGCAGGGTTCTGGAACTAGGATCAGTGTACTGATCAATAGCCATGTTTATGGAGCCGGGACCTGTGTGCCGATCAATGACCAAACCATCACCCCAAACCATCTCGATTGGGTTCAGGTCCGGTGACTGTGGAGGCCAGGTCATCTGGCGCAGCACCCCATCACTCTCCTTCTTGGTGAAATAGCCCTTACACAGCCTGGAGGTGTGTTTGGGGTCATTGTCCTGTTGAAAAATAAATGATGGTCCAACTAAACGCAAACCGGATGGAATAGCATGCCGCTGCAAGATGCTGTGGTAGCCATGCTGGTTCAGTGTGCCTTCAATTTTCAATAAATCCCCAACAGTGTCACCAGCAAAGCACCCCCACACCATCACACCTCCTCCTCCATGCTTCACAGTGGGAACCAGGCATGTAGAGTCCATCCGTTCACCTTTTCTGCGTCGCACAAAGACACGGTGGTTGGAATCAAAGATCTCAAATTTGGACTCATCAGACCAAAGCACAGATTTCCACTGGTCTAATGTCCATTCCTTGTGTTCTTTAGCCCAAACAAGTCTCTTCTGCTTGTTGCCTTTCTTTAGCAGTGGTTTCCTAGCAGATATTCTACCATAAAGGCCGGATTCACACAGTCTCCTCTTAACAGTTGTTCTAGAGATGTGTCTGCTGCAAAAGGTGGCTACTTTGAAGAACCTAGAATATGAAATATATTTTCAGTTGTTTCACACTATGTACCGTATTTATCGGCGTATACCGCGCACTTTTTTGCCCTGAAAATCAGGGCAAAATCGTGGGTGCGCGATATACGCCGATACCCGCGCCGATTTTTGAATACTGCGCTGACATATACCGAGCACAGTACACTCGTGTATAGTCGGGCAGGCTCAGCACCTCTCGCGCTCACGTCCTGGACGTACAGGACGTAAGCGCGATGGTATCCGAGCCTGCCCGACTATACACGAGTGTACTGTGCTCGGTATATGTCAGCGCAGTATTCAAAACTTGGCGTGGGAAAGCGGGGATCGAGCGCGGAGGATGCCGCAGAAGGACGCCGGACCCATCGAAGAGGACATCCAAAGCCGCAGACCCACGCCGGACCCGTCGAAGGGGACACCCGAAGCCGCAGACCCACGCCGGACCCGACGAAGGGGACACCCGAAGCCGCAGACGCACGCCGGACCCGACGAAAGGGACACCCGAAGCTGCAGATGCACGCCGGACCCGTCGAAGAGGACACCCGAAGCCGCAGACCCATGCCGGACCCGACGAAGGGGACACCCGAAGCCGCAGACGCACGCCGGACCCGACGAAGAGGACACCCGAAGCCGCAGACGCACGCCGGACCCGACGAAGAGGACACCCGAACCCGACGAGACCGCCGATGGACGCCGCGCAAGACACCAAAACTAAGTACAAAAAACGTTTTTTCCCACATGAATGGGGGCCACTTTAGGGGTGCGCGCTATACGCGGGAGCGCGCTATACCCCAATAAATACGGTATATAATTCCACATGTGTTAATTCATAGTTTTGATGCCTTCAGTGTGACTGTACAATTTTTATAGTCATGAAAATAAAAAAGTGTATGTAAACCCACCTATCATTTTCAGCCAAGGAAGCTGCCATCTTGGCCTATGTTTAATCTTCAACTGCCGTGGTGCTGCACATGTGATCAGTTATGACACCAGCCATTGGATGGTTTGACAGTTTGGTTGAGAGCACAACCAATGTGACAGAAGGTGTGTCCAAACTTTTAGTCTGTAGTGTATATAAATAATAGAATATACAGTGTATGTGTATATATATATATATATATATATATATATATATATATAATCTCTCATCATCTCTCTCTCTCTCTCTCTCTCTCTCTCTCTCTCTCTCTATATATATATATATATATATATATATATATATATATATATATATATATACTCATCTATAATTATAGAATATATATATATATATATATATATATATATATATATTATATATATATATATATATATATATATATATAAAAAATACAGTATATATTTTTAAATAAAACATGTTTTTTCAAAACGGCCACCCGGGTGACAACGCTCTGTGAATGAATGAATGAATGACTTGTATAGCGCAACGCATGCGAACTGAATCGCCTCTGGGCGCTTTTTCCAGCCAGTGTCAGCTTGGCTGGTGCGGTCATTTTTACCCCGTAGGATCTTGACACGCTAGGGACACACAGTCATACACACATATATACATGTATACTGGGCCAATTTGGACGAGATCCAATTTACCTACCCGTCTGTTTTGGAGTGTTGGAGGAAACCGGAGTACCCGGAGGAAACCCACGCAGACACAGGGAGAACATGCAAACTCCAGGCAGATGGTGTCGTGGTCGGGATTCGAACCAGCGACCCTTTTGCTGCCAGGCGAAAGTGCTACTCACTGCACCGCTGTGCTGTCCCTTTCTCCCTTTATCGTCACCCTGTCACGCAGGAAGTGTGTGAACCTTCATGGCAGGATCACAGGCTTTTTTTTTAAATAAAGCTGCAGAAAAAAAAAAAAGACTTTTAAAATGGCCTTCATGACAAATCTTATAGGATTGGTGATCTGATGTGTATAGATTCCTGTAGGGTTCCCACACACCTTCCAATCTGGTTATACAATCTTTATTCTAAATAGATTTTGACAATTTAATCTTGATTGTACAAAGACCCACCTGATCTACCCAATGAATATACGGCTCTCCTGCTACACAGAGCTCACAGTAATCATCCAAATGGGTATTTTTTTGCTAAAATACGATAAAATCTTCATGGAATTCGGTTGCTAGGGGCAACATTTTGTGTGGATTTTGGTGGAGCCAAAGATTTTTTTTGTTCTTAGATTATAAAATTGAAGTTTAATCTGCTCAGATTTTGCCTATTCGCCCTCATTAAGATGCAAGAAAAAGTAAGTAAAACTTTTCCAATTCCATGCCATTCCTTATTTTACACCCAGTGATGTCATCACCAGGGTCTCTGTGCTTCTCTGTGTAATGGGCGTCGCCAAGCCAGGAATGGGGGCGGGCTCTGATTTGCTGCAGCTTCCAATGCACATTGCGAGAAGCTCACAGTGTGCGGTGAGATCAGAAGAAGCCATTCCAGTCCAGGAGAGGAGCCGGTACAACTGTGCAAGACTGCAGGGAAGGCCGGAGGTGGGATTGAAGCAGGGTTGTTGTTGTTGGCCGGTGTCGGGGCATTTAATTTCCCTATTGGGGACGTGTCTTCTACTGAAAGATATCACAGGATGGGCTCCATGAGATTATTGGGGTACGGCGGTCATGATTTGGGGTTCCCTCTGTACCTTTTGCACCCAAACATGAAACGCTCGGCGGTGAGATTACGCAACACGCCGACATCACAGGAAATCCTGAATGTTTCCTGACTGTCGCACAATTGCACCTTGCAGGGCGACCGCCAGGAACCTAAAATAAAGATTTCATGTGGGGGAGGGGGGTCTGAGAGGATAGCAGAGCAGCCCACAGATCCTGGCTCCTGAACCCAGCCATTGATCCGCACACAGATCCTGGCTCCTGAACCCAGCCATTGATCCGCACACAGATCCTGGCTCCAGAACCCAGTCATTGATCGGCACACAGATCCTGGCTCCAGAACCCAGCCATTGATCGGCACACACATCCTGGCTCCTAAACCCAGTCATTGATCGGCAGACAGATCCTGGAACCAGAACCCAGTCATTGATCGGCAGACAGATCCTGGAACCAGAACCCAGTCATTGATCGGCAGACAGATCCTGGAACCAGAACCCAGTCATTGATCGGCACACAGATCCTGGCTCCTGAACCCAGTCATTGATCGGCACACAGATCCTGGCTCCTGAACCCAGTCATTGATCGGCACACAGATCCTGGAACCAGAACCCAGTCATTGATCGGCACACAGATCCTGGCTCCTGAACCCAGTCATTGATCGGCACACAGATCCTGGAACCAGAACCCAGTCATTGATCGGCACACAGATCCTGGCTCCTGAACCCAGTCATTGATCGGCACACAGATCCTGGCTCCTGAACCCAGTCATTGATCGGCACACAGATCCTGGCTCCTGAACACAGTCATTGATCGGCACACAGATCCTGGCTCCAGAACCCAGTCATTGATCGGCACACAGATCCTGGCACCAGAACCCAGTCATTGATCGGCACACAGATCCTGGCACCAGAACCCAGTCATTGATCGGCACACAGATCCTGGCTCCAGAACCCAGTCATTGATCGGCACACAGATCCTGGCTCCAGAACCCAGTCATTGATCGGCACACAGATCCTGGCTCCAGAACCCAGTCATTGATCGGCACACAGATCCTGGCACCAGAACCCAGTCATTGATCCGCACACAGATCCTGGCACCAAAACCCAGTCATTGATCCGCACACAGATGCTGGCTCCAGAACCCAGTCATTGATCGGCACACACATCCTGGAACCAGAACCCAGACCGCAGAGTGAAGGCAAAAGGGCCAACAAGTGCTAAGCATCTCTGGGAACTCCTTTAAGGCCGCGTACACACGAGGAGACATGTCCGATGAGACATGTCCGACTGACCGTTTTCATCGGACATGTCTCCAGGGATCTTTTGATCTGATGTGTGTACACACCATCAGACCAAATCCCCGCGGATAGAGAACGCGGTGACGTAGAAGACACTGACGTGCTCAAACAAGGAAGTTCAATGCTTCCACGCATGCGTCGAATCAATTCGACGCATGCGCGGGATTTCCGTCCGATGGTTGGGCGTACTAACCATCGGACATGTCCGACGGACAGGTTTCCAGCGGACAAGTTTCTAAGCATGCTTAGAAACTTTTGTCCGCTGGAAACCTGTCCGCTAGGCCGTACAACCCGATCGAACATTTCCGCTGAAACTGGTCTGCGGACCAGTTTCAGCGGACATGTCTCCTCATGTGTACGCGGCCTAAGACTGTTGGAAGACCATTTCAGGTGACTACCTCTTGAAGCTCATCAAGAGAATGCCAAGAGTGTGCAAAGCAGTAATCAAAGCAAAAGGTGGCTACTTTGAAGAACCTAGAATATGATGTATATTTTCAGTTGTTTCACACTTTTTTGTTATGTATATAATTCCACATGTGTTATTTCATAGTTTTGATGCCTTCAGTGTGAATCTTCAATTTTCATAGTCATGAAAATAAAGAAAACTCTTGGAATGAGAAGGTGTGTCCAAACTTTTGGTCTGTACTGTGTATGTATATATATATATATATATATATATATATATATATATATATATATATATATATATATATATATATATATATATATATATATATATATATATATATATATATATTACTTACTGATGAATTTACCGTCTCCCACCAAACATCCCTCTGATTGGAAAATCAAAAGAGCAGGGCAGAAAATTGCTGGCAGGACAGCAGCTGCTCCAATCGGATGCAGCCACTGTTCGCATATTTTGAATGGACTTTACAGAACGAAAGCCACATACGCTGTTAAAATGGTGTTCGTTCGTTAAAGATTATCTGGTCACCTGATTCTGCCTTAGCCCCAGAATTGTTTTATTTATTATCCTCATCAGATTGGGGCTCACTCTGATCATCTAATATGTGTCCGCAATATACCGGCCATTGCAGACGAATCTGAGCCAAGCGTAGACTCTCCATTATTCAGTGGCTGATTTTTTTTTTTTTTTAATTATTAAAAAAAAAGGAATTCTTTACCTTTTTGGTTAAGCCTTCCCTTCCCTTCCTTTTTTCGACCTCCCTTCTTCCCTCTATTTAACCCTCAACAACCTGCAACCCCCACCCCCTCCATGTAAATACATATTTCCAAGTGAATAAACCACCCAGCACCCTACTGTGTTATTTATTATAGAAGGAAAAAATTAAATAAAATTGGCAGATTTTTTTTTTTTTATTAATAAACATTATCAGATGCAGCACATTGGATCTGCTCCTCCTTAATTAAAGCTGCCTATTCATAGAGGGACACTTTTTTAATTTGCCGCAGATTAATAACTTTATTATAAAAAGGATTCTTATCTCGTTTCTGATACTATCACCGCGTTTCATAGAAACTGGAAAAAAGGGGTGTACTTCTAGACCATCGGACCTGTTATTTCACTATATAGTCTCTGCGGGTTAGACATGTGCCCATTCGTTTCTTTCCTAATTAGATTTTTTTACGAATTTCAACAAATTTGTTTATTTGGAATTAACAAAAACCCTTTTAACAATTTTTTTTCGGAAATTCTAAATTTGAAAATCTAAATTAATAACGTATCTATTACTAACTATTAAATGATAGGTTTTGGAATTTCCTTTCAAATTTGGCTGTTGGTGAACGTAATGAATTAGAATTATCCGAAATAACGAATGCCATATCTAAACGAATGGAATGTAACAAATTAATAAAGTTAATAATTATTATTTATTAATATTTTGTTTCGTCTCATTCATTTAGATGCGACATTTTGCTATTTCGAATAATTCGTAACTGATAAATTCGTATTCGTTACGTTCACTAACAAATTTGTATCTTACTGTATTACTTGTTTCATAGACAACTCCTCCTGAAGAAGCGGTTCCATTCCGCAAAACTAGTTGAGCAAAGAGTCTCTACTCCACTTCAGCAGTGGTTGATATTTTATTGAATTTTTGTATGCCTTTGTATGGTATTTTTTATGTATTAAATTAATTTTTATACTGGAAAAAAAACGTTGTTGTATATCAGTACAGAGATAGTCCATTATAACCTTTTGAGGTAGGTATTTCGCGTACGGTCAGCCTCAGAAACTCACATCCTTTTTTTTTCGCTTGTCTATATCAATTTGGATGATGGTACTTTATTATGGTCTATTATATTATTCTACTGTATGTGAGGCTATACTCAAAACTTTTGCACACTAGAAAATTTGAAAGGAAATTCCAATACCTATAATGTAATAGTTATTATTATTTATGAATTGCAATCATAACAAATGACCCAAAAACGAGAAAAAAAAACGGAATGAAATGAAAACTAACACACTTTTCGGCAGTGCACATGTCTTCTGCGGGTGAATCTTCCTGATGCATGTGTTTTAAAGGACAGTGATTGATTCACCACCAGTGAATGTTTGGTGAAAGTCGTATTCACTGCTTTATAAATATACAGTAACCCTATTGGGTGTAGTGTCTCAAAGTATGCATGGCAGTCATAAGCATCTCTGACACTTGCCTAAGTGGCGTTGGCTGAGACCAATTCTCGGCTCATTTCATGGAGGAATGTCCCTAAACCTCAGTTGTTGAGTCTGCCTCACTGAAATTAAGGACTTATTCACACAGGTGGGCAGTAAAATCAGGAGCTTGAGCCACAGCTTGAGGGCATGTTCTATAAATACATTCTTGTGTGTGTGTGTGTATCGTCTAAAAGCAAGCATGCAGCCATAAGTGTCTCCGAAACTTCCCTACTGTACAAGGGCATGCACCAAATCAGGAGTGTATACACTTGCTGCAAAAAAATTAAGCAGCAAGTCCCTTTTGGCCACTAGTGAATGTTTGGTGAAAGTCACATTCATTGCTTTATTAATACGCCCTTGTGTGTATAGCATCTAAAACCAAGCATGCAGCCATAAACGTCTCTGCACCACCCCCAAGTGGCGTTGGCAGTTACAAATGAATAGCTCATCTCATGGTAGGAAGATCGCTGTGCCTCAGTTGTTGCGTGTGCCTTACTGAAATTAAGTGCTTGTTCACACATATGGCTGGGGGGTTGGTAGAATTAGGTGGTTGAGCCTCCCCACCACCACCAAACTGAACATGGGCATGCACTGAATCAAGAGTGTACACAGCTAATGCAAACTTAAACAGCATGTCCCTACCACCCTATTAAAAAAGCATGCAGCTGAGTTTGTAATGCTTATGGCGCCGCTCAAAGCAAAAGAGGAGCCTCTTCCCTGGATCTTCAGGAAAGCGGGGGTGCTGGCCAATTTATGTACCAATCCAGTGAATAAAACTTTTATATGTGTAAAGTGATTGCTGCTTTCCCGTCCAACCAAAGAGTAGGGAGCGGCCTCAGCCTACCGTTTCACCCCACCCTGTGGTGGGAGGACGAAACACGTAAATTAAATTGTAAAGTGATTGCTGCTTTCCTGTCCAACCAAAGACTAGGGAGCGGCCTCAGCGTACCGTTTCACCCCACCCTACGTCAGTAGGGGTAGCTTGGCAGAGACATGTAGGCTGAGGACGCTCCCTATTCTTTGGTTGGACGAAAGAGCGGCAATCACTTTACACACATGAAGGGAATGCAACTGATGAGGAGTGAACACCATGTGTGTATATAGTAGGGATGCACTGATACCACTTTTTTGTTAGCAACGAGTACCGATACTTTTTTATTGAGAACCTGACGATGCCTATTTCTGGCATTTAGGGAGATCAAGATGAGGCGGAGGAGGGGGGGGGAATCTCCATCATCTATCAGTGTGCTGTGTAATGTTACCATCTGGATGAGACCAAGTGATGAAGCACTCCCAACACTCAGCACTGTTGGCCCCACAACTTTGAGGACCTTGCCGTCATCCTACGTCCTCCCCGCTAACAACTGAGCTAAAAGGTATCGGTATATTTTTACGAGTGCCAATTGCTTGTGTAAATGCCTAGTATTGGCACATATACCACTAGCGGTGCAACCGTAGTATATAGCATCTAGAAGGAAGCCTGCGGCCAAAAGCGTCTCGGACACCACCCCTGAGTGGCACTGACCGGTACCAATTAACAGCCCATCTCATGTTTAGAACATCCACAGACCTCAGTTGTTGAGGGTGCCTTCAAGTGAATAAAACCAGTTTCATCGAACAAATTCGATGGTGTGTACGGCCCATCGGACCGTTGTCCGTCGGACCAAAGTTTTAAAACTTGCTTTAAAATCTGTCCGACGGACACCTGTCCGTCGGACCAAAACGATGGTAAGTACACAAAAGCATCGGACCAAAAACCTGCGCATGCTCAGAATCAAGTCGACGCATGCGTGGAAGCATTGAACTTCGTTTTTTCAGCACGTCGTTGTGTTCTACGTCGCCGCGTTCTGACCCGATCGGATTTTTGACTATCAGACCACTTCAGCGTGGTCCGATGAAAACGGTCTGTCGGACCAGTCTCATCGGACCGGTCTGATCGCGTGTACGTGGCCATACAGGTATTTGCACCCACTTTTGGGAATAGACTCCCATGGGACTCATGCCCCTTGTCGCCTCCCATCCCCCTCCCCCGCTGTCTACTGGCAAACACAGGTCCCAGAACACAGTGGGGATCTGGGCAGTGAAGCTGCAACGCTTCACTTCCTGAGTCCCTCACTATGGATGGCGGCTGGGGCAGCAGAGAGATGAGCAATTGCTCGGCCCCGGCTGCCGACATCATGGACACCCTGGACAGGTAAGTGTCAATTTATTAAAAGTCAGCAGCTGCAGTATTTGTAGCTGCTGGCTTTTAATATTTTTTTTTTTTAGGTGGACCTCCGCTTTAAGACGGCCCTGGGGCGACACCCGTTGATATTGGTTTGGGATGCTTTTGAGAACATAAATTTATTTCAGATGCAGTTGACCTGCTTCAGCTGATTTTGCATTCCCATACACTTGTATAGGGAATGAAGGACACTTCTAAAGCAAACAGAAGCCCCTCGGCACTGGTCTGATCAGTCATAGTGGGTTCTGTGGTCGTCAGAATAACAACAAGGCACTATATATGTTCAATGATATTACCTACATAATGGAAATGAAATGGCCAGTTGACCCGGTGACAGTCGGGAGGCTGGTTATTTATAGTGGAGCTTCCAAGGGTGAAGGAATCTTGTGGGCGTTGGATGATATCATCCCGACCTTTGCTGGTCATTTCCAATGATGTGATTGTGGTAAAGCCTCTGTAAGAGCTTCCATGGAATAAAACATACATGAGTGATCGGCCATATTGTGCGCTGCGTTTATGACTCTGCAAGGTAATGGGATCGGTGTCATTAGAGAAACAAAAGGAAGATGTTCAAGATGAGTGGAGATGTCCAAGTCAAGATAAAGGCTGTTTTATGGCCGTAGCTTCTCCTTTCTAATGACTGATTCCTGGATATGCCACGTGCTGGGAAGAAGAGAGCGGTCAGCGGCAGAACTCATCTGATCTATTGTAAAAGGATGGTGTAAAATAGAAGAGTGCTTCAAAATGCAATTGTCATTCAAAGTGTGAGAGCGCTGAACAGGGCCGCTGATAAGCCAGTACAACTGACCCTGTTGTACCGGGCCCTGCCAGCACGAGGGCCTGGGCAATCTGACAGAATGCATGCAGATTTAAAAAATAGAACAATTCTCCAACCAGTGCCCCTCCTGCAGTAACGCACAGGGCCGATCTAAGTGCACAGTCCTTTCTCCTCTCCCCTTGTGTCATCACACACAGTGGGAGATGGAAATCTCCCTCTGTCTCATGGAGCTGGGGTCTGAACTATTCAGCTAGTCAATATTCTAATTGCACACAGACCTGGATTAATGGCTCGTAGAAAGAGAGTGGGTGCTGAAACGATCTTCAGCTGGGCACTGGAACCATCAAACAGTTAAAAAATATTCGCCAGCACACCACGGATCGCAGACAGCGTCCAAAAATGTAATACAAACAAGGCATTACAAAAAAGTGCAACGTTTCAAGGCCACGCAGGACCTCTTCGTCAGGCAAGTTACTTGCCTGACGAAGAAGTCCTGCGTGGCCTCGAAACGTTGCACTTTCTTGTAATGCCTCAGAGTTGGTTCACACTGGGGAGACTTGGGATCTGACTTGAAGTCGTCTCAAGTCATCCCAAGTCGCGCTGTCCAGAAAAGCAATGTAAGTGAATGGGAGCGGTGTTAATACACACTACTTAAGTCGCTCAGACTTCAGAAAAGGTTCCTGTACGACTTCAATCAGACTTCTAGGCGATTTGTACCCATTGATTTCAATGGAAGTCGCTTCCAAGTCTTAACTGCTTGCGGACCGCCTCATGTGCATTTACGTCGGCAGAATGGCACCGACAGGCACATCAACGTATATATACGTTGGTGCCTTGAGGGGGTTCGGGGGTCCGATCGGGGTGGTGCAGAGTGGGTGGCGGTTCGTTTTTGTCCGCCCCCTCCGGATCGCTCTCAGCCAATGCGCGCGCTCCCTTGCGTGTTATTTCCTCCTCCTGTGTAAACACAGGAAGGAGGAAGTGATGTGATCTCTCCCCTCAGCGTTTTTTTCAACCACCGCTGAGGAGAGATCACATCGCACAGTAAGTTTGCACAACACTACACTGACACAAACTACACTAGGCACATTTAACCCCCCCGATCGCCCCCACCCCCTCCCCTCTGTCACAGTGTCACTGAATGCAGTGATTATATGTATGATCACTGCAGTTAGTGTTAGGTTCAGGGTACCCCCCTACCCCCCCTAATAAAGTTTTTAACCCCTTGATCACCGCCCTAGTTAACCCTTTCACTCCCTATTGCCAGCGTCACTAAGCGATCATTTTTCTGATCGCTGTATTAGTGTCGCTGTTCCCGCTAGGTAGCTATTTTTTATTTTTATTTTTTATTTTATTTTTTTTACTAAAGACATGTGGCTAAATAAATTTTGGCCTAAATGTTTGACTAAAATTTAGTTTATTTGATTTTTCTTATAACAAAAAGTAAAAAATATTGATTTTTTTCCAAAAATGTCGCTCTATATTTGTATATAGCGCAAAAAATAAAAATCGCAGAGGCGATCAAATACCACCAAAAGAAAGCTCTATTTGTGGGAAGAAAAGGACGCAAATTTTGTTTGGGAGCCACGTCAGTTAAAGCGACGCAGAGCCGTATCGCAAAAAGGGGCCAGGTCATTTACCTGCATTTTGGTCCGGGTCTTAAATGGTTAAATGAAGCTACTTTCCAGGAAGATAACATACATTTCTCAGACAAACCTCTCCCTCTCCCAGAGCTGATTGTTGTTTTATTGGCCACTGGAATGTCTCCTGTCCTGGAGACGACTTCAAGTCGTGTTGTAAATCTCCCCAGATCGCCCTGTGGTTCATGCTCAAGTCGTGTTGGAGTTGCTTCTGAAAGTCGTGCTGGAAGTCGTGTCGCCCCAGTGTGAACCGATTCTTATTTGTATTACATTTTTGGACTTTACTTGCCTGACGAAGAAGTCCTGCGTGGCCTCGAAACGTTGCACTTTTTTGTAATGCCTTATTTGTATTACATTTTTGGACGCTGTCTCTGATCCGTGGTGTGCTGGCGAATATTTTTTAACTGAACTGTTCAACTGGCGTCCACTCACTGTAACAAAGCCCCGCCTCCTGGATCGTGATAGACGGAACACAGTTCCAATGCCGGGAAATGTATTCAGTGTTCCATCTATCGCGATCTAGGGGCCCTAGCATGGCTTTGTTACAGTGGACTAACCATGTTTAGCTGCTATGAATGTCTCCAAAGCTCTGCTGTTCATACACGGTTCACATTTTGGAAGATTCCCGTTAAATTGGCTAAAATTCAATCAAATCAAAGGGGCCGGTGGAAACTTGTCAGCTGAATGTCCAATCAGATGTAGTCCCTGGTCCGGTATGCTGACAGCCAAGAGTGCTGCAGTGGAGATTCCTCCAACCTGGCAGTTCAGGCTTCCATGGGGAACTCTAGAAAAGTTCAGCCGTGTGGGAGAAATCTATATGTGTATGGGCTAGGATGGGAAATCCTCTTAGGCAGCTGTCACCAGAACAGTTGTCCCTGTCGGAAGACTCTGGTAGCAACTGCAAAGATTCAAAGAATGAAATTTACCAGCTGGGACATACAGTGCCTTGAAGAAGTATTCATACCCCTTGATATTTTACAACCAAAAAATGTAAATGTATTTTATGTGATAGACCAACACAAAGCGGCACATAATTGTGATGGGGAAGGAAAATGTGTGAAAAATGTGGGGGGTACATTTGTATTCAGCCCCCTTTACTCTGATACCCCTAACTAAAATCTAATGGAACCAATTGCCTTCAGAGTCCACCTGCGTGTAATTTAATTTCAGTATAAATACAGCTGTTCTGTGAAGCCCTCAGAGGTTTGTTAGAGAGCCTTTGTGAACAAACGGCTACATGAAGGCCAAGGAAAACACCAGACAGGTCAGGTATTATGTTGTGGAGAAGTATAAAGCAGGGTTAGGTTATAAAAAAAATATCCCAAGCTTTGAACATCTCATAGAGCTCTGTTCAATCTATCATCCGAAAATGGAAAGAGTATGACACAACTGCAAACCTACCACGACATGGCCGTCCACCTAAACTGACCAGCCGGGTAAGGAGAGCATTTATCAGAGAAGCAGCCAAGAGGCTCATGGTAACTCTGGAGGAGCTGCAGAGATCCACAGCTCAGGTGGGAGAATCTGTCCACAGGACAACTATTAGTCGTGTTCTCCACAAATCTGCCCTTTATGAAAGAGTGCCAATAAGAAAACCATTGTAGAAAGAAATCCATAAGAAGTCCTGTTTGCAGTTTGTGAGAAGCCATGTGGGGGACACAGCAAACATGTGGAAGAAGGTGCTCTGGTCGGATGAGACCAAAATTGAACTTGTTGGCCTAAAAGCAAAACGATACGTGTGGCGGAAAACTAACACTGCACATCACCCGAACACACCATCCCCACCGTGAAACATGGTGGTGGCAGCATCATGTTGTAGGGATGCTTTTCTTCAGCAGGGACCGGGAAGCTGGTCAGAGTTGATGGGAAGATGGATGGAGCCAAATACAGGGCAATCTTAGAAGAAAACCTGTTAGAGTCTGCAAAAGACTTGAGACTACGGGGGGTGGAGGTTCACCTTCCAGCAGGACAATGACCTTAAACATACAGCCAGAGCTACAATGGAATGGTTTAGATCAAAGCATATTCATGTGTTAGAATGGCCCAGTCACAGTCCAGACCTAAATCACATTGAAAATCTGTGGCAAGACTTGAAAATTGCTGTTCAGACGTTCTCCATCAAATCTGACAGAACTTGAGATATTTTGCAAAGAAGAATGGGCAGAAATATCACTCTCTAGATGTGCAAAGCTGGTAGAGACATCCCCAAAAAGACTTGCAGCTGTAATTGCAGAGAAAGTATTGACTCAGGGGGGCGCTATACAAATGTACTTCCCATTTTTCACATATTTATTTGTAAAAAAAATTAACTGTCAGCCTTGCTATGCCTCATGGGACTTGTAGTTCCGCAACAGCTGGAGGACCACAGGTTGAGCATGCCTGCTCTACACTCATTAGGAAAAGAAAAAGTGATTCACCATCTACTATTTAATGGTTGAAAGTCATCTCCCCGCCTATGGTGTTCATAGAACAGACTGAAAATAAATGAGGTCTTCTGTGTCCCAATTTCTGCCTTGTGTGTAACCTGATCTCCCCTCCCGGCAATTATTTGAAGTGACCTCTTCATTTAGCTTCCTACAATACGTGTCACTTCATTGATGTGTCATCCAGTAATGTCCAACCTCAACCTCCAAATTATACCGCCTAGAAGCTTGGATACTGATGCATAGAGCCACGTTTAACTCCTTGTGGAAGGGAATGAAATAAACTGTGATCTGCTCATTCGGGGTGAAGCAACCGGTTTGCTGTATTCCCCGTATACCCCGTGTAACATAACATAGATCTTTCAGTGACGTTACACATCAGCATCAAAATATTCCTGACATGTCGTGATATACGGTAACCGTAATGGCTCCATCATAAAGGTACCCTGAGCTCCGGTCCGGTGACTTTGTCTAGGCTGAGATGTCATCAAGCGTACATATTTGCCAGTACACTATGGATGGACCGACAACTTCCGTTCAAAAGTTTTTAATGAAAGAGATCACATTACGGAGGAAAGTGCAACATTTCGGAGCCACGAAGGGGCCCTGTGCAGTTCCGAAACGTTGAAAAGTAGCACAGGCTCCGGATGGACTGGTCATCGGGACTACCAGGAGATTCCCGGTGGGCCGATGGCTCAGTGGGCCGGTTGGAGGTCTGTGGCGATCTACCCGTCAGTCGCCGGCAGCTGGTGCTTGACGGGTAGATCGAGATTTGTGATGTGCCCTGTACGTGCTGTGCCCCGATTTGCGGGGGTTCTTTACTGGCATTTTTTTACCGCGATTTTGTACAGGTCATTGTCACCCATGTAAAACGCCCAAGCCCCCCGATTCGCGCGACAAAAAAAGGGTCCGGGACTTGTTTGAGCTTCAAGCGTTCGGCGTTTTGGAGTGGAGATGTGAATCATCTCCATAGAGAAAAATGATTTTTTTCCCCTCTAGCGTTTTTGAGCGTCGCGCTTCAGGCGACAAAACGCTCAGGTGTGAATGCGGCCTTAATGCATAGGATGCAGGAGGGTTTACAACCCCTTTAACTGCATGGAGTTTGTATATCCTCTCTGTGCTTGTGGTGTTTTCCTCCCGTACTCCGGTTTCCTCCCAAAGACATGTTGGTAGGTTTAATGGCTCTTGTCTAAATTGTCCCTAGTATGTGTATGCATGCAGGATAGGGGTCTTAGATTGTAAGCTCCTTGGGTGCAGTGACTGAGTATTTAATTGATGGCACTAAGTAAATTCCTGTAATAAATTAAATGAAAATTTTGAAAATAAGACGCATTGGATCTATAGAACGCGGAGAGGTAGACAGTACGCGGAGTAATCCTTGTGTTGGTATGATCTGGGCTGCGGAGGGTTAACAGCGGGCACCGGCTGCAGCTGTCCTAGATATCGGCAGATCCATTAGTTCCTTTGTGTTTTTTCAGGGGGCTCTGTGTTGGCTGTAAAGGGAATTGCCCTTTAATGCAGTAACAGGAGCGGATCAGAGAGGCTGGCAGGTCCCCTGGGCCAGTAAATGCAGGAATCTTCATCAATACCGCCGGCCTCACATCATCACATGCTCAGCTCTGATCAATACCAACCTGCTCCTGTTACAGGACCCCTCCCCCGCTCTCTCTCTTCTCTCCTGGGGAGGGGGAGTGGGGGGGGGCTCCTTTCTGGATAGGGACCAAGGGATGGCTGCAGGAGCCGTTCTGCCCAGCTGAGAGATTGGCGCAGAGCTCCTTCGCTGATTGGCTGCGATATGACAGGAACAGGCTCATTCAATGACGCAAATAACGCCGTTCAATAATTCAGCTGCAGGCGGGGCCGTTTCATAGTCAGATCTAAGAAGTTTTAGAATCCCGGGGGCCCATAGCTCCCAACTGTCCCTGATTTCGAGGGACTGTCCCTGATTTGGAGCAATGTCCCTCTGTCCCTCTTTTCTCCTCATTTTGGTCTGATCTATAGAGTTGTATATAAAATGCACTTTTTATCTATCAAAAAGTGTTTCCCAGGGCTAAACCTTTATTCTGATTTCTAAATGGCTGCATTTGTAAATTCCAAAAGCCAATATAAAGTAATAGTCGTGGTAAAAAAAAAGCTCTTGTGGGTTTAACCAATCTTGATTTTTTTGTGTGCAATTTTCCTTTAAGGGGGCGTGGTAAGGGGTGTGTCCTATACTTCCTTACTTTTGCTGATAGGTGTCATTCATTCCCATCTCAAAAAGTTGGGAGGTATGCCGGGGCCCGATGCTGTGTAGAACGCCCCCCCTTAACTACTTCCATAGCGGGCATTTTCACCCCCTTCCTGCCCAGACCAATTTTTCGTTTACAGCGCTGTCGCAATTTGAATGACAACTGCGCGGTCGTGCGACGTGGCTCCCAAACAAAAAAATGTTCCCACGACTAGAGCTTTTTTTTGTGCTATAAACAAAAGAAGAGCGACAATTTTGAAAAAAACCCACAAGGGGCCAGATTCAGAAAGAATGTGCGCCGTCGCATCTTTACACCGATTCTGAAAGCAAGAAACATGGCTTCAGCCGTCCAATGTAACTTGCCTACGCCGGCATATAGTGGGCCCATAGTTACGCTGGATGCATTTGGCGTTCCCAAAAATATGCAAATGAGCTAGATACGCCGATTCACAAGCATAGTTGCGCCCGGCGTATTGATATACGTCGTTTACGTAAGGCATTAAGTTACCCCTGCTATATGAGGCGCAGCCAATGTTAAGTATGGACGTCGGAACAGCGTCGCATTGTACGTCGTTGGCATAAGTCGTACGCGAATAGGGCTGTGCGTAAGTTACGTTCACGTCGAAAGCATTAACTATTTGCGACGTGATTTTGGAGCATGCACACTGGGATACGTCCACTGACAGCGCATGCGCCGTTCGTTCGGACCCTCATTTGCATGGGATCACGGCTAATTTTACTACAACACGCCCAGTACCTGGCTACTTTGAATTACGCGCGCTTACGCCGGCCCTTTTACACTACGCTGCCGTAACTTGCGCCACAAATTCTACCGAATCACAGCACAGTGATTGGACACGAGGCGTGATTCATGATTTCTCCAATCACAAGCAGGGGGCGGGGATTGTGCTCCTCCAGGCAATCCCCGGCCAGATCAGTTTTTAAGGCAGACATAGGCTTTACCTGAAGAGATGAGTATTCTTCAGGTGTTGCCTAAAGGCAGTCGGCGTAGGAGATAGCTGGACAGATTGTGGTAGAGGGTTCCAGAGGATGGGAGAGCCTCTAGAGAAGTCTGATATGAGAACATGAAAGGAGGTGATGAAGGAGCTATAGACCTTGAAAGGATTAAAGAGGATGCCCAGACAAGTACTGTCAGTGAGTAAAGCGGTGATGTGGCGGCCTTTTTTGGGGACATCAGATTGTCCCAGGGGGGTGGCTGCATAGGCGTGCGCACAGGGTGTGCCAGGTGTGCCTGGGCACACCCTAATCTCCCAGTGCAGCACCGATGCCCCCTACTGCCCTGGCTCCTCCCTGCATTGATTCGGGTTACCTTCCTTTCCTCCTTACCGGGCTGCTGATGCGGAAATCCACAGGGTAATGTTTTAGACTGAGTGGGGGAAGGGTACGGTAAATATGTAATTTACTGGCCCCTTCCCTTTCTGAATGAACACAGTTAAGTGATCGGTACCATGTGTTTGAGCTTCGGAGTGCACACCCTAAAACTGTGTCAGTTTAATTCCGGGACACTGTATTGTCCCGGAATGAAGGTGCCTGGGACAGACCTGCAAAATGCGGCATTCTGGGACACGTGGTCACCCTAGTGGCAACTAGACATGTGCATTCGTTTTCGTTAGAATGCATTTTCGTCCAAAAATCGGGTTTTTTTTCGTTATTGTTTTAACAAACGATAACAAAAGCGCAATAAACGAAAACCAAAAGGTCCGACATAAAAAATGCTTTATTTTCGTTTTTGTTGCGGTAAAAATTCGATATAGAGAGATTCGACATTATAGGGAAAAGATTCGACACTATAGGGAAAAGATCCGACATTCTAGGGAAAAGATCCGACATTCTAGGGAAAAGATTCGACATTCTAGGGAAAAGATTCGACATTCTAGGGAAAAGATTCGACATTCTAGGGAAAAGATTCGACATTCTAGGGAAAAGATTCGACATTCTAGGGAAAAGATTCGACATTCTAGGGAAAAGATTCGACATTCTAGGGAAAAGATTCGACATTCTAGGGAAAAGATTTGACATTCTAGGGAAAAGATTTGACATTCTAGGGAAAAGATTTGACATTCTAGGGAAAAGATTTGACATTCTAGGGAAAAGATTTGACATTCTAGGGAAAAGATTTGACATTCTAGGGAAAAGATTTGACATTCTAGGGAAAAGATTTGACATTCTAGGGAAAAGATTTGACATTCTAGGGAAAAGATTTGACATTCTAGGGAAAAGATTTGACATTCTAGGGAAAAGATTTGACATTCTAGGGAAAAGATTTGACATTCTAGGGAAAAGATTCGACATTCTAGGGAAAAGATTCGACATTCTAGGGAAAAGATTCGACATTCTAGGGAAAAGATTCGACATTCTAGGGAAAAGATTCGACATTCTAGGGAAAAGATTCGACATTCTAGGGAAAAGATTCGACATTCTAGGGAAAAGATTCGACATTCTAGGGAAAAGATTCGACATTCTAGGGAAAAGATTCGACATTCTAGGGAAAAGATTCGACATTCTAGGGAAAAGATTCGACATTCTAGGGAAAAGATTCGACATTCTAGGGAAAAGATTCGACATTACAGAGATTAGATTTCGATTTATGAGAAAATAGATTCGACATTATTACTAGTCATACAACATTAGAATTCTTGTAGGCGGAACATTCGAACGGAAATGTACGATTCGGCATAAAGATTCGACGTTCCGTCGAATATTCTTTTGACCATTCGACAGAAACCAAGTATTATTGGATTTTCGGACGAAAGCTATTCCCCAACGAAAAACTAAATAAATCAAAACGATTTTCGGGAGTAACTAAATACATTTATTTTCCAAACGAAAACAAAAAAACGAAACAAAATATTTAAGTCTGCACATGTCTAGTGGCAACCAGCAAGTGTTTTGACGTCATTGTAGAACTGCCACGTTGACGTTGTTGTGTCACAGGGGCCAAGGCCAGTTGAGCTCCACCTGGTCTTATGCGTTTTTCGGGAAGCCTTGTAATCCATAGGTGAATAGGAGACATTGGTGGCGTCGCTCCAGCCAATAATCGCACTTGTAGCGATGACAATACAATTCTTTTGGTGTAAAGAATGACGACAATTGCTCGGCCTTCGCATGTTTCAGTACATGGAGGAAATCCTGCTGAGTTGGAGGATCCTTCTTTTCTTTCCTCGACAACCTGCGATCTCATGGGCCGAGGGAGGAGGCCAACATCTGCAGATGTTTCATGTTGGCAGCAAGTCATCTGGAGCCCTCAATACCCTTCAGGCTTCTCCAGACTTGTTAGTGCCTTGGAGATGACCCTGTTAACTGAGCCTCACCCGCCTCTTACATAATGTGCTTTGTAACCGTGATGGTCGCATAATGGAATTTTCTGAGCTCGCCTGTAGTTGTAAAGAAAAACGTAATTGCTACACAAGACTAATTGTAATGCCCTTAACCACTTGCTTACCGGGCCCTTAAACCCCCCCTCCTGCCCAGGCCATTTTTCAGCTTTCAGCGCTGACGCAATTTGAATGACAATTGCGCGGTCATACAACACTGTGCCCAAATGACATTTTTATCATTTTTTTCCCCACAAATAGAGCTTTCTTTTGGTGTATTTGATCACCTCTGCGGTTTTCATTTTTTGTTTAAAAAATAAAAAGACCGAATTTAAAAATAAGTATGGCACTTATGCCGACGTATCTGCAGTACAAATATGCGCCGTCGTATCTGTGCGCCGGACCCACAAAGATACGCCTAAAAACTGACTTCATCCCACCGACGTAACTTGCCTACGCCGGCGTAGAGTGGGCGCCTATTTACGCTGGACGCATGTGGTGCTCCCATAGATTTTCTATTCAAATATGCAAATGAGGTTGATACGCCAATTCACGAACGTACTTGCGTCCAGGGCATGATTTAAGCGGTTTGCGTAAGTTTTACATTCGGCATAAAGTTATTTCCCATAGATGAGGCGCAACCCATGCAAAGGTATGGACCAGGGAACACAAGCCTACGTATTGTACGTTGGACGTCTGTGAATATGGGCCGACGTGGGTCTGGCTGGGCGTAGGTTACGTTTACGGCGTACACAGTGATCCGGCGTATCTTAGGCAGCTGTTCCGACGTGGTTGTGCGCATGGGCACGGGGATATGTCCATGTCCCGACACATGCGCAGTTCATTTTAAGTACTTGTCTGGCGCCCGGCCCATCATTTGCATGGGGTCACGCTTCATTAACATGGATCACGCCCACTTCCACCTACGACGGCTTACACCTACGAAATATACGCTACGCCGGTGCAGAGTTGGGAGCATTTGCTTTGTGAATTCCATGCTTGCCTCTCTGTGCTGCGTCGGCGTAAAAGAGATGCGCTACTGCGGCATAAATGTGCGCCGATGTATGTGAATCCGGGCCTATATATTTTTTTATATTTTGTTAAAAGTTTTTGCAAACAGGTAATTTTTCTCCTTTATTGATGTAACAAAATATAAAAAAATATATAGGCCCGGATTCACATATATCGGCGCACATTTATGCCGCAGTAGCGCATCTCTTTATTGATGCCGCAGTAGCGCATCTCTTTATTGATGTAAGCCAGGCATGTCCAAAGTCCGGCCAACTGCGGTTTAAAGCGGCCCCACTGGTAATTTGGACATATGTCTCTTTTTGTAGACCCCAACGAACCCCCGAGCATCGCGCATTCAGAGGCTGCATTCATGGTACTTGTGAGGCTGCATTCATGGTACTTGTGAGGCTGCATTCATGGTACTTGTGAGGCTGCATTCATGGCAATGGTGAGGCTGCATTCATGGCAATGGTGAGGCTGCATTCATGGCAATGGTGAGGCTGCATTCATGGCAATGGTGAGGCTGCATTCATGGCAATGGTGAGGCTGCATTCATGGCAATGGTGAGGCTGCATTCATGGCAATGGTGAGGCTGCATTCGGGCAATAGTTAGGCTGCATTAATGGCACTTGTAAGTTTGCATTCATGGCAATGGTGAGGCTTGGCAAAAGACCTCTTGGCTTAATGCATTCAATAAAAGAAGAAAACACCAACAAGACCCGATGGTCAATAGAGTAAAAGAAGCCTTAGCACAGCTCCGTCCAGGCCATGTCCCCAACGTATTTTGACGATTTCATGACTAAGCGCAGTGGGCAGGGTGGAATGCATTGTGGGGCGTGGCCTGGAAGGAGCTGGGATGAGGCTTCTTTTTTGGTTGTTACGGAAATCAGGGTTTTGGTCTCTCCTACTGTGTGGGGATGAGTTGATGGGGAAAGTAAAAGATCAGTTTTAAAGGCAGACATAGGCTTTACCTAAAGAGATGAGTATTCTTCAGGTGTTGCCTAAAGGCAGTCGGCGTAGGAGATAGATGGACAGATTGTGGTAGAGGGTTCCAGAGGATGGGAGAGCCTCTAGAGAAGTCTGATAGGAGAACACGAAAGGAGGTGATGAAGGAGCTATAGACCTTGAAAGGATTAAAGAGGATACCCGGACAAGTACTGTCGGTGAGTAAAGCGGTGATGTGGCGGCCTTTTTTGGGGGCATCAGATTGGTCCAGGGGGTTGCTGGGTCAGTTTCATTCCGGGACACTGTATTGTCCTGGAATAAAGGTGCCCGGGACAGACCTGCAAAATGTGGGACTGTCCCGGGAAAACCGGGACACGTGGTCAACCTAAGTGAAGGGACTGGCAAAGAGGGGTGGAGGAGGACAGTGGAACATTTGGTTAGATGGACGAGTCTGGCAGTAGCAGTCATGGCGGCCTGTGTAGAGGTACTGTAGGCCAATGAGGAGGGAATTGCGATAGTCGAGTCGAAGGAAGTGAATTTTGTAGCTGACATGAGTTGCCGGAGTCGTGTCACAATCAGAAAATGCATGTGGTCGGCTTTAGTGGTCTGGGAGGCCTTTTGCAATCTTCTCTTTGTATCCTCACAGTAGATAATTCGGCAGCACTTTGGCAGGTGACAGTTGCCTGTTTCATGTACCAAGTCCCCTCAGACATGACTGAGCGTCTCATGTCATCTCCGCTGATTACCAAGCCTAATGAGATCATGGGCCTCTGTGATAGCAGACATCTGGGTAGGAGATAGCCGCAGATACACGGCCCCATCATTCACAGAAGATGGCAGATACTACCGCCTTGTTTTTTGTACCTGTTTATTTACAGGTGACTTGCTACTTGTTGCTGGAAAATTAATTGATAACCAAGTAGCCAGTGCCGGGCAATATGGAAAAAAGAGGGATATTTATCATATGGATAGAATTATTTTTTTGGTCTACATAAATTCTCTGTTGCAACGTGCATTAAAGCGAACTTTTTCCCTTTTTAATAAATTTTATTCCAGAGTGCCCCCATACATCGACTGCCTCCGTACATCGACTGCCTCCATCGGAGTGCCCCCGTACATCGACTGCCTCCATCGGAGTGCCCCCGTACATCGACTGCCTCCATCGGAGTGCCCCCCGTACATCGACTGCCTCCATCGGAGTGCCCCCGTACATCGACTGCCTCCATCGGAGTGCCCCCGTACATCGACTGCCTCCATCGGAGTGCCCCCCGTACATCGACTGCCTCCATCGGAGTGCCCCCCGTACATCGACTGCCTCCATCGGAGTGCCCCCCGTACATCGACTGCCTCCATCGGAGTGCCCCCCGTACATCGACTGCCTCCATCGGAGTGCCCCCGTACATCGACTGCCTCCATCGGAGTGCCCCCGTACATCGACTGCCTCCATCGGAGTGCCCCCGTACATCGACTGCCTCCATCGGAGTGCCCCCGTACATCGACTGCCTCCATCGGAGTGCCCCCGTACATCGACTGCCTCCATCGGAGCGCCCCCGTACATCGACTGCCTCCATCGGAGCGCCCCCGTACATCGACTGCCTCCCTAGTACTCTCCTAAATCTGGCAAATCATGGTAAAAGGGAAGACATTTTTTCACCTTAATGCATTCCCTGCATTAAGGTACAAAAAGTCTCAGTTAGTGTAGCGCCCCCTTACCTTGCCACATACTTACCTGCAGCCGGGACAGCGCAGGATCAGTGAGAGGACTAAAGTAAGTGTTTAGAGGGAAGGTGGATAGTTAGTGGGGCACAGGTTGTGTTTTACCATAGCAACTTGCTGACCAGGCCTTTTCTGGAACTTTGTGTTTACAAGTTCAATTTTTTATTTTTTTGCTAGAAAATGACTTGGAACACCCAAACATTATATATTTTTTATGGCAGGGACCCTATAGAATAAAATAGCGGTTGTTGCAATAATTTATGTCACACAGTATTTGATTAGCGGCCTTTCAAACGCAATTTATTTGGAATAAAATGTACAAATCAGTGAATTAAAAAAAAAACACACAATAGCCCAATTGTTTTATATAATGTGAAAGATGATGTTACGCCGAGTACATGGATACCTAACATGTTATGCTTTAAAATTACAAATGCTCGTGGAATGGCTACAAACTATGATACGTAAAAATCTCTATAGGCGAAGCTTTAAATTTTTTTACAGGTTACCGGTTTAGAGTTACAGAGAAGGTCTTACAGTAGAATTATTGCTCTCGCTATAACGATCCTGACGATACCTCACTTGTGTGATTTGAACACTGTTTACATATGCGTGTAGCGACTTACGTATGCATTCGCTTCTGCGCATTAGCACGGAGGGATGGGGTGCTGTCGTTTTTTTTATTATTTTTTTCTTATTTATTTTTACACTATCTCTCAATTTTTATTTTTGTATCACTTTATTCATTTTACAAGGAATGTAATCATCCCTTGTAATATAAATAAACATGACAGGTCCTCTTTATTGATAGATCTGGGGTCAAAAAGATCTCACATTTACCTTTAAAAGCGATATATATAATTATTTTGACTTACAAAAAAAAAAAAAAAAAAAATTTGTGTATGCCTGAGAACCGGAAGTGATGTCATCGGTCCTCCCAAGGGCATAGAGCTGAATAAGCGCAAAACGGCAAACGGCCACATTGGCTTGCTTCCAGGCTTTACCGACGGCTCCGGGAACGACCAGGAAGTAGCGGGCGGGTCGGAGGGGGCACCCATCCCCACCGTCTCTGAAAGTGATCCCACGGCAAATGCGCCCACGGGACCATCCGACGCGGAATCGCCAATAGTAAAAAATAATTCAACGGCAAAGTTATGATGTATTTTTTTTACTATGGGCCGGTCGGCAAGTACACCTAGACTTTACAATCAATAAAATTCCCATCTTAGACCCCTTTCACACTGAAGCGTTTTTACAGCGTTTTAGCGTTAAAAATAGCGCTCATAAAACGCTCTTCATGCATCTCAATGGACCTTTTCACACCGAGTTCTGCAAGCAGCATCTTTGGAGCAGCTTTTGAGCGCTGAAAAAAACGCTCCAAAAACGCCCCTCTCCATTGAAATAAATTGAAAAGCGCTATAAAAACGCCTTACCCTTTCACACTGAGGCACTGCAAAAACGCCCTAAAACTTTAGGGTCTTATCGGTGCTTTACCAACACGTTGGGATTGCAGATAAGGCTTTGTTCGAATAACGCTGTAATAACGCTCGAAAAACGCCCCAGTGTGAAAAGGGCCTTAGAGAGTTGTCACAGAAACAGTTGTACCCATGTATTCCCCCTTATTTCCTGCTTAGGTGACAACTCTAACGCCGCCTACACACGATCGGACATTCTGACAACAAAACCGTGGATTTTTTTTCCGACGGAATATTGGCTCAAACTTGACTTGCATACACACGCTCACACAAATGTTGTCGGAAAATTCAGACCGCCAAGAACGCGGTGACGTACAACACCACGACGAGCCGAGAAAACTGAAGTTCAATAGGCAGTGCGGCTCTTCTTTTTGATTCAGAGCATGTGTGTTTTTTTTGTGCGTCGGAATGGCATACACACAATTGGAATTTTCGACAAGAACTTTGGTTGTCGGAAAAATTGAGAACCAGCTCTCAAACATTTGTTGGGGAAAATTCCGACAGTAAATGTCCGACGGAGCATACACACGGTCGGAATGTCCGTCCAAAAGCTCTCATCGAAAGTTTGTTGTCGGAAATTCCGATCGTGTGTACGCGGCATAATAGTTCGGCTTTCCCATCATTTTTGCTCTCGCTGTGGCAATGGTCACTAGGACAAACCGAGACAAAAAAGCCACCAGGGATATTTTTTTTATTTTTTTTACTTTCCATAAACTTTGACTACAAATCATTTGAAGAGCTGTGATATAATAAGCCATGTAATAGTCTGTGGTCCTCTGACTCAGTCATTGTCTGAAATTTACTGGCTCAGCATCAAAGTGTCCCTTAGAAGTATTTTTAAATGTTGGCAGCGATGACATAAATAATGTAACGGGTTATTTATATCACAGATCCTGTAATGACATTTCCACGTACTTAAAATTAAAGTGGACCCGAACTGAAAAAGTTCTCGCTTCATTTCAGGAAACATTTAAAAATGTTAAAGCTGACCTCTGGGATTAGCAAATGTCATCTAAATCCATTCATCACGTGTGTCTTCTTCCTGGAATCTCGGTGTGCTTTGTGTATTTTTTCCAGATCTGTGCAGGAACCCAGTGTGAGACTTCCTGTAATAAAGACCGCCTACTGCTGCTCTCTTTCTATGTGCAGAGTGACTGGTCTTGTCTCCGCCCCTCCTGTAGTTTTCTACAGGCAGCCTGTCATGGGTGGAGCTTGTGGGGCCCCTCCCACAGCTCTATTCTCTGCACACTAGGTTTGCAAAGGCATTTGGTGCACACACAGCAGATAGTAGGCACCTTGTCGTAGGGTAACCAGATGTCCCCTATTTTAGGGGCTGTCTCTGGTTAAAAGAATGTGTCCCCAACTTCTTTCCAGCTTTAATAATGGCGTCCCCAAACCAGGTGGGTCTGCAGGGTAATCTATCTTGGCAACAGTTCAATGATTGGCCTGGAGCAGTAGAAGGGAGGGGAGGGTTGTGTCTGCCCCCACTGTGTCCAGGATTATCGATTGATGTCACATGTTGATAGTATGTGGTCTTCCCAGTTCCTCCACTTTTAACTCCTACAAACTTCATTGCAGGAGGTAAGAATATGGATTATCTGCTGTCTTGCCTTTGCGTGTGTGGCACATACTTCATCCACCGCAAAGTAGGCCCAAGCAGTGGCGGCTGGAGCTCAAGATTTTTTTTTGGGGGGGGGGGAGCAAACAAACATCAATTGCAGCCACTGTGCTCATCAAACACAGCCACTGTACCCATAAATTGCTGCCACTGTGCCATCAAATGCAGCTACTGTACCCATCAATTCCCACCCCTGAGTTGTCATGGTCAGTAGGGTGTCCTAGTAATTCATCTAGCCACCTGTGGCCCTTTGACATGCACTTATTTATCACTTCCCTTGGTTGGCAACATTGCCTACTACTGGAACCTTGCGATGGGCAGCTTTACTAACCAATAGCGAGGCTTAAGGGTGGCCAGAACTGGTGACCAGGAAGCTAGCTATGTGTCAGAACATGTGTCGGGTCTCATGGGGCGTTCATCTGAATATCTGAGCACACCATCCATCTGAAGATGGTAACAGGTTTGCATTATCTAACAAACTGACGCCTCCATTGTTTATAGGTGGTCGGACTTCTTCAGAACCTCAACAAGGCCTGACTTCAGAACCCCAAAGAGTATTCTTCAGAACCTCAAAGAGTCCTGACTTCTTTAAAATCCCAAAGAGTCCTGACTTCTTTAAAATCCCAAAGAGTCCTGACTTCTTTAAAATCCCAAAGAGTCCTGACTTCTTTAAAATCCCAAAGAGTCCTGACTTCTTTAAAATCCCAAAGAGTCCTGACTTCTTTAAAATCCCAAAGAGTCCTGACTTCTTTAGAACACGAAAGAGTCCTGACTTCTTTAGAACACGAAAGAGTCCTGACTTCTTTAGAACACGAAAGAGTCCTGACTTCTTTAGAACACGAAAGAGTCCTGACTTCTTTAGAACACGAAAGAGTCCTGACTTCTTTAGAACCCCAAAGAGTCCTGACTTCTTTAGAACCCCAAAGAGTCCTGACTTCTTTAGAACCCCAAAGAGTCCTGACTTCTTTAGAACCCCAAAGAGTCCTGACTTCTTTAGAACCCCAAAGAGTCCTGACTTCTTTAGAACCCCAAAGAGTCCTGACTTCTTTAGAACCCCAAAGAGTCCTGACTTCTTTAGAACCCCAAAGAGTCCTGACTTCTTTAGAACCCGAAAGAGTCCTGACTTCTTTAGAACCCCAAAGAGTCCTGACTTCTTTAGAACCCGAAAGAGTCCTGACTTCTTTAGAACCCGAAAGAGTCCTGACTTCTTTAGAACCCGAAAGAGTCCTGACTTCTTTAGAACCCGAAAGAGTCCTGACTTCTTTAGAACCCGAAAGAGTCCTGACTTCTTTAGAACCCGAAAGAGTCCTGACTTCTTTAGAACCCGAAAGAGTCCTGACTTCTTTAGAACCCGAAAGAGTCCTGACTTCTTTAGAACCCGAAAGAGTCCTGACTTCTTTAGAACCCGAAAGAGTCCTGACTTCTTTAGAACCCGAAAGAGTCCTGACTTCTTTAGAACCCGAAAGAGTCCTGACTTCTTTAGAACCCGAAAGAGTCCTGACTTCTTTAGAACCCGAAAGAGTCCTGACTTCTTTAGAACCCGAAAGAGTCCTGACTTCTTTAGAACCCGAAAGAGTCCTGACTTCTTTAGAACCCGAAAGAGTCCTGACTTCTTTAGAACCCGAAAGAGTCCTGACTTCTTTAGAACCCGAAAGAGTCCTGACTTCTTTAGAACCCGAAAGAGTCCTGACTTCTTTAGAACCCGAAAGAGTCCTGACTTCTTTAGAACCCGAAAGAGTCCTGACTTCTTTAGAACCCGAAAGAGTCCTGACTTCTTTAGAACCCGAAAGAGTCCTGACTTCTTTAGAACCCGAAAGAGTCCTGACTTCTTTAGAACCCGAAAGAGTCCTGACTTCTTTAGAACCCGAAAGAGTCCTGACTTCTTTAGAACCCGAAAGAGTCCTGACTTCTTTAGAACCCGAAAGAGTCCTGACTTCTTTAGAACCCGAAAGAGTCCTGACTTCTTTAGAACCCGAAAGAGTCCTGACTTCTTTAGAACCCGAAAGAGTCCTGACTTCTTTAGAACCCGAAAGAGTCCTGACTTCTTTAGAACCCGAAAGAGTCCTGACTTCTTTAGAACCCGAAAGAGTCCTGACTTCTTTAGAACCCGAAAGAGTCCTGACTTCTTTAGAACCCGAAAGAGTCCTGACTTCTTTAGAACCCGAAAGAGTCCTGACTTCTTTAGAACCCGAAAGAGTCCTGACTTCTTTAGAACCCGAAAGAGTCCTGACTTCTTTAGAACCCGAAAGAGTCCTGACTTCTTTAGAACCCGAAAGAGTCCTGACTTCTTTAGAACACGAAAGAGTCCTGACTTCTTTAGAACACGAAAGAGTCCTGACTTGTTTGTTCTTAATGTTTTTGCCCCAGTTTGGTGGCATCAGCCAATTCTGTAACCACGCCCATAAGCTTCCAGAGAAACACCAGAATATTTTGTGCCTTCTCAGTAGACGTTGTGACATCTTCTAATTTTGGAACCAAAATAGTCGTAAACATAAATATCTACAGCTAACCCCAGCCGCAGCGGTGCTGATATGATGAAACTGGCAGCAGTTCTCTATGGGGGTACGAGCGCCATGCGTAGAGTCCCAAGAGATAAACAGATTACAACATTTCTCAGAAACGAAACCATTGATGTCGTAATTCTTTTAGGTCCTTCTACCATTTGTCAGAATTAGGAAATCTACGGCTTCATACTGCTGAAACCTCCTAAAGTGGACCTCCTAGCAGAGTCTTTTCATCTATATCTAAACTAAAGTCAGAACTTTTTGTTTTTTACCTAGAGTAAGGGAGGGTAAAACCCCAGTATTTTTTTTGTCACCTGTTTCCCATTGGGGGGAATTTCCCTTCACTTCCTGTCCCATAGCCAAAACAGGAAGTAAAAGGAAATTCCTCTAAGGTGAGGGAAATCCTTGGTTGTCTTGGATTTCCCATCTGTCTTTAAAATCCAGGCTAAAAACACAGACAAGCTACATACATGGGAGCGGTCTTACCTGCCAAAGGACTTTGTATTTCTGTCCATCCAGTCCTATGGGGACAGAGGGACATTGCTCCAAATCAGGGACAGTCCCTCCAAGTCAGGGACAGTTGGGACGTATGCAGCCATGGTTCCCTAGGACACACCTGGTCACCCATAACCGGCTTATATCCACCACCATGCATGGAAAGGATGAATGGATCCTCAGGAGCTTCCAGAGGAGGAATGAGGGACAGAAGGACATTGCTCCAAATCAGGGACAGTCCCTCCAAGTCAGGGACAGTTGGGACGTATGCAGCCATGGTTCCCTAGGACACACCTGGTCACCCATAACCGGCTTATATCCACCACCATGCATGGAAAGGATGAATGGATCCTCAGGAGCTTCCAGAGGAGGAATGAGGGACAGAAGGACATTGCTCCAAATCAGGGACAGTCCCTCCAAGTCAGGGACAGTTGGGACGTATGCAGTCATGGTTCCCTAGGACACACCTGGTCACCCATAACCGGCTTATATCCACCACCATGCATGGAAAGGATGAATGGATCCTCAGGAGCTTCCAGAGGAGGAATGAGGGACAAATAAGGAGGAATGAGGGACAGAAGGACATTGCTCCAAATCAGGGACAGTCCCTCGACAGTTGGGAGCTATGCCATGATGAGCATGCTCTCTGCAGTGTAGCATCATGGGAAATGAAGTTCCAAAACATCAGTAGTGCCAAGGTTCGCCATCACTGTCCTAGGTGGACCATTCTAGGTACCGCCCACATGAGATGCTGATCCTCCATGATTGGAAGAACTGAAATCCAGTGAATGAAAGGGGCAGGCCAGGGACTGTCAAGCTGGGGAGTAAGGGGCTAAATACACACCTCCCAACTTTCTGAGATGGAAATGAGGGACACCTATCAGCAAAAGCATGCAGGCAGAGGACACACACTCTGCCACGCCCCCTTAAAGGAGAATTGTACAAAAAAATAAGATTGGTTAAACCCACAAGTGCTTTTTTTTACCACGACTATTCCTTTATATTGGCTTTTGGAATTTACAAAATGCAGCAATTTAGAAATTGGATGAAAGGTTTAGCACTGGGGAAACACTTTTTGATAGATAAAAAGTGCATTGTATATTCACTTCCTGCCCGGTCACTAACAGATTGACGTCCGGGAAGTGGTTCTGAAATCCTGACTGGACGTCTATTGACGTCCTGCAGGATTTCATGCCGCGCGCGCCCGTGGGGGCGCGCAGCGCGGCGATCGGTGATGTGGGGTGTCAGCCTGACACCCTGCATCTCTGATCTCTGTAACGAGTCTCCGGTGGAGCCTCGTTACCACATGATCAGCCGTGTCTAATCATGGCTGAGCGCGATGTAAACAGGAAGAGCCGTTGATGGCTCTTCCTCACTCTGACAGACGCGAGTAGAGGAGAGACGATCGGCGGCTCTCCTGACAGGGGGGGTTCGCACTGATTGTTTATCAGCGCAGCCCCCCCTTGGATCGCCACACTGGACCACCAGGGATGCCCACACTAGACCACCAGGGAAGTGCACAAAATAAAAAAAGGGGCAATAAAAATAAAAAGTAAAAAAAATATAAATAAAAAAAAGGACAGTAAAAAAAAAAAAAGAAATATTCGAAAAACCTCAGAAATTGGGATTATATGGGCAACACATACAAAAATTCAAGAATATATATAAAAATGAAATAATTTATTACAAAAAATATTATATAGAAATATTTCTATATAATATTTTTTGTAATAAATTATTTCATTTTTATATATATTCTTGAATTGTATGTGTTGCCCATATAATCCCAATTTCTGAGGTTTTTCGAATATTTCAATTACTACGGGATGATGGCAACTACATGCCGCTATATATGAGTTGGCCCTTTTTCCGTAAAAAAAAAAAGATGTCAATCAGTGCCCACAAATGGGCCCTGATTGGCAACATGGATCCATCAGTGCCACCCCACAGTGTCCATCGGTGCCACCCCACAGTGCTAATCCATGCCCAGTGCCCACCTATGAGTGCCCATCTGTGCCGCCTATGAGTGCCCATCTGTGCCGCCTATGAGTGCCCATCTGTGCCGCCTATGAGTGCCCATCTGTGCCGCCTATGAGTGCCCATCTGTGCCGCCTATGAGTGCCCATCTGTGCCGCCTATGAGTGCCCATCTGTGCCGCCTATGAGGGCCCATCTGTGCCGCCTATGAGGGCCCATCTGTGCCGCCTATGAGTGCCCATCTGTGCCATCTATGAGTGCCCATCAGTGCCATCTATGAGTGCCCATCAGTGCTGCATACCAGCGCCGCCTAATAATGCCACCTCATTGGTGCCCATCAGTACTACCTTATCAGTCCCCATCAGTGCCACCATATCAGTGCCCGTAATTGAAAGAGAAAACGTACTTATTTACAAAAAAAAATTGCAGAAAATAATAAAAAAAAAAAAATCTAAATTTTCAGTATTTTTTTAGTAAAAAACCGCAGAGGTGATCAAATATCACCAAAAGAAAGCCCTATTTGTGGGGAAAAAAAGGACGCCAATTTTGTTTGGGTACAGTGCAGCATGACCGCGCAATTGTCATTCAAAATGCGAGAGCGCTGAAACTTGAAAATTGGCTTGGGCGGGAAGGTGCGTAAGTGCCTGCTATGGAAGTGGTTAAACATCTAAATAGATCCGACCAAAATGAGGTACACATGAGCATACTTGCCAACTGTCCCGTTTTTAACGGGACAGTCCCGTCAAATAGGACCTAGTCCCGGCTAATTTAGCCTGCCGGGACTTGTCCCGGCTAGTGGGTCCCCGGATTCATTGGTGCCACCCAAATCCATTGTTGACAGCCTAGCTATCTAGCAGGACATGCAGCCGTGTGACCAATCACCATGGATCCAGTGATTGGGGGTAAGCCGGGGGCATATGGCTGCAGGGAGATTGAGTGGATCTGTCAGGTTGATGATCCTGGTGGGCGGGGCCAATATCCGGAGCTCCGCCCCTTTGTTAGACAACCCAGAGCATAGTGAGCGGGAAGTACAGGAAGTGAAGGTGTCCAGCAGCTGACCAGCGTCTCTCTCCCTCTGACTTTCTGCTACAATGGCAGCCGATCCCCAGCCTGGTATTCTCTCCCTGCACTCAGCTCAGTGCTGTGATGTCGTCTCTCCCTCCTGCATGATTTTCTATTTACCTCGTAAGTTTGTTACTCCTCCCCCTTCTAGACACTGGTCCTGCTCACATTCTCCCTTCTATGTAGAGCTGATAGTGCCCAGAATATGTCTCCATGCAATCACCCCTGTGCTCTCCTTCTGTCTCACATCACAGTGGATCTCATTCCTCCAACTCTCTGCCCCAACAAGCCTGAGTATTGTTTTCTACCATCCTCCTGACTCAGCCTATCTTCTCCGGCATGGCTTCTCACTCTTCTCTTCTAGTGTCATGCTTCCTCAATTCTGATACAAATCTCCCATCCCCCTATCTAATGTAACTTCTACTCCCCCTCTACACTATCATCACCCCTTACACACCCCATCCCCCTCTATACATCCATGTATCACACAGCCCAGACACCACTATGTAACCCTTCACTGACTCATCTGGTTATGTGTCCCATGTTCTATCACCCATCGCTTAGACCTGTCATTATAGGAATCTAAGCTATAGTCCAATTGTATTCATAACTCCAGGTCAGTCCTATTTCCTCACCTATAATAACCTCCTCGCTGGGCTCACATGTGTGCGATCATAGACATCGCATGTGATTTGCACCGCATTGCTGTGCACATCATATGCAATGTCTGTGCGATGCAAATTCAGCCATTCAAACTGTATGGCTGAAATCGCATCTACACCAGAATGGTGCAGGACTCTTTTTTTTGGTCCTCAATGAAATCAGATCGCTTTCTATTGACACACGCAGAGGTTCGCAGATGTCAGTGTGAACCGTCTGATGCGATTCGGGAACCTGCACAGGATTCGCAGGCTTTCTCACATCACAACAGTGTATACCCAGCCTTAATCATGTCACTATATTTCTATTTTTTATTTGTTTATTTTTTCAGAATTTTTAAAACAGTTTTTCAATGGATATTGAGCCCAGGTTCACACTGACAGGGGGAATTAAATCGTGCAAGTTCAGCTGAACTCACACAATTTCATTCCCATAGGTCAGTCCCAACTTCAGAGGCGATTCCAGAGACATCTGTGTGGGTTGCGGTACAGATGTCTATGGAAATTGCACCCCGAAGTCGCTGTGCTGCAAATTGTCCCTGGAATTTTTTTTCAAATGTTGGCAACTATGCATGAGGAGGAAAGAGGGACAGAGGGACATTGCTCCAAATCAGGGACAGTCCCTCGAAATCGGAGACAGGTGGTATGTAAATATGATTTGCTGCACACTGAGAGATTGCAGTGTGCAGTGAAGTCAGAATAAGCCATTTCAGTCTAGGAGAGGAGCCGGTACAACTGTGCGAGACTGGAGGTCTAATTTGAAGCTGGAATAAATGTCCCTTTATCTCTGTATGGCATTGTGGGGAGTGGGGCTGATAGGGCGGGTGCCTCATGTGCCTGGCATGCAGAGTATGGAGCAGATAAGGCTCCGGAGAAGATGCTGTACATTCTGCGGCCTGGGCGGGGAGGGCGATGACGGCCGCCCCAAGCTGTCAGCACTTTATAAATGTGTTTTATATCTGAACACCATTCACATCACTTAGTCATCCTGCAGCTGCTCCCTCCGCTCCGCACTGATGGATGGAGAGCCCGGCACACTGTCCACATTATTAGACAAGATCCATTTCTTAAAGAGAACCTGTCAAGATGGGCTTTATACCACAATCTGAGTATTCAGTATTAAAGCATTACAACTGCGCGGGCGCCGCTATAAGTTTTTCATTGGTCGCTTTATTCTTGTCCTCCCACAATGGACAGCATTTCACTGCCAGAACTGTTTTTGCATTTTTTTTTTTGCACACATGTTTAACCACTTAAGACCCGGACCAAAATGCAGGTAAAGGACCTTGCCCCTTTTTGCGATTCGGCACTGCGTCGTTTTAACTAACAATTGCGCGGTCGTGTGACGTGGCTCCCAAACAAAAATGGCGTCCTTTTTTCCCACAAATAGAGCTTTCTTTTGGTGGTATTTGATCACCTCTGCGGTTTTTATTTTTTGCGCTATAAACAAAAATAGAGCGACAATTTAAAAAAAAATGCAATATTTTTTACTTTTTGCTATAATAAATATCCCCCAAAAATATATAAAAAACATTTTTTTCCCTCAGTTTAGGCCGATACGTATTCTTCTACGTATTTTTGGTAAACAAAAAAATCACAATAAGCGTTTATCGGTTAGTTTTCGCAAAAATTATAGCGTTTACAAAATAAGGGATAGTTTTATTGCATTTTTATTATTTTTTTTTTTTTTTTTTTTACTACTAATAGCGGCAATCAGCGTTTTTTTTCGTGACTGCGACATTATGGCGGACACTTCGGACAATTGTCATTTTCACAGCAAAAAATGCATTTAAATTGCATTGTTTACTGTGAAAATTACAGTTCCAGTTTGGGAGTTAACCACAAGGGGGTGCTGTGACTTTGAGGGTTCCCTGTGTGTGTTTACAACTGTAGGGGGGTGTGGCTGTAGGTGTGACGTCATCGATCGCGTCCCCCTATAACAGGGATGATGTGATCGATGCTGCGGCCACAGTGAAGCACGGGGAAGCCGTGTTTACACGCGGCTCTCCCCGTTCTTCAGCTCCAGGGACGGATCGCCGCACTGCAGCGGCGATCGGATCCGCGAGTCCCACGGTCCCGGTCCTGGAGCTTCGGACCGGGTCACGGGAGCGCGCCGCGGGCGCGCGCCCTTGACCCACGGCTGGGTACTAAAACCAACGTATATATACGTTGATGTGCCCAGCCGTGCCATTCTGCCGACGTATATGTGCAGTAGGCGGTCCTTAAGTGGTTAACCACCGCAATACCGGGTACTTTCAACCCCTTTCTGCCCAGGCCATTTTTTAGCTTTCAGCACTGTCGCACTTTGAATGACAATTGCGCGGTTGTGCAACGCTGTACCCAAATTTTTTTATCACTATTTTGTTTACACAGATAGAGCTTTCTTTTGGTGATATTTAATCACCGATGGGAAGTTTTTCTTATTTTGTGTCAGTAAATTTTGTAAATAAGCAATTTTTCTTCTTCACGGATGTGCCCTGATGAGGCTGCACTGATGGGTACTGATGAGGTGTCATTTATGGGCACTAGTGATGTGCCGCACTGGTGGGCACTAATAAGGGGCAGTGGTTGGCAGGGATAGGCGGCACCAGTGGCGTATCTAGGGTATGGCAGCCATGGCAAGTGCCATGGGGAGAGGGTGGCAAAAAGTTACCCCCTGCATGGAAAACCCCACCCTTCCTCTCCACACTAATGTAGCTCCCCCACGTTGCAAACGGTCTGCTGAAGCGTGGCACCGGCACAGCAATTGCAACTTATGACAAGCACTAAAACTGCGCCCCTGTCAAAACAGACAGAAAATAAGGCGGGGCTCTATCCGACATGCTGCAGCTTCTAATGCACACTATGAGAAGCTCGCAGTGTGCAGTGAAATCGGGATAATGTATTTCAGTACAGGAGAGGAGTCGGTACAACTGTGCAAGACTGAAAGGAATAGCTGGAGGTCTGATTTGATTACCACGTCCAGACCGTGTACATCTTCCTTCAGTGACTCCGATTACTGGAGAGAAAATTAGATTTTGCATAATTTAGATGGAATTGCGGTTCTAATAATAATGAAATAACATGTCTGCCGAGTCCTGCGGAGGACAGTGTATTATGCGGCTCCCGCTGTGTTAATGATCTCCATATTTCACAGTTATCACCGACTCGGCTCTTCATCCATTCCTATGAATTAGATGATCTTCGGGGAGACTTCCCGCCAGTGCCTGGAAACATCCTGCTGGGTAGAAATAGACAGGAAGTCCGCTGTCCCCCCCCCCCCCCCCCCCGCCTCCTTACTATACACGTTTTACCTGGAAAGGTCCTCCAAAGGTCTGTCCACTGAGATTGGCAAGTCAAGCCCAGCCTATAATAGAGCAAGGGAGGGGTTCAGAATTATTTGCGATATGATATGGCGTGTCCACCTTCAGAAGAATGACTCTCACTTCCTGTTCTGTGTGAGCCCCATTATCTGGACAGGAAATGAGGATCTGTGCCCAGTCTTGCCACACAGAGTTAATCCAGCTCTGAGCAATCCTCTTTTATTGTTCAGGGAAATAAAACAGACTTACAGAGAAAAACCTTAGTCCGTTCCGCCCCCCCCCCCCCTTGCTGTGAGTGACAGGTTATTTACATATCTCATGCACTAGCCTGAGACAGAGGCACATCCTGTGTAAAAAGTTCACAATTCCCTTTCCTCTCCTCTCTCCTCTCTCCTCTCTCCTCTTCTCCCTTCCAGCTCTCCTAGGATTGGCTGCATTTACTGTGTTTTGACTGGATGTTTCTCATCATGGGGTGTGATCCACAGTTCTGTGTGATGAAATGCATGTATATTGCAGTGAAAACACAGAAAGCAGAATATACACAGACAAGTGCATACCTCCCAACTTCTCAACTTCAAAATGAGTGACTAATGAGCATATTTCGGTGGAGTTCTTGAGCGGGGAGGGGGGGGGGCTTCCGCAGATCAAAGTTGTTGAGCAGGGGGGGTTCCGCAGAACGGAGTTGTTGAGGGGGGGGGGTTCCGCTGATCAAAGTTGTTAAAGCAGAGTTCCACCCAAAATTGGAACTTCCGCTTACCCCACTCCTCACCCCCTTACATGCCACATTTGGGGGGGGGGGGGGAGTGGGGGCTTCAGGAGGAGTGGGACTTCCTGTCCCACTTCCTCCTTCCACCGAGGGGCTGGTTAGGCGATTAAGCTTAAGCTGAGCCGTCCCATTGGACAGGCGATCGCCTAGGACCTGTCAGTGTCCTAGGCGAACGCCTACAGGGAGGGGCTGCTGTAGGCGTTCGCCTAGGACACTGACAGGTCCTAGGCGATCGCCTGTCCAATGGGACGGCTCAGCGCCGGGCCATGCCGCTCACGCATGCGCAGTGGGTGCCCGGCCGTAAAGCTGTCACGGCCGGGTGCCCACAGTATCAATGAGGATGGCGGCCGGGGAGGGGGGGAGGAGCGGAGCCCCGGTCGGCGCGTCGCTGGAACGCAGGAGCAGGTGAGTGTCTGTTTATTAAAAGCCAGCAGCTACACTTTTTGTAGCTGCTGACTTTTGATAAACATACATTTTGGCTGGAACACCCCTTTAAGCAGGGGGGGGGGGGGTTTGCAGCAGATCGGAGTTGTTGAGGGGGGATTTACCCGGTAATCGCGCGGGGGGGGTGCGGATTTGCGGGACTTTAGTCCTGACCGCGGGACTGCGAATCGTGGGACAGTCCCGCGAAATCCGGGACGGTTGGGAGGTAGGCAAGTGATCTGATTTAGGTTACTTGTATGTAGCGAGAGCTGGGAGGAGGAGAAGCTCGAGTGATGTGATTGTTATATTGCAGGGTGTGTGTCTGAGGTCACCTGATCACAGTTGCATCATCGGGTTGGGCAATATGATTTTTGTACCGTAGCGCACTTTTCATACGTCTGCCCCTCCATGACTGCTGATACTTTCCTTGTACAATGTACACAGTAACAAGACGACAGCGCAGGGGTTTAGTCTACACCAGGGGTGGCAAACTCAAATTCATCGGGGGCCGCATCAGCAGTTTGGTTGCGCTCAAAGGGCCGGTTGTATCTGCACTCCACAATAGTGTTCAGTCTGAGCAGTCTCCAAGTTTTCTTGCGCTGCATATGGACGCAGCGCAGGGTTCAGGAGTGCGAAGCACATTATTTCTAATATTACATTGTAATATAAAATGAAATCATTCAACTCACCATAATGCAGAATCAGTGGAAGCCCGGAGTCCCCCCTTTACATCAGGCGTCCCCACCAGCCGAGTCCCCCCTTTACATCAGGCGTCCCCACCAGCCGAGTCCCCCCTTTACATCAGGCGTCCCCACCAGCCGAGTCCCCCCTTTACATCAGGCGTCCCCACCAGCCGAGTCCCCCCTTTACATCAGGCGTCCCCACCAGCCGAGTCCCCCCTTTACATCAGGCGTCCCCACCAGCCGAGTCCCCCCTTTACATCAGGCGTCCCCACCAGCCGAGTCCCCCCTTTACATCAGGCGTCCCCACCAGCCGAGTCCCCCCTTTACATCAGGCGTCCCCACCAGCCGAGTCCCCCCTTTACATCAGGCGTCCCCACCAGCCGAGTCCCCCCTTTACATCAGGCGTCCCCACCAGCCGAGTCCCCCCTTTACATCAGGCGTCCCCACCAGCCGAGTCCCCCCTTTACATCAGGCGTCCCCACCAGCCGAGTCCCCCCTTTACATCAGGCGTCCCCACCAGCCGAGTCCCCCCCTTTACATCAGGCGTCCCCACCAGCCGAGTCCCCCCCTTTACATCAGGCGTCCCCACCAGCCGAGTCCCCCCCTTTACATCAGGCGTCCCCACCAGCCGAGTCCCCCCCTTTACATCAGGCGTCCCCACCAGCCGAGTCCCCCCCTTACATCAGGCGTCCCCACCAGCCGAGTCCCCCCCTTACATCAGGCGTCCCCCCCCAGCCGAGTCCCCCCCTTACATCAGGCATCCCCCCCAGCCGAGTCCCCCCTTTACATCAGGAGTCCCCACCAGCCGAGTCCCCCCTTTACATCAGGAGTACATCAGGCGTCCCCACCAGCCAAGTCCCCCCTTTACATCAGGAGTCTCCACCAACCGAGTCCCCCCCTTTACATCAGGCATCCCCACCAGCCGAGTCCCCCCCTTACATCAGGCATCCCCCCCAGCCGAGTCCCCCCCCTTACATTAGGAGTCCCCCCCCTTACATTAGGATTCCCCACCAGCCGAGTCCCCCCCTTACATTAGGAGTCCCCCCCTTACATTAGGATTCCCCACCAGCCGAGTCCCCCCCTTACATTAGGAGTCCCCCCCCTTACATTAGGATTCCCCACCAGCCGAGTCCCCCCCTTACATTAGGAGTCCCCCACCAGCCGAGCCCCCCCCCTTACATCAGGCTTCCCCCACCAGCATAAACTCTCTCCGGTCTTCAAGAAAATGGCGGCCGGCGGAGACATTGTCTCTGCCCGGCCGCGGACCTCTAGCGGTGGCGACGGCGCTCTTCAAGAAAATGGCGGCCGGCAGAGACATTGTCTCTGCCCGGCCGCGGACCTCTAGCGACGGCGGTGGTCTTCAAGAAAATGGCGGCCGGCGGAGACATTGTCTCTGCCTGGCCGTGGACGTCTAGCAATGTAAAAAAAAAAATTCGGATGAGAGAGATCCCCCTGCTGACGGGGGCCGCCGCGCGGGCCACTTTACAAGGCCTGGCGGGCCGGATTTGGCCCGCGGGCCTTGTGTTTGCCACCCCTGGTCTACACTAATAAAACCAAAGCTTTATCCTTCCACAGATCTGACCTTTTGGTGGTGTGTATATAAATATATATATATATATATAAATATACTGTATATGTATTCTCCAGGAAAATTGACAAATGATAAATAACGGTCTGGGCTGATTTAAGCTCTGCTAACAAAATCTAGAGGCCTTGTAACATTTGTACTGGAAGCTCCTGAGGATCCATTCAGCCTTTCCATGCATGGTGGTGGATATAAGCCGGTTATGGGTGACCAGATGTGTCCTAGGGAACCATAGCTGCATACCTCCCAACTGTCCCTGATTTGATGCAATGTCCCTCTGTCCCTCTTTCCTCCTCATTCGTCCCTCATTTTGGTCTGATCCATATATAGTTGTATATAAAATGGACTTTTTATCTATCAAAAAGTGTTTCCCAGCTCTAAACCTTTCATCTGATTTCTAAATTTCTGCATTTGTAAATTCCAAAAGCCAATATAAAGGAATAGTCGTGGTAAAAAAAGCACTTGTGGGTTTAACCAATCTTGTTTTTTGTACAATTCTCCTTTAACTACATGCTGACCGCCCACCGCAGTTATACGGCGGCAGGTCGGCACTGCTAGGCGAGAGCACGTAGCTCTACGTCCTATCTTTTGCGGCAGCTAGGGGGCACGCTCGCGCACGCCACCCGAGTCCCGCGCGCCTGGTGGGCGCGCTCGTTCGTTACAGAGCGGGGACCGGGAGCTATGTGTGTAAACACATAGCTCTCGGTCCTCTCAGCGGGAAAACGCTGATCTTCTGTTCATACAATGTATGAACAGAAGATTAGTGATTCCCCCTAGTGAGGCCACCCCTCCCCCATACAGTTAGAACACACCCAGGAACACATTTAACCCCTTCCCCGCCCCCTAGTGTTAACCCCTTCACTGCCAATGGCATTTTTATAGTAATCCAATGCATTTTTATAGCATTGATCGCTATAAAAATGTCAATGGTCCCAAAAATGTGTCAAAATTGTCCGATGTGTCCGCCATAATATCGCAGTACCGAAAAAAAACGCTGATCGCCGCCATTACTAGTAAAAAAAAAATATTAATAAAAATGCCATAAGACTACCCCCTTTTTTGTAAACGCTATAAATTTTGCGCAAACCAATCAATAAACGCTAATTGCGATTTTTTTTTTTTGCGAAAAATATGTAGAAGAATACGTATTGGGGATATTTATTATAGCAAAATGTAAAAAATATTGCATTTTTTTCAAAATTGTCGCTCTATTTCTGTTTATAGCGCAAAAAATAAAAACCGCAGAGCTGATCAAATACCACCAAAAGAAAGCTCTATTTGTGGGAAAAAAAGGACGCCAATTTTGTTTCGGAGCCACATCGCACGACCGCGCAATTGTCAGTTAAAGCGACGCAGTGCCGAATCACAAAAAGTGCTCTGGTCAGGAAGGGGGTAAATCCTTCCGGGGCTGAAGTGGTTAAGGGGGCATGGCTAGGGGTGTGTCCTATGCCTGCATACTTTTGCTGATAGGTGTCCCTCATTCCCATCTCAAAAAGTTGGGAGGTGTGTGGCTGGTCACATAATGAAATGTAAATCATGTAATGATTTAGGGGGTCTCCAAACTTGCTGAACAAAGGGCCAGTTTAGGCTGCATTCACACTATAACGCGGCGTATTGTAGCGCGATTTGCCACAAAAAAACGCGTAGTTTTTTGCCTTGTTTTCGCTGGGAGGGGTGATTTTACATTGTCTGCTGTGCCAAAAAAGGCCGAAGCCGCCTGAAAAAAAGGGTCCGGGACTTTTTTTGAGCTTCAGGCGTTTGGCGTGGAGATGTGAACCATCTCCATAGCCGACAATGCTAAATCACCCCTCGAGCGTATTTTAAGCTGCAATAGCGTCGGGCGTAGGGCGTAAAAACACCTAGGTGTGAATGCAGCCTTACTGTCTTTCAGACCTTAGGGGGGCCACACTGTGGTCAATGGGAATAGAACATTTTACTGGCATCAGTGGGAGTAAATGATGCCCCATTGATGGTGTCAATGGGGCATTTAGGGAAAGGAATAGTGCCCCATTGTTGGTGTCGGTGTAAGAAATGGCACCTCATTTTTGGTGTCAGAGGGCAGAATAATGTCTCATATCAGTGGGATGAAGTGTGCCCCAAGGGCTGGATAAAGGCAGGCAAAGGGCCACATCCGGCGCCCAGGCCGCAGTTTGGAGACCCCAGGTTTAGAGGACTTTCAGAAACTGCAGATCTAATAGTGGAAATGAGGGGCAGAGAGTGTGGACAGAATACATTGTTGGCTGGTGATACGCTGCAGAAGACATTACTAAACTGGGAACATATTCCATGAGGCTAGTAGAGATTAAAAGGAGTTGTAAAGGAAATTTTTTTTTTTGCCTAAAATGAATGTCTGCAAGGTAGACAGACAGAATAGTTTAGAGATTCTGATAAAAAACGAGTAAATACCTATTAAATTCCTTCATCTATATCACCTCCGGCGTTCTAGTTTCTGTTCTCTCATTCACTTCCTGGTTTGCGGCGCTCGTTCATGTAAGAACTACATTTCCCAGTATGCATTGTGGCACGCCCGGTAATTCACACCTCCTTGAAGTCTCTAACACGTAGAGAGTGTCCTGCCACACAGATGTAGTTCCCAGGAGGGGGCGAGCACGTCACTGACCACCGCAGTAAAGCCTCCCTTCACGGTGGTGAGTAACAATCAGACAAGCAGGAAGTGAACAGAACAGAGAAGAAATAGAGCAACTTCTGAACAAAAATGAACAATGATTAAGTGAAAAGAGGAATGTCTGCAGGTAAAGGTTGCAAAAATTTTTTTTTTCCCTTTACAACCCCTTTAATACTAATACCCTAATCACTGTTCTCACTACAGACTGCTGAGGGCCGCACAGCAGATACCAAAATGCCACATACAGTCCTTAAGCCCCAGGTTGGACACCACCAGGGTTGTAGAGTCGGCATTGGCTACTCATCTTTGGAAATCACTTGTAATTTTGAAGCAAAACTGTTTAAAGCGGTAGCAAACTCTTAACCCTTTCAATACCGGGCTTTTATACCCACCTCCATACCGGGCCTATTCTGGCACTTCTCTCCAATCATCATTCTTTTGCTAGAAAATTACGCAGAACCCCAAACATTATATATATATTTTAGCAGACACCCTAGGGAATAAAATGGCGGTCATTGCAACTTTTTATCTTGTACAGTGTTTGTGCAATCATTTTTCAAACGCCTTTTTTTTGGAAAAACTAATGGTTTCATGAATTAAAAAATAACAAAACAGTAAAATATGAAAGATAATGTTACGCCGAGTAAAGAGTTACAGAGGAGGTCTAGTGCGAGAATTGTTGAACACGCTCTAACGCACGCGGCGACACCACCCATGTATGGTTTGAACGACGTTTACATACGTGGGCGGGACTTGCGTGTGCGTTCGCTTCTGAGCTCGAGCTACCGAGGACAGGAGTGTTTTATTTTTATTTTTTTATTTTACTTATTTATTTATTTTTTACACTTTTTAAAAAAAAAATTGTATCACTTTTATTCCTATTACAAGGAATGTAAACATCCCTTGTAATAGGAATAGTGTGTGACAGGTCCTCTTTATGGAGAGATGTGGGGGGGGGGGGGTCAATAAGACCCAACATCTCTCCTCCAGGCTGCAAAGCTTGAGATTGTGAAAAAAAACTCACCGATCTCAAGCTTACTAGCAGCAATTGCGTATTTGTTTACTTCCGGGTTCCTGGGCGTGACGTCATCACATCGCGTCCGGGCCTCCGACAGTCATAGAGATGACGGGTGACCATCTGGTCACCCGCCATCTCTATGCTTCCTATCCGACACAGTGCGATCCTTTCTCCGGGCCCCCGATGGCACGGGAGAGCCCGGAGAAGCTCCGAATAGCGGTGGGAGCGGTGGGGATGTCCCCTCCCGCCACCTATAAGAACAATCAAGCGGCGTAACCGCCGCTTGATCGTTCTTATGGTGCACAGGATTGCCGCCGGAACACAATGATATCTGAATGATGCCTCTAGCTGCAGGTATCATTCAGATATCACCGCACAAAGTCCAGGACGTCATATGACTATGTGCAGTATTGAAGTGGTTAAAAAAAAAAAAGTTTCATCCTGCGAGGCAAAGGCATAATGTGCTAGTATGCATCACATACTAGCACATTTTAAAGGACTCACCTTAAAACAAATCCCTCCAGCAGTGCACTGTCCCCGCTGCAGACAGAGCCTCCTGCCTTCGCCCAGACTTCCTTCCGTGTTTGCGGGCTGTGGCCACTTAATTGGCCGAGCCGCGATGACGTCATATACGGGAGTCTCTCCTGTGACACAGTGACGTCACCGGCTGCTGTTCACTAGAATATCTCCTTAACGATGCATGCTTAGGAGCAGGCTCGTCGCTACAGGACAGGCAAAACAAACAATTGCTTGGGGCCCCGAGCTGGCCTGGGGCCCTCAACTTCCCCTTCCCAGGCTGTAGCGTTGCCGAGCTCCTCTTCATTCCTCATGCAGTCCTGTCAGTCCGGCCAGGTACCGCGCGTGGTACAGGAGATTCAGTTTCCTGTTCCCGGCCGGACTGACAGGAAGTGCACACTGAGTGCTCACTTCCTTTCAGTCCAGCCAGGAACACAGGAAACTGAATCTCCTGTACCACACGGTACCCGGTCCAGCCCGGGTACTATCTGATTGGGAACTGGGGACCCATAATGATAGAACACCGGACTGACAGGAGGAAGAGGAGCTCGGCCACGCTACAGTGGCAGCCTACAGAGAAGAAGGAGATGAGAATAGAAAAACATAGGCACTAGGAAGGGGAGGAGGAGTAAGAACATGGGTGTAAAAATGTGTGTAGTGCTAACGTAGGCTTTGCGTGCGGGGGAGGTGCTTGGGGGGGGCCCCCATTTTGCTTGGGGCCCCCAAATTCCTTCAAACAGCCCCACTTAGGAGATATTCATTTTACCTATGAACAGGCTTTTTTATAAGCTTACTTGTAGGAAAAATTAAAATATGAGAGTTTACTAGCACTTTAAGATAGCCTGGTATACCTGGAAACAGAGCCGGGATCTCCTTGGCTGCTAACAGCATCCTATGAAATATTCATGTGCAGTCTTTTATTACTTGTCTGATAGCGATGATCACAGTGGTGCCAACAAAATTACAGACTTTGCTTTTGGTGACATTTTGTGGAACAGAAAAATCTCAATTTTTTTAGCCGTTTAGTTGAAATTTGCTTTAGAGGGGTTATAAACCTGATTAAAAAAACAAGCAAACCTGTAAGACAAAGGCATAATGAGCTAGCCTCTGTATCGCATACTAGCTCATTATCAAATACTTACCTTAGAATGAAGCCCCCGCAGCAGCGCCCGCATACCGCTGAGGAGCCTGACATCTTCCCCCGGCGTTTCTTCCGGGTGTGTGGTCTCCGGCGCTGTGACTGGCTGGAGCCGCGATGACGTCACTCCCGCACATGCGCGTGAATCTGCCGATTATGGCACATGATCCGGAAGAAACGGCACCGGCACTAGCGTTCAGAGCGCATGCGCCATGACGTCGGCGGCGCATGATTAAGAGATATTTACAGTATCTACAGGTAAGCCTTATTATATTATTACCTGTAGGTACAATTAAAAATTAAGACTTTACTTCCTTTTTAAAATAAATGTGTGTATTTGTGTGTTTTGTTTGAAGGATTTTTTTAACCACTTCCCGCCCGGCCAATAGCCGATTTACGGCAGGGAAGTGGTTATGAAATCGTGACTAGACGTTCTCAAACGTCTAGCACGATTTCATGCCGCACGCGCCCGTGCGGGCGCGCAGCGCGGCGATCGGTGATGCGGGGTGTCAGTCAGACACCCTGCACCTCCGATCTCGGTAACGAGTCTCCGGCGGAGCCTCGTTACCACGTGATCAGCCGTGTCCAATCACGGCTGATCACGATGTAAACAGGAAGAGCCGCCGACGGCTCTTCCTCACTCGCGTCTGACAGACGCATGTAGAGGAGAGCCGATCAGCGGCTCTCCTGACAGGGGGGGTTCGCGCTGATTGTTTATCAGCGCAGCCCCCCCTCGGATCGCCACACTAGACCACCAGGGTAATAAAAAAAAATACAAAAAAAAAATACAAAAAAAAAATGACAAAAATAAAATGACAAAAAAAAAAAGGGGGGCAGTAAAAAAAAATGATGCCAATCAGTGCCCACACATGGGCACTGATTGGCAACATTGATCCATCAGTGCCACCCCTCAGTGATCATCAGTGCCACCCCAGTGTCTGTCAGTGCCACCCCACAGTGCCAATCCATGCCCAGTGCCCACCTATCAGTGCCCACCTGTGCCACCTATCAGTGCCCACCTGTGCCGCCTATGAGTGCCCACCTGTGCCGCCTATGAGTGCCCACCTGTGCCGCCTATGAGTGCCCACCTGTGCCGCCTATGAGTGCCCACCTGTGCCGCCTATGAGTGCCCAGTGCTGCCTATGAGTGCCCATCAGTGCCGCCCATGAGTGCCCATCAGTGCCCAATACCAGCGCCGCCTATCAGTGCCCATCAGTGCTACCTAATCGGTGCCCATCAGAACTACCTCATCGGTGCCCATCAGTGCCACCTCATCGGTGCCCATCAGTGCCACCATATCAGTGCCCATAATTGAAAGAGAAAACATACTCATTTACAAAAAAATTAACAGAAAAAAATAAAAACTTTATTTTTTTTTCAAAATCTTCGCTCTATTTTTAGTTGTTGCACAAAAAAAAAAAAACCGCAGAGGTGATCAAATACCACCAAAAGAAAGCTCTATTTGTGGGGAAAAAAGGACGCCAATTTTGTTTGGGTGCAGTGTAGCATGACCGCGCAATTGTCATTCAAATTGCGACAGTGCTGAAAGCTGAAAATTGGCTTGGGCGGGAAGGTGCGTAAGTGCCTGGTATGGAAGTGGTTAAAGGGGGTTGTAAAGGAATTTTTTTTTTCCCTAAATAGCTTTTTACCTTAGTGCAGTCCTCCTTCACTTACCTCATCCTTCCTTTTTGCTTTTAAATGTCCTTATTTCTTCTGAGAAATCCTCATTTCCTGTTCTTCTGTCTGTAACTCCACACAGTAATGCAAGGCTTTCTCCCTGGTGTGGAGAAAGTCTCTTGAGGGGGCGAGCAGGAGAGTCAGGACGCCCACTAACACACAGCTCCTTTATCTGCAATGTAGAGAGCGTGCTGACTCTCCTGTAGGTGAGGTGAGCATGGCACTCCACACCAGGGAGAAAGCCTCGCATTACGGTGTGGAGTTGCAGACAGAGTTGCACACATCTCCTAACGCAGAACGCCGTACGTTGAAAGAACGGTGAACGCCGAATTTCAAACAAGTCCCGGACCCTTTTTCGATGCGTGTATCGGGCGGCTTCGGCGTTCGGCATAGCTGACAATGACTGTTAAAAAAAAAACGCGGTTAAAAAGGCCGCCTTTTGTCGCCGCAAATTGCGGTACAAAACGCTGCAATTTGTCGCCGCAATTCGTGGGACAAAACGCTGCAAATCACCTACACAAAGGTGTGAATGCAGCATAAATGTTAACCAGTGTTAAAGCGCTTGTATACCCGCTGGACAATGGAAGAGTACCGCTCCAAGCCCTGCGCCCTATGCTGTGCTCCCACCCTGTATTACTGACAGGTGCCGCTCCAAGCCCTGCGCCCTATGCTGTGCTCCCACCCTGTAGTACTGACAGGTGCCGCTCCAAGCCCTGCGCCCTATGCTGTGCTCCCACCCTGTAGTACTGACAGGTGCCGCTCCAAGCCCTGCGCCCTATGCTGTGCTCCCACCCTGTATTACTGACAGGTGCCGCTCCAAGCCCTGCGCCCTATGCTGTGCTCCCACCCTGTATTACTGACAGGTGCCGCTCCAAGCCCTGCGCCCTATGCTGTGCTCCCACCCTGTAGTGCTGACAGGTGCCGCTCCAAGCCCTGCGCCCTATGCTGTGCTCCCACCCTGTAGTACTGACAGGTGCCGCTCCAAGCCCTGCGCCCTATGCTGTGCTCCCACCCTGTATTACTGACAGGTGCCGCTCCAAGCCCTGCGCCCTATGCTGTGCTCCCACCCTGTATTACTGACAGGTGCCGCTCCAAGCCCTGCGCCCTATGCTGTGCTCCCACCCTGTATTACTGACAGGTGCCGCTCCAAGCCCTGCGACCTATGCTGTGCTCCCACCCTGTATTACTGACAGGTGCCGCTCCAAGCCCTGCGCCCTATGCTGTGCTCCCACCCTGTAGTACGACAGGTGCCGCTCCAAGCCCTGCGCTCTATGCTGTGCTCCCACCCTGTATTACTGACAGGTGCCGCTCCAAGCCCTGCGACCTATGCTGTGCTCCCACCCTGTATTACTGACAGGTGCCGCTCCAAGCCCTGCGCCCTATGCTGTGCTCCCACCCTGTAGTGCTGACAGGTGCCGCTCCAAGCCCTGCGCCCTATGCTGTGCTCCCACCCTGTATTACTGACAGGTGCCGCTCCAAGCCCTGCGACCTATGCTGTGCTCCCACCCTGTATTACTGACAGGTGCCGCTCCAAGCCCTGCGCCCTATGCTGTGCTCCCACCCTGTAGTACGACAGGTGCCGCTCCAAGCCCTGCGCTCTATGCTGTGCTCCCACCCTGTATTACTGACAGGTGCTGCTCCAAGCCCTGCGACCTATGCTGTGCTCCCACCCTGTATTACTGACAGGTGCCGCTCCAAGCCCTGCGCCCTATGCTGTGCTCCCACCCTGTAGTACTGACAGGTGCCGCTCCAAGCCCTGCGCCCTATGCTGTGCTCCCACCCTGTAGTACTGACAGGTACCGCTCCAAGCCCTGCGCTCTATGCTGTGCTCCCACCCTGTAGTACTGACAGGTGCCGCTCCAAGCCCTGCGCCCTATGCTGTGCTCCCACCCTGTAGTACTGACAGGTGCAGACTCTGCGCTGATCCGTGGAAAAAATAAATGTTCCTGGACTGCCGCACTCTGATAGGCGATTTATTGAAACAAAATGAACAAAGGATAAAATCCAAAGCTGTATGACATCCAAAAATTCATGCAACACTGCAATCAATAGTAGAAAGTGGACACAGGGGACAAAAAAGCTTACATGTTTCACATCATGGATAGATGCTTAGCAACACCCAATGCGGATCCCATTGGGTGTTCACACTTATGCGACCCAATTCCTGCACCATTTCACAGTTTGCACTTATCTGCGAACTGATCTGGGGGTGTCATTAACACCCCCAGAGCCATGCGAGCCTGTGTGCGATTCTGGTGCGATGCGGGAACCGGCACTGAATCGCAGGGTTTCCCACATCGCACTGGTGTGAACCGGGACTTTGTCAGGATGCTGAAGATACCGACATTGATTGATCTTCCTTACCGTATCTCCCTAGAGACAAGTCATGGCATACACTAAGAACTGGTCAGGGAAACTTATTTACATATTCAGGATTTGGAGAGTTCTCAGCAGGCAATACTGCAGCTTATATGTCCATCGCATGTCTCTATAGATGTGTATTTCACTTCCGGAGCTCTTCTTTAAACATAACTGAGAGAATTACACTGGGCCTTGCATCAGTTCTTTTTTTATGTTCAATACATTCATACTATCAAGTATGTAAGTGTACCACTGACGGGTCCAGAGATCACATGACTCCTCCCCCTGATATTGCCTTCATCTGATTTTCTCTACAGAAGGATTCCCTTCTAATTTCAGGATCACTGATTTTGGAACAAGATTTGGTGAACTCTTGGTGAATCGAACCTAGGCGCCTTGTCCATTACTTAGTGGTGCAACGGATCGTGACCAATCCGTGATCCGAACAGGTGATTGGCACACAACGCGCTCCGCTGCCTCGGCCTTAGGAAAGGCCGCGGCTTCGGCCTATCTCCGAAGCGGCAGCCATCTTGGTACACCCAGTGGCGGCTGCCTAGGTGCGCGCTGACGTCATCACCCCTGCCTCAACTGCTCGTGGATCTGATCTGGCCGGCTTCTATTCTGTGGGAGAGCTTGTGAATATTACAGTGGGGGAGATGTCTATTACAGCAGTGGGGGAGATGTGTATTACAGTGTGGGAGATGACGTGGATATTACAGCAGTGGGGAAGATGTCTATTACAGTGGGGAGATGGGGGCTCTGATGGGGGATTCTGATGTATGGGGGATTCTGGAGTAGGGTGACTCTGATGGGGGATTCTGATGAATGGGGAATCTAATGTAAAGGGGGCTTTGATGGGGGAATCTGATGTAAGGGGAGCTCTGATGGGGGAATCTGATGTAAGGGGGGCTCTGATGGGGGAATCTGATGTAAGGGGGGCTCTGATGGTGGAATCTGATGTAAGGGGGGCTCTGATGGTGGAATCTGATGTAAGGGGAGCTCTGATGGGGGAATCTGATGTAAGGGGGGCTCTGATGGGGGAATCTGATGTAAGGGGAGCTCTGATGGGGGAATCTGATGTAAGGGGGGCTCTGATGGTGGAATCTGATGTAAGGGGGGCTCTGATGGTGGAATCTGATGTAAGGGGGGCTCTTAAGGGGGAATCTGATGTAAGGGGGGTTTTGATGGGGGAATCTGATGTATGGGGGAATCTGATGTAAGGGGGCTCTTATGGGGGAATCTGTAAGGGGGGCTCTGATGAGGGAATCTGATGTAAGGGGGCTCTGATGGGGGAATCTGATGTAAGGGGGGCTCTGATGGGGGACCTGATGTAAGGGGGGTTTTGATGGGGGAATCTGATGTATGGGGGAATCTGATGTAAGGGGGCTCTGATGGGGGAATCTGATGTAAGGGGGGCTCTGATGGGGGAATCTGATGTAAGGGGGGCTCTGATGGGGGAATCTGATGTAAGGGAGGCTCTGATGGGGGAATCTGATGTGTACATTTATTATTTTTTTATTTTTTTTGCTAATCCGAAAAATGATCCGATCCGTGACTCTGATCCGAGAATCGATCCGATCCGTGAGTTTTTTGATCCGTTGCACCCCTACCATCACTACTACCAATGCTTTCATTCGCCGTTCTCTCCAACTTTGTTTAGGCATCACGCCCAGGGTCACCTGTTGGCTCAGAGATGACACAATCATGTAAATTCTGGTGCCTGTGCAGTTTTTTTCGGCAATTCGAAAATAAGAATGAAAATCCGAAAATTCAAAAGAACAAAAATCCAAAAAATGTAATACCAGAAAATCTGAAATAATGACTAACTAATAAGAACTTAAAGGGGTGTTCCAGCCAAATGTAATGTTTATTAAAAGTCAGCAGCTACAAAAAGTGTAGCTGCTGGCTTTTAATAAACATTCACTTACCTTCTCCACGTTCCAGCGACGCGCCGACCGGGGCTCCGCTCCTCTCCCCCCCCCTCCCCGGCCGGCGTCTTCATTCCGACTGTGGGCACCCAGCCGTGATAGCCTTCGCCTAACCAGCCCCTCGGCGGAAGGAGGAAGTTGGACAGGAAGTCCCACTCCTCCTGAAGCCCCCCCCCCCCCCCCCCAAAAAAAAATGACATGCCAAATGTGGCATGTAAGGGGGCGTGGAGTGGATTAAGCGGAAGTTCCATTTTTAGGTGGAACTCCGCTTTAACTATTAAATATAGGTTTTACAATTTCCCTTCAAATTTGGCTGTTAGTGAACCTAACGAATACGAATTGATCTGAAGTTACGAATTATCCCTAATAACGAATGCAACTAAACCAATGGAACGTATCAAATTAAATAATAATAAATAATAAAAACGTATTATTATTTCATTACGTTTCCATTTGTTTGGATGCAGCATTCATTATTTCGGATACTTCGTAACTTCAAATAAATTCGTATTCGTTATGTTCACTAAGGAAATTCCAATGCCTATACAGTAAGACCTTGGATTGCGAGCATAATTTGTTCCGGAAACATGCTTGTAATCCAAAGCACTTGTATATCAAAGTGAATTTCCACATAAGAAATAATGGAAACGCAAATGATTCGTTCCACAACCTTTTATTCATAGGTCCTTCAGTTTATAGTTCATATAAAAAGATTATAGTGATAGGTTGTGTAACCATAAAATGTCCATCTATAAATGGAAGCCTCCACAAGGGGATTAGAAGCAAAATCCAGCAGGAGCCACAGAGTATAAAAGAGAAGAGAGGCGCCTCTAAGTGTAGCAATAAGGTTACATTTAAATGCTCTTGCAAAGCGCGGTTACGTACACCACGTTCGACGGCACTCTGTTCCATTGAAGCTCCGTCTCATAACTTGCTTCTGAGCATGCGCGGGTTTAATAACGTCGTTTTAAACGTCGTTTTGCCCACACACAATCATTTTTTATGACAAAAAACGACATTCAGAAAAACGACATAAAAAATTCAAGCATGTTCGAATTTTTTTTTGGTCGTTTATTTGAAGACCTAAAACAACGTTTTGCCCACACACCATCATTTTAAATGACGTTTTTTACACCGTCATTTTTTTCCATCACAAAAAACGACCGTGTGTATGCGGCATAAGTATGCAGGCATCCTGGGTAAAGCGATCCACGTAGACCATCCTCCTCACCGCTGTCAGTCTGCAATCGTGACTGGGAAGACTACCCTGTAGGCTCATGGGCCCCTACTAATAATGACTATATATACAACTCATTATACATTAGTGTGATAATCAGTGGAGAGAATTTCCTTATACAGTAAAACCTTGGTTTGAGAGTAACTTGATTTGAGAGCGTTTTGCAAGAAAGCAAAATGTTTTAGTACAAGCGATGTCCTGATATAAGAGTAGCGTCACATCACAACTGAGTATAAAAAAGAAGAGGCGCCTCTAAGTGTACCATTTTGGTTACATTTAATGAAGGTACAACATTTAGCAACTTATTGCTACACTGAGGTGGCGTACACCCGACCGAGAAACTCGTCGGGCGAAACTCATCGTTCCGCCCGTCGAGTTCCTAGTTCGGCAGTCAAAAAGCTTGTCGAGCCAATTTTTCCCATTGCCCATCGAGGACATGGAGAACCTGCTCTCTTTTTGGCTCGACGAGTTCAACGGGTGGTCGGCGAAAAGTGTACACACGACCGGTTTTCTCGGCAAAATACGTCTCCCATCGAGGTTCTTGCTGGATTCTGCCGAGAAAATCGGTCGTGTGTACACGGCCTTAGAGGCTCCTCTCTTCTCTCTTATACCATGTAAAAAAAAAATGCTTTGATATACAAGTGCTTTGGATTACAAGCATGTTTCTGGAATAAATTATGCTTGCAAACCAAGGTTTTACTGTACTTGTGGACATTGGAAAGAATTTCCCCCCCCCCTTACGGAGAGATAAAAAGATCAATGTGTCAGTGGGAACTTATCTGAGAGGCAGAAATTGCTCAAGGAACCTCTAGAATCCTCCTTGAGGAACCCTTAAGTTCCATAGAACCCTGGTTGAGATACATTGAGGTAGAGATTTGCTACAGTTGCAATGGTGCAGCCTGATCACTGCAGGGAGGGAGACTGAGGAAATGCTTTCTCCTACCTGCAGCAGACCAATGACATCGTCTTAGCCTAGGCAAAGTCACTGGACTGAAGGATAGTTTTTCATTGATATAACACAAAGATTGATGTTGATTTACCAAAACTGGAGAGTGCAATATCTGCAGCTGCTGTACATGCTAGCCAATCGTCTTCTAGCTTCAGCTTGTTAAATGAAGCTTTAGCCTTGTACACATGACCGGTTTTTCCGGCAGGAAAGACTCTGCCGGGAATCCCGACGGGAAAATAGAGAACCTGGCTCTCTATTTTCTCGTCGGGATTCCCGGAAGAGTGTTTCCTGCTGAGAAAACCGGTCGTCTGTATGGTTACCTGTCCGAAGGTAACTCCGCGCATGCTCGATAAGCCTTCGACGCATGCGCGGTAGCATACAAGGTGTAGCAAGATGGCGGCGACGGCATCGAATGTGACGAGCGCTGGCTTGTTGTAGTCGATGACGTCACCGCATTCTTGCCATTCAAAGAATGGCGGTTCTTTTGAGTGGCCGTCTGTATGCACGGCTTGGCAGGCCAAGCTTGTGAAGAATCCCGTCGGGGAAAACCAACGTTTTTTCCCTGACGGGATTCCAGGCCATGTGTAATGGGCTTTTGACAATAAAACCTGGAAGCTGATTGGTTTCAATGCAGAACGGCACCAGATTTTGCGCCAGTTTTAGTAAATCAACCCCATTGTATTGTTTCTATATATTGTGATGTCAAGAATTTATTGATGTAGATGAAGTTACCGAACAGTCCACTTTGAGACTGTAAAGCGGTCTGTGAAGTGTTAACTGGTAGTAGTGTAGGGTGTCACATGCCGCAAGTGTGTAAAAATTCCCAGAGTCACATTTACTCGTTGTGTGTGTGTGTGACGGAGGCGTGGGCTGTGTGACAGACAGCATTCCGCAGATTTCATGAGCGAGACATTGCGACTCGTCCAACGTGGGGGAGTGTTCCGTCTAAAAATACGATATATTTTTATGGATGAGGAGCAAACCTTCGCAGGGAGGGATTCTGGACTGCGCTGTAGTGCGACTCCAGATGATCTGGAAGCAAAATGCATCCAATCCTAAAAATAGACTTAAAGGGGGTCTCCGCTTTCAGAGAGAAAAGAGAGATGGTACACTTGTCCACTTTCTGCTGATTGGCAGGTGCCTCCAAGTCAGGACTCTAAATGATTGGTTTATTTATTAGCACTAGTGAGCTTAAAGGGGTGTTCCAGCCCAAAATTGTGTTTATTAAAAGTCAACAGCTACAAAAAGTGTAGCTGCTGGCTTTTAATAAACACTCACTCACCTGCTCCTGCGTTCCAGCGACGCGCCGACCGGGGCTCTGCTCCTCTCCCCCCCTTCCCAGCCGGCGTCTCCATCTCGACTGTGGGCACCCAGCCGCGACAGCCTTCGGCTTCACGGCCGGGCACCCACTGCGCATGCGCGAGCCGCACTGCGCATGCGCGCGCGCCGCGCTGCTGATTGGAGAGGCGATCGCATGGGACCTGTCAGTGTCCCATGTGATCGCCTACAGGGAGGGGCTGGTGTAGGCGATTAAGGCTTAATTGCCTAACCAGCCCCTCGGCGAAAGCAGGAAGTGGGACAGGAAGTCTCACTCCTACTGAAGCCCCCACTCCCCCCCAAAAAAAATTACATGCCAAATGTGGCATGTAAGGGGGAGGGGAGTGGATTAAAAAAAAGTAAAAATTTAGGGTGGAACTCCTCTTTAATATCCCTGATAGAGAGTACATTATGCTATTTAGAATCATTCCAAAATACTAATGTAAAGTAGAGAATGAATGTAAAGCTGAAAGCAATAGTGAGGCTGCCATTGCTGGCCACCTTCGGACTTGCTTACCACCGAAATGTGAATTGCCTGCCTGTCTTACTGAACTGAGGTCTCAGCAAGAGTCAGAGCTCCCGATCTGAAGTACATCACAGGGCCGATCCTAGGGTCACAGGCGCCTGGGTGCAGAAATATTTCTGGCGCCCCCTCATGGGCGTCATCGTGTTACTAACTCCTCCCCTTTACAAATGTTTCTATAGCAACGACTCAACCACAGAGATGCTCCCCCACAAAGTCTTCATTAACCTGGGATCCTTACATGATCTCTTAACAATAAACAAAATACAGGAAGAGGACACAGAGAGGGCTTCTTTTAGAGAGTCTGTTAGATGTTTGGTGCCCCCACCTCTGCAGGTGCCTGGGTGCAATGCACCCTGTGCACCCTGCCTAGGATCGGCCCTGGTACATCAGGCCAGTGACTCTGAAAACACTGAAGCCTTTGAATCAACGTGACGGGCAATAAGCGGAGCGGGTCATGCTGATTGGCAGGGGTTTGCAGGAGGTCAAACTGATTGGTTGAGGTTGGGGGTGAATCACGCTGATCAGCAAGGGTTCAGAGGAGACCACACAGACTGCCAGGGGTTTAGAGTGTGTCACGCTGATTGGTGGGGGTTTAGGATGGGTAATACTGATCACCAAGGGTTTGGAGCAAGTCACATTGATTGGTTGGGTTTTGGGTTGGATCACACAGGGAAGCAAGGATACAGAGCAGGTCACACTGATGCCAGGGGTTCAGGGTGGGTCAAACCAATAAGGGTTCACTGGTTACACTAAATGGTGGGGGTCAGTAACTCTGAAAATACTGAAGCCATTGGATGAACATGACAGGCAATATGTAGAGCAGGTAATGCTGATTAGCAGGTGTTTGCAGCAGGTCAATCTAATTGGTGTGGGTTTGGGTTGGGTCAAGCTGATTGGTGGGGTTCAAGGTGGGTGGCACTGGTCATCAAGGCTTCGGAGCGAGTCACATTAATTGGTTGGGGCTTGGGTTGGGTCACACTGTGAAGCAAGGGTTCGGAGCAGGTCACATTGATTGGTCGAGGTTTGGGTTGGGTCACACTGGAAAACAAGGGTTCAGAGCAGGTCACACTGATTGCCAGGGGTTTGGGGTGGGTCAAACTGATAAGGAAGGGCTCATTGGTCACACTGATTGATCGGGGTTTGAGTTGGGTCATGTTGAGCTGTAAGGGTTCGGAGCAGGTCACATTGATTGGTTCAGGTTTGGGTTGGGTCACACTGCAAAACAAGGATTCAGAGTAGGTCACAGTGATTGGCAGGGGTTTGGGATGAGTCAAACTGATAAGCAAGAGCTCATTGGTCACACTGATTGGTCAAGGTTTGGGTCACAATTTTCGAAGCAGGTCACATTAAATGGTGGGGATTTGAGTTGCATTACACTGAGCAGCAAGGGTTGAGAGCAGGTCATGCTAATTGGCAGGTGTATAGGGTATGTCACACTGATCAGCAATGGTTCAAGCATGTCACAGTGACCCGTGGGGGTTTGGGTTGGGTCACACTGAGCAGAAAGGGTGTTTGGGTTGGGTTATGCTGCTCTTTAAGGCCTTGTACACACGAGGGAATAAATCCGCTGAAGATGGTCCGACGGACCATTTCAGCGGAAAAATCCCCTCGTGTGTAGGGGCAAACGGACGCTTTTTGCCGGATTCATCCGGCGGAAAAATTCCAAAGCATGCTTTGAAATATTTCTGCCGGATAGCTGGCTGGCAGATATGTCCGCTGGTTAGTACGGCAAACCAGCGGACATATCTTGCCGCACATGCGTCGTATCCTGTGAATGGATCCGACGCATGCGCGCGGAAGTGTTTACTTCCTGGTGCGGTGACGTGGCGGCGTCAACGTCACCGCCGCGTCACCGCGCTGTCCGCCGGTGGGGAATTTGATCCGATGGTGTGTACAGCCATCGGATCAAAACATCCCGGCGCAAATATACGCTGTAAACGGTCCGGGGACCGTTTACAGCGGATATTTCCCGTCGTGTGTACAAGGCCTTAGGGTTCGTAGCAGGTCATGCTGATTGGTGGGAACATGGGGTGTGTCACATGGATCGGCAACTTTTCAAGTGGGTTACACTGATCAGTGGGGGTTCAGAGAAGGTCACACTAATAAGTAGACATGTGCATTCGTTTTCGTTAGAATGCATTTTCATCCGAAAATCGTTTTTTTTCGTTATCGTTTTAACAAACGATAACGAAAGCGCAAGAAACGAAAACCCGAAAGATCCGACATTAAAAATGCTTTATTTTCGTTTTCGTTGCGGTAAAAACTCTATATAGAGAGATTCGACATTATAGGGAAAAGATTCAACATTATAGGGAAAAGATTCGACATTATAGGGAAAAGATTCGACATTATAGAGAAAAGATTCGACATTATAGGGAAAAGATTCGACATTATAGGGAAAAGATTTGACATTATAGGGAAAAGATTTGACATTATAGGGAAAAGATTTGACATTATAGGGAAAAGATTTGACATTATAGGGAAAAGATTTGACATTATAGGGAAAAGATTAGACACTATAGAAATAATAGATTCGACATTACAGAGATTAGATTTCGATTTATGAGAAAATAGATTCGACATTATTACTAGTCATACAACATTAGCATTCTTGTAGGCGGAATATTCGAACGGAAATGTACGATTCGACGTTCCGTCGAATATTCTTTTGACCATTCGACAGAAACCAAATATTATTGGATTTTCGGACGAAAGCTATTCCCCAACGAAAAACGAAATAGATCAAAACGATTTTCGGGAGTAACTAAATAAATGTATTTTCCAAACGAAAATGGAAAAACTAAACAAAATATTTCAGTCTGCACATGTCTACTGATAAGCAAAGGTTTGGAGCAGCTAGATTGATCGGCGAAGATTTGGAGGCGGTCATCTGGATCAGCTGGGTCCTGAACAGGTCACACTGATAGGGATTCAAAGCAGGTCCTATTGATCGGCACAGGTTTGGGGTGTGTCCTGGCAATCGGTGTGGGTTCAGGATGAGACATACTGATTGTTGGGAAATAACGGCGAGTCATGCCAATCCAGGTTGTACAAAAGATGAAATCAGATTGCAAATGTTGGGAAATACAACCAGAACCCGTCAAGGGGGAAAAAAATTGCATAAATACAGAAGATTAAAGAGGACCTGTACTTAAAAATGTAATAAATATATTGTGAGGGTTTAGTAAATGGTAACAGAGGGGCTGCAATGCTTACCTTTCCTTTTTTTTTTTTTTTTACTATATTGATGTTAAAGTTGTATATTGTACTCTATAAACAATTCATACCAAGCTATCTGACCATTTGTACCAGGCGCTCTTTACTTTATACCTGTAAGCAGGTGATTCCAAGTGGGTTCTAAAGGGTTAACAGTTTTCTTTTACAGTGCTCATGCCCTCAGGTTAACCGGGTCAATCATGTTGCAAATTGTTAAAATGCCTCAATGTGTCCTGAAGTTGACCCGCTGAGCTGGTGGTGTCTGAGAAGGAGGGGTTAACGCTTCTGGCCATGTTTTGCCACTCTTTTCAGAAGTTTACTGCCCCCTGCAGGTCAACCATATAAATAAGGGCTCATTAGTGCCCTGGAAGGTTGGTCCGGGGAATGTCGTCCAAAATTCTGCTGTTTCTCTGTAGGAGTAGACCCCACCCTGGGAGGGGGGGGGGGGTGGGGGTTGGAGCCCCTTTGGGGTTCCCAGTGGGGACTGGAACCCATAGATACCTATGGACTTATATCTGCCAGTCCTGGGGTTGAATTACTAAGGCCAAATAGGCTGTTCACATTGCAAGTGAAGTTGCACTTTGCAAGGGACTTGGTGAATGAGATGATATTCTACTTCCATCATCCAATCATATGCAAGCAAAAAAGTGTAAGCAGTATGGCCACAAATTACAAATAAGTTAACTGTGCAAGTGTACTGCTTGCTTCTAAGTTGGAAATCCTTCCTTATTGCTGATTTCTCGTGACCACAGCTCATGCCTATGGTTTAGCCCAGGGGAAGGCAACCTTCGGCCCTCCAGCTGTTTTGAAACCACAAGAGACATGAGACATTGTAAGACTATGACAATCACAGGCATGACTGCTGGAGGCAGCGGCAGGATGGGATTTGTAGTTTCACCACAGCTGGAGTGCTGAGGTCGCCTACCCCTGGTTTAGGCATTGGCAAGTCCAGTTGCAGTGAGTCCCCACTAGGGTGCTTTAAGCCCCGTGTACATATCCTTAAAATGATTCTGTCCTGAGAAAAGTAAAGGTCTGCCATTGCTGGCCTTATTCTGGAAATGCTGGTTGCCTGGCTGTGTCTGGTCTGCCATCAATACCTTTTAAGCATGGCTTTTTTTCTCAGAGAATGGGTGCAGGAACTCCCCCGAGTCCACCCCCTACCCACCTCTGAGCACCATTCCTTGGTTCCACCCCCTACCCACCTCTGAGCACCATTCCTTGGTTCCACCCCTACCCACCTCTGAGCACCATTCCTTGGTTCCACCCCCTACCCACCTCTGAGCACCATTTATTGGTTCCTCCCCCTACCCACCTCTGAGCACCATTCCTTGGTTCCACCCCCTACCCACCTCTGAGCACCATTCCTTGGTTCCACCCCCTACCCACCTCTGAGCACCATTCCTTGGTTCCACCCCCTACCCACCTCTGAGCACCATTCCTTGGTCCCCACCTACCTCCTAGCACCATTCTTTGGTTTCACTCCCTACCCACCTCTGAGCACCATTCATTGGTTCCAACCCCTACCCACCCCTGGGCACCATTCCTTGGTTGCACTCCCTACTCACCTCTCAGTAATGGATACAGAACCAAGTATCAATTTGTGGTGCTAAGTAATTTGTATATCATAGGAAGTAAAATCGATCCCCTGTAGCCAGCAACAATAGAGTTCCCCCAGCAACAACAGACTCTGAACAGCTAGCAACAATAGACCCCTCCCTCAACAGTTGATGTCTCACAGCAACGATTGTCTCCCAGTAGCATAAGAGCCCCCCAGCAACAATAGATCCCCTAACAGTGATAACTGACCTCCCCAGCAACAATAGACCATCCCCCTGTAAAAATAGATCCCCTCCAGCAGCAATAGATCCCCCCAGCAGCCACCATTAATAGACCCTCTAACACACCCCAGCAACTCTTGCAATTACATACATTCAGAGCTGGAGGTGCCGGAACTGCGTTCCCTCGCATTCCAGCTGAAAAAAAGCCCTGCCTTTAAGCCATAGACCTGAAACAAAAATATGGTAACTCTTTATCGCTATACTTGTTCTGGGCCAGAGACATCAAAAGCATGGGAGCCAAAGCCGAAGCATCAACATGACAACCTGGGAACTGTTCCAAAACAGGGGGTCAGAAATGGCGGCCGCCATACATTTCTCATGACAGAGTCACTTTATGTACATGGAAATGACCCATACACTCTAAGGAAATGTCTTGAAGCAATTGGGCTTCATTAGTTTGAGTGATTGCATCAGATGGCTGCTTCTCCCTTTGAAACTGTGTCTTTGCTTTACCGACAGCAGGGCAACACGCCAAATGTCCAATATAGAGAGTAGAGGAGGTTGCCTGTAATGACAGTTCATTGCGGGGGGGGGGGAGGGTTGTCTACCTTGTTAGCACTAAAATGCTCCTTCCAATAACACAACTCAATGCTTTTGCTTTTTATATGTTACTGAGAGGCAGCGGAACCAAGAATAGACGTGTCTGAGGGAAGAACGGGTCTCGTTGCCCGAAAGATTCTTCCTTTCGCTCTCCCATGAGGTTCTAAAAGCATGGAACAGACAATCTGATTGGCTGATTGGCAGGCATAAGTGTTCTTCACTTTTTATTCACGCGGACCCTTGTGACTGAACTAGTATTTAAAAATTAACAAATTCGAATTTTATCCCCTGAGCATGGAGGCATTTGTCCCGTGGGACAGTTCTTCTAAAATATGTTGGGATGATGGCCCTGAGTGAGGAATATATGATCGATCAATCATCGATCAGAGAAGGACCCGCGGGTAGAGAGGAGTTCTAGTCTGTAGAACAAAAATAAAAGTCAGCAGCTACGAATACTGTAGCGTCTGACTTTTAATATTAGGATGCTTACCTGTCCAGGGATCCTGCAATGTCGGTGCCCCTAGCTGATTCGTCAGGTGCTGGTGCCGCCATCTGTAATAAGGGAAACAGGAAGTAAAGCCTTGCTGCTTTACAGCCTGTTTCCTACTGAGCATGCGCAAGTCATGCTGCACTTTCTGAATGGTCCTGCCATCTTCTAGGACCTCTGCGTGTCCCAGAGGGCAGTGGGGGGAAGGTGGAGGGGGTGGAAATTTCGTAGCTCGCCGATCTTCCCCGTAAGTGGGAGTGGTTTACCAGTCAAAATACCAGATCCCCCCAAAAAGTGCCAAATATGGCAATGGAGGGGAAGGGTGCGAACAAGCAGAGCTTCCACTTTTGGGAGGAGCTCCGCTAAGTGAAAATGTCCAAATTGGGCCCAATTAGCCATTTTTCCTCCCCGGTGTCATGTGACTGGTTAGTGTTACAAGGTCTCAAGCGCCCAGAGGCGATTTAATTTGCATGTGCATTGCTGCGCTATATAAGTTTCTCACTCACTCACTCACTCACTCTCAGGTGTGAATGGGGATCAGGTGTGTTACATTTGGTGTTATCGCTCTCACTCTCTCATACTGGTCACTGGAAGTTCAACATGGGACGTCATGGCAAAGGACTCTCTGAGGATCTGAAAAAAAAAAATGTTTCTTTTACATAAAGATGGCATAGGCCAGTGATGGCGAACCTTGGCACCCCAGATGTTTTGGAACTACATTTCCCATGATGCTCATGCACTCTGCAGTGTGGTTAAGGCATCATGGGAAATGTAGTTCCAAAACATCTGGGGTGCCAAGGTTCACCATCACTGTCCTAGGCTATAACAAGATTGCCCAGACCCTGAAACTGAGCTGCAGCATGGTGGCCAAGACCATAGAGGACTGGTTCCATTCAAGGCCTCCCCATGGTTGACCAATGAAGTTGAGTACACGTGCTCAGCGTCATATCCAGACGTTGGGCCAGATCCACATAGAGAGTGGCGCTGGCGTAGCCTATCTAAGTTACACTACGCCGCTGTAAGTTATCCTTATCCACAAACAATTTACGCTGTAAGTTACGGCGGCGTAGTGTAATTGTTGCGGCGTAAGGCCGCGCAATTCAAATCAGAAAGCTGTGGGCGTGATTTAATGTAAATCAGCTTGACCCCACGTAAAGAATATTTTTTACGGCACATGCGCCGTCCATGGAGATATCCCAGTGCGCATGCGCAAAATCACGTCGAAAATAGTCAATGAAAACGACGTGAACGTAACTTACGCAAATCCCTATTCGCGAACGGTTTACACAAACGTCGTGAACGACGGAAAATTTGACGCTGGCCCGACGTCCATACTTAACACTACGTACGCCTCTATACAGCAGGGGTAACTTTACGCCGGTCCTACCCTTACGCAAACGACGTAAAAACACTGTGCCGGGCGTACGTACATTCGTGGATCAGCGTATCTAGCTCATTTGCATATTTTACGTGGAACAACAACGGAAGCGCCCCTAGCGTCCAGCGTAAATATGCAACTAAGATACAACAGTGTAATAGACTTACGCCAGTCGTATTTTAGCGTAATTCTGGCGTATCTTGTTTTGTGCCTGTTGTCTTTGGGAAATAGACGTATTAGTGCTGCCAGCATTGCTGCAGAGGTTGAAGGGGTGGGGGGTTGGCCTGTCAGTGCTTAGACCATACGCTGCACACTGCATCAAATGTTAGCGACCTTGCGCTCCTCAACTTTCCGTTTGAGGATGCCCCACAGATGCTTGAATAGGGTTTAGGTCTGGAGACATACTTGGCCAGTCAATCACCTTTACCCTCAGCTCCTTTAGCAATAACACATGCTGGGCATTATATACATCCCTGCTCCCTATTCTGGCCTGCCAATAGAGTGTCCGGCTGGAGCAGGTCTTCCTTGTGTGCAGCTCCCAGCCTCCCCCGACAATATATGCAGATGTATGTAAGTTTGTATGTATGCTTTAGCCCACAGAAATGTGTCCCAACCATGTAAGAACTAGTTGGATGTTTTTGCCCCTACCCCTCTTCCTGAACAACAGTTCCCAGTCTTCCACCTCTAGTGAGTGTACATCCCCTACTCCAGTGCAGCTTACCAGGCTGTGGACTTTGGTTGAACATCATCACTCTTGGGGTTCTCCTGGTGTTTCCCCATCTCCTCCTGTAAGCTGTGCACATGTGTGTGTTCTTAGTTCTAAGGCTGGTTGATGGGAGAATCAAGCAATTTGCTTTCCATCAACACAATCAGGCCTCGTACACACGACCGGTTTTCTCGGCGGCATCCATCAAGAAACTTGATGGGAGACGTATTCTGCCGAGAAAACCGGTCGTGTGTACACTTTTCGACCAGAAAACTGTCGAGAAACTCGTCGAGCCAAAAAGAGAGCATGTCTTCTTTTTCCTCGACGGGAATGGAAAAAATTGGCTCGACGAGTTCCCTCGACAGCCGAAATAAGAAACTTGACGAGAAAAACGACAGTTTCTCGGACGTGTGTACACGACCTCAGTGTTGATGGGGGAATCCCTGCTGCTGTGCTGTTGTATTCTGACAGCAGGAGGTTTCCGAGCCATCGGAGGACAAGGACCACTAGCGGAAGCAATAGCTGTCAGCAGTAATGGAAAAAAAAAAAACGGACAGGCTGGTTGTACTTTATGTTAATCGATAGATTAATCAAATTTCAGCTGGTTCCTACTGAACCAGTTGACTTTCAAGGCAACTATGGCCGGCTTAAAGCAGAACTTCACCCAAAAGGGGAAGTTCTGCTCTTTTTCCTCCTCCTCGACCTCTTCCTTTACATTTGGCACATTATTTAGTTGGGGGGGGGGGGGGGATTGCCCAATTTTGACAGATACCCGCTCCCCTACTGGGACCAGTGATGTGTCTGTAGGAGCAATCAGAAGACGCAGCAGGACTCGCACATGTGCAGTTGAAGTCCAGCTGTGAAGCCTCAAGGTTTCACTGCCAGTTTCCCTTAGTGAAGAATCGGCTCGGGTGAGGACATCACTGGATTCCAAGGGCAGGTAAGTGTCCTTATACTAAAACCACTTACGGACCGCCCGCCGCAGGAATATGTTGGCTGTTACCATAAACCCAAAATCCTCTTCTTCTGAGGGCGGTCCTCTACAAGATAAAAATGGTCTCTGTGGCGGATACGCTGCAAGATCACTTTTATCAGCTGCGGGAGAGGGGCCCCCCCTCCTGCCGCTCTCCGGTGCCCTCCGCCCGCGATCTGGTCCTGTCTCTGCCTGGGTATGGAGACGAGTGAGGTGAAGATTGCCCCCACCGTCTCCATATCATTGCAGGGCGGAAGCGACATCAAAGCTTAATTTCTGCCCATACCTCCTAAAGGGAAAAAAAAAAAACTTTTTTTTTTTTTTTTTTTTAGCTTAAATATGAGATCTGATGTCTTTTTGACCCCCAGATCTCATATTTAAGAGGTCCTGACATTCCTTGTAATAAGAATAAAAGTGACCCATTTTTTTTTTTAAATAACAGTGTCAAAATAAAGTAATGAAAAAAAATAAGAAAACAAAAAGTTTTAAAGCGCCCCGTCCTGACGAGCTCGCGCGTAGAAGCGAACACATATGTAAGTAGCGCCCGCATATAAAAACGGTGTTTAAACCACACATGTAAGGTATCGCCATAATTCAGTTGGGTATCAATTTACTTGGCGTAACATTATCTTTCACAGTATAATTTTTTTTTAATGTTGTCTTATTTTTTAATTCAAAAAAGTGATTTTGTTTAAAAAAAAGTGTGCTTTAAGACCGCTGCGCAAATACGGTGTGACAAAAAGTATTGCAACGATTGCAATTTTATTCTCCAGGGTGTTAGAAAAATATATGTATAATGTTTGGGGGTTCTAAGTAATTTTCTAGGAAAAAATTACTTTTAACTTGTAAACACCAAATCTCCGAAAGAGGCTCAGTCCTTAAGTGGTTAAAAGTCAGCATCTACAGTATTTGTAGCTGCTGAGTTTTTGTGGGGCAGCTTGGGGCTTCTCTTTAAGACTGCACAGTCACTTAATGCCACAAATCTCAACTAATGATCAGGAAACAATTAGCATGTTTTTGGATCATGGGATCGCCATGGCAGCTAATCACATCGATCACTTGAGATTTGTTTAGAAACAAACCTGCAGGCTGCAGCTGTCACTTGGCCTTCTGTTAAAGAAGTCACATGCAGCTCATGCTGAAGTCGCACTGGGATGTTGGCGTCAAAGTCGCGGCACCATGAACCAGGCCTAATGGAGGGCAAGCCCTCCTATGGGAACACTAGTTCTGGTTACTTCGGAAGGCCCCAATGGAATCCCTTAGCCTGCAGGGTTTTCTACTTACTTCTTCTTTTGGCTATGGAACAGGACATGTCATGAAGGTAAACCACCCCAGTGGGACACTGGGGTGGTTTAAACCTGACAGGGGTTATGACCCTCCCTTTAGGTTTGCCACCTGTCCGGGATTCAGATCCTGTGTCCGGGTTTCTAAAATCTGGACACATCAGTGGCAACCATGCAGCACCAGTCCTCCTATCCCCGTCTCCCCTCCTGTCAGCTTACAGTGCTTTTATTTATATTGGTAGGGGAGGCACATTAAGTGGGGTACAGACTGACCTTGGGGAGATTATATTGGGGACATATGGACCTGGGGGGGGATGTACTGAGGACAGACTGACCATGGAGGGATTATACTGGAGCACAGACTGACTTGTGTGGGATGTACTGGGAACAGACTGACCAAGGAGGGATTATACTGGAGCACAGACTGACCTGGGTGGGATTATACTGGAGGACAGACTGACCTGGGTGGGATGTACTTGGGACAGACTGACCTGGGTGGGATGTACTTGGGACAGACTGACCTGGGTGGGATGTACTTGGGACAGACTGACCTGGGTGGGATGTACTTGGGACAGACTGACCATGGAGGGATTATACTGGAGGACAGACTGACCATGGAGGGATTATACTGGAGGACAGACTGACCATGGAGGGATTATACTGGAGGACAGACTGACCATGGAGGGATCATACTGGAGGACAGACTGACCATGGAGGGATCATACTGGAGGACAGACTGACCATGGAGGGATTATACTGGAGGACAGACTGACCATGGAGGGATTATACTGGAGGACAGACTGACCATGGAGGGATTATACTGGAGGACAGACTGACCATGGAGGGATTATACTGGAGGACAGACTGACCATGGAGGGATTATACTGGAGGACAGACTGACCATGGAGGGATTATACTGGAGGACAGACTGACCATGGAGGGATTATACTGGAGGACAGACTGACCATGGAGGGATTATACTGGAGGACAGACTGACCATGGAGGGATTATACTGGAGGACAGACTGACCATGGGGGGATTAACGTGTCCCAGGTCTTTTACAACTGTAAACTGCAGAAAGAAAACTGCTGTGCGCCACTAAAGTGTTCGGGTTTGGCTTGATCAAAAGGTGGCAACCCTACCTCCCTTACTCCATTCAAAATGAAAAAAACATTTTGCCTATAGCTCTACTTTAAATTTTCGTTTTTCCTTTTGAGTGAAAGCGATAATGCGGGGGATTTACTAAAACTGGAGAGTACAGAATTTGGTGCATCTGTACATGGGAGCCAATAAGATTTGGGGGTCTTAATTAAGACGGTCAGATGATGAGACCGTAGATCCTGATAAGAAGGTGCTTTAATTATCCACTTGAGCCCCGAGCCTGTTTTTCAGATTCGGTGCTTACGAGACTAAAACAGTTTTTTTTGCTAGAAAATTATTTAAAACCCCCAAACATTATATATTTTTTTTCTAACACCCTAGAGCAGGGGTGTCAAACTGGCGGCCCTCCAGCTGTTCCGAAACTACAAGTCCCATCATGCCTCTGCCTGCGGGAGTCATGTTTGTAACTGTTAGCCTTGCAATGCCTCATGGGACTTGTAGTTTTGCAACAGCTGGAGGGCCACCAGTTTGACACCCCTGCCCTAGAGAATAAAATGGCAGTCATTGCAATACTTTTTCCCACACCGTATTTGCGTAGCGGTCTTACAAGCGCACTTTTTTTGGAAAAAATTCACTTTCTTGAATTAAAAAATAAGACAACAATAAATTTGGCCCAATTTTTTTATATATTGTGAAAGATAATGTTACGCCGAGTAAAATGATACCCAACATGTCACGCTTAAAAATTGCGCCCGCTCGTGGCATGGCGTCAAACTTTTACCCTTAAAAATCTCGATAGGCGACATTTAAAAAATTCTACAGGTTGCATTTTTTGAGATACAGAGGAGATCTAGGGCTAGAATTATTGCTCTCGCTCTAACGATCGCGGCGATACCTTACTTGTGTGGTTTGAACACCGTTTTCATATGCGGGCGCTATTTGCGTATGCGTTTGCTTATGCGCGCGAGCTCGTCGGGACGGGGCACTTTAAAAAAATATTTTTTTGGTTTTCGTTTTTATTATTATTTATTTTATAATTTTTTAACACTGAAAAAAATAAATAAAAAAATTATCACTTTTATTCCTATTACAAGGAATGTAAACATCCCTTGTAATAGAAAAAAGCACGACAGGTCCTCTTAAATATGAGATCTGTGGTCAAAAAGACCTCAGATCTCATATCCAGGCTTAAATGCAAAAGAAAAAAAGAAAAAAGAAAAGAAAAAATGTAAACAAAATAAATGTCTCTTTAAGACGCTGGGCGGAAATGACGTTTTGACATCACTTCCGCCCAGCAGAGGTATGGGGACGGCTGAGGGACATTTTTTCCCTCAGTCGCATCCCCGGACAGCCAGCAAGAGGACCCGATCGCCTCCGCCGCTACCGACAGCTACGGTAAGCGGCGGAGGGGGGGGCACCCTCTCCGGCCGCCGATAACGGCGGTCTCGCGGCGAATCCGCCGCGATGACCGCCGTTATTGTTAACAGGTCCGCCCCACGAAGAGATGGATATCTTGGTTGTGGCAGCAGCTGCCGCCGTTACCGAGATATCCATCTTCAAAAAAATCACGTCTTTAGACGTGGGGCGGATCTCAAGTGGTTATAAAACATTGCAATGGAGAAATACAACACAGATCTCTGCATATAAGCGAGTAAAAGTGAAAGTGTATTCAGATTCTAACATCAGCTTGTTCAATGAATCTTTGACAGTAAAACCTGAAAGCTGTTTTTTTCAGACATTTCAAACTCTAGTAATCCTTAACTTTAAGGACCACCTAACGCGATATACGTCGGCAAAATGGCACGGCTGGGCACAATCACGTACCTGTACGTGATTGTTAAATGCCCGCGACCCGGTCCGAAGCTCCATGACCACGGCCGCGGGACCCGATTCACTCCGGAGTCCCACAATCGTTCACATGAGCTGAAGAACGGGGAGAGGTGAGTGTAAACACACCGTCCATGTTCTTCATTGTGGCAGTGTCAGTGATCGTCTGTTCCCTGATATAGGGAAAGGCGATCAATGATGTCACACGTCCAGCCTCGCCCCCTACAGTTAGAAACACATATGAGGTCACACTTAACCCCTTCAGTGCCCCCTAGTGGTTAACTCCCAAACTTTCATAGTAACTCCCATTTTCATAGTAATCAGTGCATTTTTTTAGCACTTTTTGCTGTGACAAATGACAATGGTCCCAAAAATGTGTCAAAATTGTCCAATGTGTCTGCCATAATGTCGCAGTCACAAAAAAAATAGCTGATCATAGTAGTAAAAAAAAATGCAATAAAACGATCCCCTATTTTGTAAACGCTATAAATTTTGCACAAACCTATCGATAAACGCTTATTGCGTTTTTTTTTTTTTTACCAAAGATAGGTAGAAGAATACGTATCGAGGGAAAAAAACGTTTTTTTTATTTATTTTTGGGGATACTTATTCTAGCAAAAAGTAAAAAATATTGCATTTTTTTCAAAATTGTTGCTCTATTTTTGTTAATAGCGCAAAAAATAAATACCACAGGGTGATCAAATACCATCAAAACAAAGCTCTATTTGTGGGGAAAAAAGGACGCCAATTTTGTTTGGGAGCCACGTGGCACGACTGCGCAATTGTCAGTTAAAGCGACGCAGTGCTGAATCGCAAAAAGGGGCCTGTCCTTTACCTGTACATTGGTCCGGGTCTTAAGTGGTTAAAATGTTCTTGGGTTTGCAAGTGAGTTCTAGAGTTCTGGTCAAGGTAATTGTCACATACTGACGCGTCTGGACATCTAGGCTTCATATACACAGGCACATCTGAATGCCAGGCTGTGAGGATATCTGGACGGTTCTGTCCATGGGGAAGAGATGCGTTATTACTCACTTCATGGGAAGAATGGTAAAAAGTAATCCGTGTCTGTGACGGAAAGTTGGAGTATTTGAATTCTTCCCAAGTACAACTTGCAGCAACGCAAGAGCTATTTCTGGAACACGGCTCACTATTCTACGTCTTTTGATGCTCAAGCAGTGGGCAAAAGTTCACCAATTCCAGTGCGGCTTTGAACTCAGATTTGTTATGTTTGGAAAGAAGTTGAGGCAGTTTTAAAGTGAAAGGTTAAAGCTGAACTTAAGTCAAACAGATCAGACCACATATGTAAACTGTCTTACACTATGTGTTCAAGAATTTTTGGACACCTGACTACCGTATCTACAATACATGGTTAAGAGTTTGTAAATACCTGACCATCATACCTACACTACAAGAGTTTGTGGACACCTGACCATCATACCTACACTACACGTCCAAGAGTATGTGCACACCTGACCATCACACCTACACTACGTGTACAAGAGTATGTGCACACCTGACCATCACACCTACACTGCACGTCCAAGAGTATGTGCACACCTGACCACCACCTACACACACGTCCAAGAGTATGTACACTGACCATCACACCTACACTACACGTCCAAGAGTATGTGCACACCTGACCATCACACCTACACTACACGTCCAAGAGTATGCACACACCTACACTACACGTCCAAGAGTATGTGCACACCTGACCATCACACCTACACTACGTGTACAAGAGTATGTGCACACCTGACCATCACACCTACACTACACGTCCAAGAGTATGTGCACACCTGACCATCACACCTACACTACACGTCCAAGAGTATGTGGACACCTGACCATCATACCTACACTACAAGAGTTTGTAGACACCTGACCATAACACCTACACTACGTGTACAAGAGTTTGTAGACACCTGACCATCACACCTACACTACGTGTACAAGAGTTTGTGGACACCTGACCATCATACAGTAGGTGACTGGGATATTGTGTCAATCTCGCTCCCTTTCTCGGCGAGATTGACCACCTACGAGCCCCATCGCGGGAGCCAGCGCCGAGTTGGCTTGCCGCGATGGAGACAAAGCCGTCATAGAAGCGACGGGGATCCGACTTGGATTCCCGCCAATTCTACACGTGGGCGGAGTTTGTTATGAATCCTGAAGGAGAAATCCCCGCCGGATTTTTAAAGAAAAATCCGGCATTGGTTCCCCCCTCAGGAGCATAACGGGCCCTTAGGTCTGTTATGGGTTGTAAGGAGACCCCCTACGCCGAAAAAACGGCGTGGGGGTCCCCCCACAATCCATAACAGACCCGTATCCAAAGCACGCCGGCCGGTCAGGAAGGGAGTGGGGGCGAGCGAGCGCCCCCCCCCCCCTCCTGAGCCGTACCGGGCAGCATGCCCTCAACATGGGGGGGTCAGGTGCTCTGGGGCAGGGGGCGCACTGCGGCCCCCCACCCCAGAGCACCCTGTCCCCATGTTGATGAGGACAGGGCCCCTTCCCGACAACCCTGGCCGTTGGTTGTCGGGGTATGCGGGCGGGAGGCTTATCGGAATCTGGAAGCCCCCTTTAATAAGGGGGGCCCCCAGATACCGGCCCCCCACCCTAAGTGAATGAGTATGGGGTACATTGTACCCCTACCCATTCACCTGCAAATAAAAAGTGTAAACACAAATAAACCACACAGGGTATTGAAATATTTTATTAGTTGGCCGCCGGGGGGGGCTTCTGTGGGGGGTGGGTGCCGCCGTCTGGTTCTCTTCCGCCGTCGGGGGGGGGCGCTTTGATAAAAGCGCCCACCACCCGGCGGGCTTCTTTCGACGTCTTCGGCGGCTGGGGGGTCTTCTCCTGCTCTCCGGGGGTCTTCTCCGCTCTCCGGGGGTCTTCTCCGCTCTCCAGGGGTTTTCTTCTTCTTCAGGACTCGCCGCCGCTAACTTTGTGTGTTAGCTCAATTACTAGCGGCGGCGAGCCCCCTCCTCTGTGACGTCTTCTTCTTCTTCTCCAGATGTTGACGCGACGCTTCCTTCCGCTGTTATGCCGGGCGCGCGGCTCGCAGCGAGTTATATAGGCCTGTCTTGTGACGTCGCAGTCCCATCATGCTCCGGTAGGTAGCACGTGGTACCTACCGGAGCATGATGGGACTGCGACGTCACAAGACAGGCCTATATAACTCGCTGCGAGCCGCGCGCCCGGCATAACAGCGGAAGGAAGCGTCGCGTCAAAATCTGGAGAAGAAGACGTCACAGAGGAGGGGGCTCGCCGCCGCTAGTAATTGAGCTAACACACAAAGTTAGCGGCGGCGAGTCCTGAAGAAGAAGAAGACCCCCGGAGAGCGGGAGAAGACCCCCGGAGAGCGGGAGAAGACCCCCGGAGAGCGGGAGAAGACCCCCCAGCCGCCGAAGACGTCGAAAGAAGCCCGCCGGGTGGTGGGCGCTTTTATCAAAGCGCCCCCCCCGGCGGCGGAAGAGAACCAGACGGCGGCACCCACCCCCCACAGAAGCCCGCCGGAGGGGGGCGCTTTTATAAAAGCGATCATACACACCCCCCCCCCCCCCGGCGGCCAACTAATAAAATATTTCAATACCCTGTGTGGTTTATTTGTGTTTACACTTTTTATTTGCAGGTGAATGGGTAGGGGTACAATGTACCCCATACTCATTCACTTAGGGTGGGGGGCCGGTATCTGGGGGCCCCCCTTATTAAAGGGGGCTTCCAGATTCCGATAAGCCTCCCGCCCGCATACCCCGACAACCAACGGCCAGGGTTGTCGGGAAGGGGCCCTGTCCTCATCAACATGGGGACAGGGTGCTCTGGGGTGGGGGGCCGCAGTGCGCCCCCTGCCCCAGAGCACCTAACCCCCCCATGTTGAGGGCATGCTGCCCGGTACGGCTCAGGAGGGGGGGGCGCTCGCTCGCCCCCACTCCCTTCCTGACCGGCCGGCCGGCCGGCGTGCTTTGGATACGGGTCTGTTATGGATTGTGGGGGGACCCCCACGCCGTTTTTTCGGCGTAGGGGGTCTCCTTACAACCCATAACAGACCTAAGGGCCCGTTATGCTCCTGAGGGGGGAACCCATGCCGGATTTTTCTTTAAAAATCCGGCGGGGATTTCTTCTTCAGGATTCATAACAAACTCCGCCCACGTGTAGAATTGGCGGGAATCCAAGTCGGATCCCCGTCGCTTCTATGACGCACTCGCTGGAATGTGCTTTTACTATTCCAGCGAGTGCGAGATATCGGCAGCCTGTCGCCGAGATTCAGCGCGATGCTGGCATGTTAAAAACACATTCTCGGCGGCAGGCACTGTACCTACACTACAAGAGTTTGTGGACACCTGACCATCATACCTACACTACGTGTACAAGAGTTTGTGGACGCCTGACCATCACACCTACACTACGTGTACAAGAATTTGTGGACACCTGACCATCATACCTACACTACATAGCAAAGAGTATGTTGACAGCTATTATCATATCTACACTACACATCCAGGAGTTTGTGGACAATTGACCACCATACCTACACTACACCTTCAAGAGTTTGTGGACACGTGACCATCACACCTACACTACGTGTACAAGAGTTTGTGGACACCTGACCATCACACCTACACTACGTGTACAAGAGTTTGTGGACAATTGACCATCATACCTACACTACACAGCCAAGAGTTTGTGGACACCTGACCATCATACCTACACTACAAGTCCAAGAGTTTGTGGACACCTGACCATCATACCTACACTACAAGTCCAAGAGTTTGTAGACACCTGACCATCACACCTACACTACATGGCAAAGAGTATATGGACACCGGACCATCTCTCCTCCTGTCAGCATATGAGCATGCAGCAGATCCTGATTGGTTCCTAGTGCTGCTCGACCCTCCCCAAGTCTAAGTGCTGCTGCGGTGGGGAGGGTTGAAGGCTCCTACAAAAACAGAGTCAGGTACTTAGGGTAGTTGTTTGTTCTGTTCCATAAATAGCACCCGTATAGACGGTAAAATCAATATTTGCTCCATAAACAGGGATACAAGTATGCAGAATGTGAAGCGCATGTGTTTAAAGTTTGAGTAAAGATTTTTATTGCTGTGTCCTCAATGGTGAGATTCTCACGCACTTCCTGTCCTTGTAAAACCTCAGTTCTCAGGGTGTGAAAGGAGGTCAAGGAGTGATCTTTAAAGCGACACTGTCAGGAAAAATAAATTGCAAGGAATGGTCTACCTGCAAAGTAAACAAGTTTATACCTAAACCCTACCACTTTCCGCACCAATGAACGCCACCCCATTCAAAAGAAACGCCACCCCATTTGAGAAACCGACACTTCCAGGAGTGTCGATCTCCTTCGTCCCTCTGCTTAACTTTTAAATGTGACTCCAATGTACTAGGACAGTGCTGCTCCAAAGCACATGCAACACGCCACAATGCACAGAAATTACTGCGGTAGGGTGCATTGACAAAAATAGCGCATTTTGGTGGATTACCTTGATAAAACACACTTTAATGCACACAAAAATGCATGATGACACATCACACCAGGATTCTGTATTCTGAATGGGCCTTAATTAAAGTTGGGCATAGCTGATTATGAGAGCTTCACGCTAATTTCAGTAGCGCCTGAATTTAGCCGTAAGCCAGACAGAACATTATGTGCTCTGCCCTCATTTCATATTTCACAGACTCGCGATCTGAGGACGGTGAAGCCTATCGGAGTTTGCATAATTTCTTTCCAGCAGATGACAAACAAAGGGATATATGGGGGATCGCACTCTGCATAATGATTCTGCCGGGAACAAATTGTCTCCGTAGCCCATTTTCGATTGAACGCGTGGCACGTTTTTGTGTTTTTCTGTAGCCAGCGAGTGACGGTATGGACAAATTGCCGACCGTTGCTGCTGCTTTTAAGGTTAACTAAACGGGGAACATAGGAGTATAACAGTGAAGAATTGGAAGAACAAATTCTGGATGTAGAGAGGAATACTTACATGTATACGAAAGACAAAGTTATTTGAGATTTCTGTCTAGGTACGGAGGGATTTTAGTATAAAGCCTCGTACACCAGTACGAGTTTCCCAGGGGACTTTTTACCGCTGGGAAAGGGGAAAACCTGCTCGGTAACGGTTTTCCCCTACACGCGACCGGGTTTCCCGACAGAAAAACTACCATGAGAGCTATGGTCGGGAATCCCGGCCGTGTGTATGCTCCATCGCAGTGTTTCCCATAGGAAAACTGCAGGCTTAAAAACCGGCGGGGAAAAAAGAGAGCTGGTTCTCTTTTTTTTTCCCAGCAGTTTTCCTATCGGGAAAACTGCGATGGAGCATACACGCGGCCGTTTTTCTCGACCAAAAACTGTCATGGTAGTTTTCCAGACGGGAAAACCGGTCGTGTGTACGAGGCTTAAACCCAAGATTGTGACTGAGAGGAGAATACCACAAACCCTTATAAATGTTTTTTCCTGATACTACTACAGCATACATTGACCATTCCCGACATTGACCATCCCCGACATTGACCATCCCCTGCAATGCATACAGACCAATGTCTGAGCTAGGTTCTTCCATTTACCGCTACAGAACTTGTAGTTGGACTCATAGATCACACCTGTCCCATATGTGGAGGGACTGTCTCTTTCAAAACCAAACCTCTCTGTTCCTCTGTCCTCCTGAAAACCAAACCTCTCTGTTCCTCTGTCCTCCTGAAAACCAAACCTCTCTGTGCCTCTGTCCTCCTGAAAACCAAACCTCTCTGCCTCTGTCCTCCTGAAAACCAAACCTCTCTGTGCCTCTGTCCTCCTCAAAACAAAAACCTCTCTGTGCCTCTGTCCTCCTGAAAACCAAACCTCTCTATGCCTCTGTCCTCCTCAAAACAAAAACCTCTCTGTGCCTCTGTCCTCAAAACCAAACCTCTCTGTGCCTCTGTCCTCTTCATTACCAAACCCTTCTGTTCTCCTCATAACCAAACCACTCTGTGCCTCTGTCCTCCTCATAACCAAACCCCTTTCTCCCTCTGTTCTCCTAATAACCAAACAAAACTTTCTGTCCTCCTTAAAACCAAAACCCTTTCCCCTCTGTCCTCCTTATAACCAAAACCCCTCTGTCCTCCTCAACACCAAACCCCTCTGTCCTCCATATAACCAAAACCTCTCTGTCCTCCTCATACCTAAACCCCTCTGTCCTTCTCATAACCAAAAACCCACTGTCCTCCATATAACCAAAAACTCTCTGTCCTCCTCATAACCAAACCCCTCTGCCCCTCTCATAACCAAAACCCCTCTGCCCCTCTCATAACCAAAACCCCTCTGGCCTCCTCATAACCAAATCCCTCTGTCCTCCTCATAACCGAACCCCTCTGTCCTCCTCATAACCGAACCCCTCTGTCCTCCTCATAATCAAACCCCTCTGTCCTCACAACCAAACCCCTCTGTGCTTATAACCGAACCTCTCTGTCCTCCTCATAACCGAACCTCTCTGTCCTCCTCATAAACGAACCCCTCTGTCCTCCTCATAACCGAACCTCTCTGTCCTCCTCATAACCGAACCTCTCTGTCCTCCTCATAACCGAACCTCTCTGTCCTCCTCATAACCGAACCTCTCTGTCCTCCTCATAACCGAACCTCTCTGTCCTCCTCATAACCGAACCTCTCTGTCCTCCTCATAACCGAACCTCTCTGTCCTCCTCATAACCGAACCTCTCTGTCCTCCTCATAACCAAACCCCTCTGTCCTACTCATAAACAAACAAACCCCTCTGTCCTACTCATAACCAAACCCCTCTGTCCTTCTCATAACCAAACCCCTCTGTCCTTCTCATAACCAAACCTCTCTGTCCTTCTCATAACCAAACCTCTCTGTCCTTCTCATAAACAAACAAACCCCTCTGTCCTACTCATAACCAAAACATTCTGTCCTCCTTATAACCAAACCCCTCTGTCCTTCTCATAACCATGCATGCAGGCGAAGTAGTTTCACACGTGTCTAGCAAAAAATACTGATTGTAACATAAAGACAAAAAGTGCCAGAAAAGGATTAGCGCTAAAGTGGTTAACCTGTCAGCATGTCTTTGGAGTGTGAGAGGAAACCGGAGTACCTGGAGGAAATCCACACAGGTGCAGGGAGAACATGCAAACTCCATGCAGGTAGGGTCATGGTTAGGATTCAAACTGATAACCCTAGTACTGCTAGCAGAAGTGCTAACCACTTAGCCACTTTGCTGCACTGAGCTGATTTATATACATTAAACCGATCAGTTTGGCGCACAGTATATTTTATTTACAAAAAAAAACAAAAACAGGATGCTGTGCCTTTAAGAACGTGCTGTTCCAGGGTCACATGACCATCGGTGCTCCTGAGCTGACCTTCTATTGTACATCCAGTGAACACGATCCGCAGCACCTGTGTGATTGCAATCAGCTGATCCACATCACAGGTGTCGGGCCCCGGGCTGCCAGCATCTCCCCCTGTCGTCTACTCCCACCGCCGGTGACCTTGGAAGAAGTCCAGGGGAGCCGGCATCCCAGGGTGGGACTGATCCAGCCAGGAACCTGTTCCTCCAGAACTGCTGCTGTCAGATAATGAGGAATAGAAACAGCTCAGCAAATCGCAGAAATAAAAAGAGCGGAACGTATTTTATGGACGCAGAGCGCAATCGAGGGTCACGTGACGATGTGAAAGCACTACGTACTGCGTGTTCCAGCTCCAAAATGGTTTTATAGAAAAGATCTGTACTGAGGAATAAAAAAACGCATAGTCTGCTGTTGCTGACCATTCCTTTTGAAAATGCTGGTTGCCTGGCTCTTATGCTGATCTTGTGGATTCAATAGCCTAGTCGCTTGACCTGGAACTGGATGGCAAATAAGGAGTCCCGCCTTCAGTCTTACTCGCTGTGTACTTGCTCCAGGTCTGTTATTGGAAGGCCAGAAACAGCGGATTTTACGGAGGAGGTCATCAATCCGATTCCACTTGTGCACTTGGGACTCTCAAAGTCGCATGTCAAGTCGTACCCCATGATTTCCGATGAGTACCGTTCATATGTGTGCGACTTCTAGTTGCAGCGACTTCAAAGTAGTCCCTTTGATGCGACTTGAGGTTCATAGACCTCAAGAGTACGCAGGCATTGCTTCGAGTTGCATCAAAATCGCTGGACTTTCTGGTCGCAATAGTGGAAACCAACCTTACCAGCACAAATATTATTTAACCACTTCAGCCCCAGAAAATGTAACCCCCCTTAATGACCATTTTTTTGCAATATGGCACTGCGTCACTTTAACTGACAAATGCACGGTCGTGCAACGCTGTACCCAAATAAAATGTATGTGTTTTTCTTTTGGTGCTATTTGGTCACCTCTGCCACCTATTTTGTCAGTGACAGTGACATTTATACAGTAATCAGTGGCTATTCTTAACTCTGATCGCTGTACAAGTTTCACTGATCACAAAAAAGTGTCAAAAGTCTCTGATCTGTCCGCCGCAATGTCGCAGTCCCGCTAAAAAATAAAAATAAAAAATAAATAAATAAAAATGCCATAAATCTATGCCCTATTTTGTAGATGCTATAACTTTTGCACAAACCAATCAATATACGCTTATTGCGACGCTGTACCCAAATCAAATGTATGTTTTTTTTCGCCACAAATGGAGCTTTCTTTTGGTGCTATTTGGTCACCTCTGCCACCTATTTTTTGCGCTATAAATAAAAAAAGACCGTACATTTTGAGAAAAAATATATATTTTTTACTTTGTGTTATAATAAATATCTCCGAAAAAAATTCTTCATCAGTTTAGGCCGATACGTATTCTTCTTTATATTTTTGCAAAAAAAAAAGCGCAAAAGTTATAGCATCTACAAAATAGGGCATAGATTTATGGCATTTTTATTATTTATTTATTTTTTACTCATAATGGCGGCAATCTGCGATTTTTAGCGGGACTGCGACATTGCGGCGGACAGATGGGACACTTTTCACACTTTTTTGGGACCAGTGAAACTTGTACAGCGATCAGAGTTAAGAATAGCCACTGATTACTGTATAAATGTCACTGACAGGGAAGGGGTTAACACTAGGGGGGGATCAAGGGGTTAAGTGTTCCCTAGGGAGGTGTTTCTAACTGTGGGGGGAGGGGACTGACTGGAAGAGGATAGAGATCTGCTGTTCCTAATATCTAGGAACAGCAGATCTCTCGCTAGTTCCCTGTTAGAACGGGGATCTGTGTCTATAAACAAACAGATCCCCGTTCTGGCTCTCTGTGGAGCGATCGTGGGTGGCCAGCGGACATCGCAGCCGCCGGCCACGTGTATTGGTGGTGTGCGCACGCCCCCTATTGCTCCTAAAGCGGCTGACGTACCCCTACAGCGATTTACGCCAGGGAGCCAACCTGACGCAGTATAATGACGGTGGCTGGCAGGCAAGCTGTTGAGGTGAACAAGACAGATTTTTCTACCTTTTGGCACAGCTGCAAAGTTTGATGATGTCTTTGTCCTATTGGCCAGAATTGCTCTTTAACCCCTTTCCCATCTGCCCCGGCCTCTCTAGAACCAGGGAATGGGAAGGATCGGCGATCATGCGACCGGCTGTCACATGATTGGGAGCTGCCATCCCATTTATTTCAATGCACCGTCCCAAGGCAACACGCGTGAACGCACCGCTGCAAGGAAAACAGGTTACCACATTCTATGTCACGCGTTTACACGTGGGCGTTAAGGCGGTCTTTTAACACACGTGAAGTTGCATGACAAGTCAAAATCCATGTATTTTTAATGGTCTCCGTTTGGTGCGACTCAAATCGCAGCGACGCCAAAATAGGTTTTTGCACTACTCGGTGAGACCTGTTCTCACCAGTCGCATGACATCACATCAAAAATCGTATTGCAAAGTCGCACTGTAAATCGCACGACTTTGGGGTCGCAATAGTGGAAACCTAGCCTAAGAGATTCAGGCTGCAAAAATATAACGCCTCTAAACGATTGGTTCTGCGTAGAGCGCGTTGTGAACGAAGCCCCCGTCTTCTCTGGTTTCCTGCGCTCAGTCAGACACCAGCGATCTGCCATTCTGTGCGACTCTTCGTCAGCACTTAGCTTGATTGGGTACAGTGTGATACAAATCATTGTGATTAGAAAACCAGCAGCCGCTCCAGCCTGGTTCTTTATGTCCTCGGCGCGCTGTGTTTATCTTTCATCAACTTCCGTGCCAGGGGGGCGCAGAGATATTAAATCCACTCAGCAAATTGCAGATGGCAGAGAGTGAATTAAACAGGGCGGAGGTGTCTCTGGGGAAGTGCGTTTTCTGCGCTGCTTTTATCTCGGCCAGAACAGAAGCGGGCTTCTTCTCGCTGCGTGGCCAATAGGGACACGCTTGGTTCCTGAAGAAGGATGCCGGGAAATAACAGCCACAGGAAAGACTGGGTTTACCTTGTTTTTGTAGCAGTGACATAACCAAGCGTTTTTAATTCTTCATCGTGTAGCAGATGTAACCTCAATAATGAAAATCTCATATACTGAACACAAGAAGAGGTTTTTAGCTAGAGGACGGAGTTATTATTATTATTAAATGTATTTATATGGTGCAGACAATTTACGCAGCGCTTTACATAATTTACATTTAAATCACTCCCCGCCCTTGAGGAGCTTACAATCTACATCAGCCCCTATCCTTGAGGAGTTTACACTGTACATCAGTCCCCACCCTTGAGGAGCATACAAGCTACAGCAATCCCCGCCCTTGAGGAGCTTACAAGCTACATGAGTCCCTCCCGTTGAGGAGTTTACAAGCTACAATAATCCCCACCCTTGGGGAGCTTACAATCAACATCAGTCCCCGCCCTTAAGGAGCATACAAGCTACATCAATCTCCGCCCTTGAGGAGCTTACAAGCTACATCAGTCCCTCCCCTTGAGGAGCTTCCAATCTACATTAGTCCCTACCTTTGAGAAATATATATGCTACATAAATCCCAGACCTTGAGAAGCTTACAATCTACATCAATACCCACCCTTGAAGAGCTTACAAGATATATCAATCTCTTCCCTTGAGGGGCTTACAATCTACACCAGTCTCTACCCATTAAAAGCAATTTTGGAAACTATACCAGGCACTGCTGTGCCACTACCCTGCATTACTAATACATATATTAGGGGTCTCCAAACTCTGTAAATAAAGGGCCAGTTTACTGTCCTTCAGACTTTAAAGGGGCTGGACTGTGGCCAGTGGGGAGCAGTCAATGTCCCATGCTTGGTAGTCAGTGGGAGTAAAAAAATAACATAGCGCGTGCCAGTAGGAGAACAAGTGATTGGTATTAGTGAGAAGAAAAGTGCCTCATCATTGATATTAGTGGGAGGCATAGTTCCCCGTCATTGGTATTAGTGGAAAGAATCGTGTCTTTTTGGTATTAATGAGAGGGAATAGTGCCCCATCATTGGTATTAATGGGAGGAATAGTGCCCCATCATTAGTAATAATGGGAGGACAGTGCCCCATCATTGGTATTAATGGGCGGAATAGTGTCCTGTCATTGGTATTAATGGGAGGGATAGTGCCCCATCATTGGTAATAATGGGAGGACAGTGCCCCATCATTGGTATTAATGGGCGGAATAGTGTCCTGTCATTGGTATTAATGGGAGGAATAGTGCCCCATCATTGGTAATACTGGTAGGACAGTGCCTCATCATTGGTATTAATGGGCGGAATAGTGTCCTGTCATTGGTATTAGTGGAAGGAATGGTGCCCCATCATTGGTATCAGTGGGAGGAATAGTGCCCCATCATTTAAATTTTGGGAGGAATAAAGCCTCATCATTGGTATTAGTGGAAGGAATAGTGTCCTGTCATTGGTATTAGTGGAAGGAATCGTGCCCCATCATTGGTATCAGTGGAAGGAATAGTGCCCCATCATTGGTGTTAGTGGGAGGAATAAAACCTCATCATTGGTGTCAGTGGGAAGTATAGTGCCTCATCATTGGTATTAGTGGAAGGAATAGTGCCCCATCATTTTAATTTTGGGAGGAATAAAGCCTCATCATTGGTATTAGTGGAAGGAATAGTGTCCTGTCATTGGTATCAGTGGAAGGAATAGTGCCCCATCATTGGTATTAGTGGGAGGAATAAAACCTCTTCATTGGTGTCAGTGGGAAGAATAGTGCCTCGTCATTGGTGTCAGTGGGAAAAATAATGCCCCATTGTTGGTATCAGTGGAAAGAACTGTGCCTCATCAATGGTGTCAATGGGAGGAACAGTGCCTCATGGGCCGGATAAAAGCTAGTAAAGGGCCACATTCAGCCCGGGGGGGGGGCGCAGTTAGGAGATTACTGACTTATAAAGTACTTTATCACATTCTGAGCCTATGGACCCATTCAAAGTGAAGGGCCTGCCTTAAAGCATCTCGCATCAATGAAACAATAAAGGGGCGTTAGCAGGTGCACAGGTGTAAATCAGCCCCTAAAAGGACAGCTGTGACTCTGATGAGTATTAATAATTAAAGGAGAGCCGGTCTGTCATTTAAGTTGTTGACTTAAAAAAAAAATGACAGGTGCCCCTTGCTGATGTTGAGCACCACTCTGTAGGTATGCAGATTATTATTATGTCATCTGTTGCTGTTTCTTATCGAACGTTCTGCAGACTCGGCCTCCACCTGCTTTCCCTGAGAATACATTGGCGCACATACACAACATTCCTTCTCACTGAGCTCACCAGATTCCTCCAGTCTCTCCTGATATCATTATAAGGAGGCTGTAAAGCGGCTGTATTATATGTGTGTCGATGGCTCGTCTGACTGGGAGAACATTTACGGGCCTCCGAGTAGCTGTTAGATATCTATTGATCACTTTTATAATGAGCCATTAGTTGAGTATGAATCTGTCAGTTGAAGGTGAACGGAAGGTCTGCATAGCTTCCCGTTATCCCTTCTCTATCGATGCCGCAAGGCTTCGGATCCGTCTCAATTGTTGGCTCTCTCTCCGGCGGAATGTTTGTATTTTATGGTCTTATGACGAGTCCACCCAAAGCCGATCTCTTCGTTGGGGGAGGGTACCAGCAGGTTTAAAGTTAATCTATGATCTTGAATGCAAAATACATCACTTAGGTTTTTTCTTCATCTGTGTCCCATTGGGGGAGACTTTCCTTCACTTCCTGTCCCATAGACTTCCCTTCACTTCCTGTCCAAAACAGGAAGGGAGGAAATCCCTCCAAAGTGAGGTAATCCATTGGGAAGAATTCGCTTCACTTCCTGTCCCATAGACTTCCCTTCACTTCCTGTCCCATAGACTTTCCTTCATTTCCTGTCCCATAGACTTTCCTTCATTTCCTGTCCCATAGACTTTCCTTCATTTCCTGTCCCATAGACTTTCCTTCATTTCCTGTCCCATAGACTTTCCTTAATTTTCTGTCCCATAGACTTTCCTTCATTTCCTGTCCCATAGACTTTCCTTCACTTCCTGTCCAAAACAGGAAGGGAAGAAATCCCTCCAAAGTGAGGTAATCCATTGGGAAGAATTTGCTTCACTTCCTGTCCCATAGACTTTCCTTCATTTCCTGTCCCATAGACTTTCCTTCATTTCCTGTCCCATAGCCTTCCCTTCACTTCCTGTCCAATAGACTTTCCTTAATTTCCTGTCCCATAGACTTCCCTTCACTTCCTGTCCCATGGACTTCCCTTCACTTTCAGTCCCATAGCCAAAACAGGAAGGGAGGAAATCCCTCCAAAGTGAGGTAATCCATTGGGGGAGAATTCGCTTCACTTCCTGTCCCATAGACTTCCCTTCACTTCCTGTCCCATAGACTTCACTTCCTGTCCCATAGACTTCACTTCCTGTCCCATAGACTTCACTTCCTGTCCCATAGACTTCACTTCCTGTCCCATAGACTTCACTTCCTGTCCCATAGACTTTCCTTCACTTCCTGTCCCATAGACTTTCCTTCACTTCCTGTCCCATAGACTTTCCTTCATTTCCTGTCCCAAAGACTTTCCTTCACTTCCTGTCTCATAGACTTTCCTTCACTTCCTGTCCCATAGACTTTCCTTCACTTCCTGTCCCATAGACTTTCCTTCACTTCCTGTCCCATAGACTTTCCTTCATTTCCTGTCCCAAAGACTTTCCTTCACTTCCTGTCCCATTGACCTCCCTTCACTTTCAGTCCCATAGCCAAAACAGGAAGGGAGGAATTCCCTCCAAAGTGAGGTAATCCATTGGGGGAGAGTTTGTTTCACTTCTTGTCCCATAGAGTTCACTTCCTGTCCCATAGACTTCCCTTCACTTCCTGTCCCATAGACTTCCCTTCACTTCCTGTCCCATAGACTTCCCTTCACTCCCTGTCCCATAGACTTCCCTTCACTCCCTGTCCCATAGACTTCCCTTCACTCCCTGTCCCATAGACTTCCCTTCACTCCCTGTCCCATAGACTTCCCTTCACTTCATGTCCCATAGACTTCCCTTCACTTCCTGTCCCATAGACTTCCCTTCACTCCCTGTCCCATAGACTTCCCTTCACTCCCTGTCCCATAGACTTCCCTTCACTTCCTGTCCCATAGACTTCCCTTCACTTCCTGTCCCATAGACTTCCCTTCACTTCCTGTCCCATAGCCAAAACAGGAAAGGGGGAAATCCCTCCAAAGTGGTATAATCCATAGCTCCCAACTGTCCCTGATTTTCGAGGGACTGTCCCTCATTTGGAACAATGTCCCTCTGATTGGGCAGAGTAGCGGCAATCGATGGGCCCATAGAAGAAGGGAGTAACCGCTCAGGTGTAATTGATGACCCTCTTCACTGGATCCAAAGCCACGGGTGCTGGCAATGCATACGATAATGCAAGGATAAAAAGGAAAGTTTGTGTTACAGTGTGAAACGCCTCAGCTTGCATCTGTTTTTTTTGCTGTGGCATGTATTTTTGTGATTTGATTTTACAATTGATGGGCACAGTGGCTGCGTTTGATGGCACAGTGGCTGCAATAGCTCTCAACTGTCCCTGATTTCGAGGGACTGTCCCTCTTTCATCCTCATTTGTCCCTCATTTTGGTCTGATTTTTATATATATATGTGTGTATGGATATAAAATGCACTTTATATCTTTCAAAAAGAGTTTCCCATGCTAAACCTCTCATCCAAATACTAAATTGCTGCATTTGTAAACTTTAAAAGGCAATATAAAAGAATAGTTGTGGTAAAAAAAAACACCCGTAGATTTAATTAACCTTGTTTGTGTGTTTATTCTCCTTTAAGGGGGTGTGGCAGGGGGCGTGTCCTATGCCTGTATACGTTTTCTAGTAGGTGTCCCTCATTCCCATCTCTGGAGAAGAGACGCTTGAGAAGGGATTTGATTTTAATTTACAAATACCATCTTGGTGACCCCACAATAGAGATACAACTTTTTCGTGGAAGGGAGTTTAATAAGACACGTGGCCACTCATTAAAATTAGAAGAAAAGAGATTTAACCTTAAAGCGGAGGTTCACCCTAAATATAAGATCTCCCATGTGATCCAGCATACTGGCGTCAGCGCCAGTATGCTGTTTTTTTTTTTTTTTAATCCCACACTTACTGTATTATCCTGGAATTTCATTTTTTTTCCCCCGCGGTGGACGGCGCCAGTATAGCGCGTCACATCTTCCGAAAATACCCGATATGGACTCGGGTAATCTCGGCGAAAATGCGGCGCCTGCGCACAGACCTAGGAGCTGACTGCGCAGGCGCCGTATTTCTCCGAGTCCTACGGCTATGGCGCGTCACGCCCTCCAAAATAGGACTCGGAGAAATACGGCGCCTGCGCAGTCAGCTCCTAGGTCTGTGCGCAGGCACCGCATTTTCGCCGAGATTACCCGAGTCCATATTGGGTATTTTCGGAAGATGTGACGCGCTATACTGGCGCCGTCCACCGCGGGGGAAAAAAATGAAATTCCAGGATAATACAGTAAGTGTGGGATTAAAAAAAAAAAAAAAACAGCATACTGGCGCTGACGCCAGTATGCTGGATCACATGGGAGATCTTATATTTAGGGTGAACCTCCGCTTTAAACTTTTAAAATTTTACTTAAACCCACAAGTGGTTTTTTTTTTTGTTTTTTTTTACACTACTATTCCTTTTTATTGGCTTTTGATATAAATGCAGCCATTTAGACATTGGAGGAAAGGTTTAGCTCTGGGAAACACTTTTTGAAAGATAAAAAGTGCATTTTATATACATCTATAGAGATCAGACCAATACGAGGAAAGAGGGACTCAATCAGGGACAGTCCCTCGAAATCGGGGACAGTTGGGAGCTATGGGATTTTGTCATGAGGACACAATAATTGTGTAAAGGTGGCCATAGTGATTTATTGATGGTGGGTATGAGCGATCACAGATAAGCAGTTCATCATTGATTGAAATATTAAACGATGTAACACATACAGAAATTATGTCTGTCAGAAACGATCTATTATAAAACGATCATCCAAAGCTGCTCGGGGCACAATATTTTTTTTATTATTTAAATATGTTCCTTAATATAGGGTGACCAGACATCCTTGGTTTCCGGGGACAGTCCCTGTATTGAGGTCACTGTCCCTGGAGCCAGTCTGTCCCCAGATTTGTCCCCGGATTGTAGTGGCATGGGGGGGAATCTGGTACTCTCGCCCCGGGTGCAACATTTAGGGGGGGCAAAATCATTACTGTGCCCCCCCCCAAAGTGTGTTGTGTTGCCCCCCCCCCCCACCCAAGGAACTCCTGTGGTCTAGCCTGTCCCCCAGGAACTCTTAAGGCGTCAGCATACCAAGACATTTTGGAGAATTCCATGCTCCCCACTTTGTGGGAACAGTTTGGGGACGGCCCCTTCCTGTTCCAACATAACTGTACACCAGTATACAAAGCATTATATATATATATATATATATATATATATATATATATATATATATATATATATATATATATATATATATATATATATATTAGGGCTGTTACTGATCAAAATTTTTGTGTTCGATTAATCGTTTATTTTTTTAATCGATTAATCGACTAATTTCGATTAATTATAAAGTACATACAGATCCAACTACTTTTAGCTGATCTCCTTGCAGGCCGATTCCCAGTGCAGCTCCAACCACTGGAAAAATGGATAGCAGGATACAAAAAACACACAAAAGTCAGTGCTCGATGGGAACAGCATTAAAACTTGTATAGTCTTCAAATAGGTAACCAAATAAATATTGCACTGAAGATAAAATTGATGTAGCTACATAAACTGTAAAAATGGTGCGAGTAATACCAAACTGTACCAAAAGCAGTCATAAAAACATGTAGCTAAGTATGATACTGGTATAAAAATGTGTATAACCAGGGCTTTTTTTTCCAGCAGGAATGTGGGGGAACACAGTTCCGGCACCTCCAGCTCTGAATGTATGTAATGGCAAGAGGTGCTGGGGTGTACTTGAGGGTCTATTAATGCTGGCTGATGGGGGGATCTATTGTTGCTGGTAGAGGATCTACTGGGAGACAATCGTTGCTGGGAGACATCAACTATTGAAGGAGGGGTCTATTTTTGTTAGCTAACCAGAGTCTATTGTTGCTGGCTACAGGTGATCTTTTTTACTTCCTATCATATACAAATTACTTAGTATCACAACTTGATACTTGGTTCTGAATCCATTACTGAGAGGTTCGTAGAGAGTGGAACCAAGGAATGGTGCTCGGAGGTAGGTAGGGGGTGGAACCAACGAATGGTACTCAGATGTAAGTAGAGGGTTGGAACCAAGGTATGGTGCTCGGAGGTTGGTAGAGAGTGGAACCAACGAATGGTGCTCAGATGTAAGTAGAGGGTTGGAACCAAGGTATGGTGCTCGGAGGTTGGTAGAGAGTGGAACCAACGAATGGTACTCAGATGTAAGTAGAGGGTTGGAACCAAGGTATGGTGCTCGGAGGTTGGTAGAGAGTGGAACCAACGAATGGTGCTCAGATGTAAGTAGAGGGTTGGAACCAAGGTATGGTGCTCGGAGGTTGGTAGAGAGTGGAACCAACGAATGGTGCTCAGATGTAAGTAGAGGGTTGGAACCAAGGTATGGTGCTCGGAGGTGGGTAGGGGGTGCACACAACAGGTGACCTGGAAGTAGGGAGTTCCTGCACCTATTCTCTGAGAAAAAAGCCCTGTGTACAATGATACCACTGCTGAATCCAGATGAGGAGGGGTAAACATCAGTCCGTCGCCATGTAGATGTCCCATTAAGGGAACTATCACCACTCCCAGTGGATGGCTGTAGAATCCCAGGTTGGTGGAGGGAAGTGATAGAGGGAAGTGCAACAGCCCTTGCGTGTGGCAGATAGTACGGTCCCGCCAGCATGCAGATATGAAGGCACAGCAAAGGAGCCCTTCAGATGGACATGGCAAGCCCCGCCGCTGTCCGTGACATCACCGGATCTCCGACGGAACTCCCTGAAGGCCCAGAAGCCGGCGAAGAGGTGAGTACCAATCAAATGAATTTTAATCGATCAAAAAGATTTTGATCGATCAAAAAAATTAAAGATTAATCGATTAATTAAAAGTTAATTTGCACAGCCCTTATATATATATATATATATATATTAGGGCTGTTACTGATTAAAATGTTTGTGTTCGATTTAACGATTTATTTTTTATTTCGATTAATCAACGAATTTTGATTAATAACGCACATACAGATTCAACTACCTTTAGCTGATCTCCTTGCAGGCCGATTCCCAGTGCAGCTCCCAACCACTGGAAAAATGGATAGCAGGATAGAAAAAACACACAAAGGCAGCGCTCGATGGGAACAGCATTACAAGTTTTTATAGTCTTCAAGTAGGTAACAAAATAAATATTGCACTGGAGATAAAATCGATGTACAGTAGCTACATAAACTGTAAAAATGGTGCGAGTAATACCAAACGGTACCAAAAGCCGTCATAAAAACATGTAGCTAAGTATGATACTGGCATAAAAATGTGTACAACGATACCACTGCTGAATCCAGATGAGGAGAGGTTAACATCAGTCCGTCGGCATGTAGATGTCCCATGAAGGGAACTATCACAACTCCCAGTGGATGGCTGTAGAATCCCAGGTTGATAGAGGGAAGTGATAGAGGGAAGTGTAACAGCCCTTGCGTGTGGCAGATAGTAAGGTCCCGCCGGCATGCAGATATGAAGGCACAGCAAAAGAGCCCTTCAGATGGACACGGCAAGCCCCGCCGGTGTCTGTGACATCACCGGATCTCCCCGAAGGCCCGGAAGCCGGCGGAGAGGTGAGTACCAGTCAAAAGATTTTTGATCGATCAAAAAAAATTAAAGATTATTTGATGAATTAATAGTTAATTTCCACAGCCCTAATATAAATATATATATATATATATATATATATATATATATATATATAAATACATTTTTTTTTTTTTTTATTCCTAGAATGTATAGAGCCTCTTATTTTTCTTATTCAAGACCTGGAAAGGTTCAGCCAAATACCATGGCTGTAATTCTGCTAGGCGCCATGACACCGGTCCAAAAAAATAAAAAGAATATCGGGGAAAGAAATGACAGCATTATGGTATTTTCTAAACTATATTTTAAACCACAATCCAGACAAAAAAAACTAGTATTCTTGCAGTATATATAGAATTCCAGGCTAAACCTAACACCTATGCTGACTAACCTGTGTATGAAAGATATATACAGTGGGCCAGATTCTCGTAGATCGGCGTATTTTTGGAGTAGCGTAGCCCATTTACGCTGCGCCTCCGCAGCTTTTACGGGCAAGTGCTGTATTCTTAAAGCACTTGCTCCGTAACTTGCGGCGGCATAGAGTAAATGGGCCGGCGTAAGCCAGCGTAATTCAAAGTAGCAAGAAGGTGGGCGTTTTGTATTTAAATTAAGCGCGCCCCCGCGCCGAACGAACTACGCATGCACGGCCGTAAACCTAGCCCAGTGCACATGCTCCAAATAACGTCGCTAAAAGTCAATGAAACCGACGTGAACGTCACTTACGCAAAGCCCTATTCGAGAACGAGTTATGCAAACGACGTAAACGACGGAAAAACACGACGCTGTCCCGACGTCCATACTTAACATGGCGTACGCGGAACCTACGCAAGGTTACCCCTCATATAGCAGGGGTAAACTTACTCTTACGCAAACTACGTAAACTACGACGACGGGGCGCAAATACGTTCGGGAATATGCGTATCTAGCTCATTTGCATATTCGATGCAGAAATCGACGGAAACGCCACCTAGCGGCCAGCGTAACATTGCAACTTAGATACGACGGTGTAAGTGACTTACGCCAGTCGGATCTACGCCAAACTGATTATAATGCCACGTACACAGGATCATTTTTTGTGATGGAAAAAAAACTACGTTTTCTGTGAAGTAAAAAACGACGTTTTTGAAACGTCACTTTTCAAAGACGATGTTGCATACACACCATCGTTTTTTTCACAAAAAGTGAGGTTACGTTCACCACTCTTTTCCATTGAAGCTCGCTTCATAACTAACTTCTGGGCACGCGCGGGTTGAAAAACGTCGTTGACTTTTTGTGAAACAAAAAACGACGTTTTGAAAAATGACACAAAAAATTCAAGCATGTTGGAATTTTTTTTGGGTTTTGCCCACACACGATCAATTTAAATGACGTTTTAAAACACAACGCCTCAGAAACAGAGATACGACGGTGTATCTGGAGATACAACGTCGTATCTCTTCTGAGAATCTGGCCCACTGGGTATAGAAAAAAATCACCCCCACCCTTTAAAATAATCATTTTTTTTTGCTTTGCAGACTAAAATGAAGACAGACACATTTTTTGGTTTATCCAGCTGTATTTACTTAGTGCAACTTATACTTATAACATCTAAGTGAAAGATAAAACACCAACATGTCAGATTTTTAAAAAAACAAAACAAAAACAGGATCACTGAGTTGGAAAAAGGATCACCCCTTTTGTTAGTATTTTGTCAAACCTCCTTTTGCTTTAATTACCACCTTTGGTCTGTTGGGATTTGTCTCTACTAACTTTGCACATCTAGACTTTGCAATATTTGCCCCCTCTTCTTTGCAGAACTGTTCACGTTCCATTAAATTTGACAGTGACTGTTTGTGGACTGCAGTCTTCAAGTCATTCCTGTCAGGAACCATGAAACAGACATAGACAGAACTGGTAAACGAAGTCAAAACATAGCCAGGGTTCGGTAGTCAGAACAAGCCAGGAAATCAGGAAGCCAGAGGTCAGCATAGTCAGAGGCAGCAGACAGGATCAGGAACCAGAAGGGACATCAGCCAGACAAGTCCAACAGGAACACACCAGGGAGTCTCTAGATATGTTGACCAAGGCGAAGGCAATTGATGAAATGAACCAGGCAGTTTAAATAGCCAGAAAGGGCTGGCTGTGGGCTTGACTGACGAGCAGGCAGTGTTCATCTTCCTTTAAAAAAGTAACTACAGGCATACCCCGCTTTAAGTACACTCACTTTACATACACTCGCGAGTAAGTACATGCCCGCAAGTGTATGTAAAGTGCCTTACAAGTACTGTACAGACATTTTGCAGCCGCAGTAGAAGGAGCCAAAGCTCCGAGAGCATAGCCCGTCCTGTTACAGTGTGCCCCTGACACCCCCACTACAGCCCCTGAGACCTCAACTACAGCTCCTGACACCCCCACTACAGCCCCTGATCCCCCACTACACCCTAGAAGTGAAAAAAGGTATTGTTTCACTTTAAGTACATTTTCGTTTTACATACATGCTCTGGTCCCATTGTTTACTTAAAAGTGGGGTATGCCTGTAGTTACAATTACAAGTTACTTGGCCGAAAAAGTAAGTGAATTAGTGACTCAGTTACTTCATAGGCAAAGTAACTAGTTACTCGGAAAAGTAACTGAGATTTTTTTTTTATATTCTACAATGCAATTACGTTCTATAACATCTTTATTATCAAAGATGTTTATATTAACTGATTGAAGAATAAAAACACTATATACAGTATTTTAGAACATTTCGTACTGTCTGTGTACAATTATTAATATCCTCATCACACTCCACCTGCCCAGGCAGCAATACTGTACAATATAGATTCAGTGTGCAGTGTGAGTGACACTGCTGCAGTGCACACTGAATCTATATTGTACAGTATTGCTGCCTGGGCAGGTGGAGTGTGATGAGGATATTAATAATTGTACACAGTATTGCATTTGCTGGGCCTGCCATATACTGTACTGTACACTATACTGTATAACTGCACTACAAAATTCCTTTACAAATATGTTATTAGTAATAACATTTTAAAATATGCATTATTTGTAAAGGAATTTTGTAGTGCAGTTATACAGTATAGTGTACAGTACAGTATATGGCAGGCCCAGCAAATGCAATACTGTGTACAATTATTAATATCATCATCACACTTCACCTGCCCAGGCAGCAATACTGTACAATATAGATTCAGTGTGCACTGCAGAAGTGTCACTCACACTGAATCTATATTGTACAGTATTGCTGCCTGGGCAGGTGAAGTGTGATGATGCTGGGCCTGCCTGGGCATGTGGAGCAGTCCGGTGGAGTGTCCTGTCATCTGTCCCCCCCCACTCCCAATTCGATGCCGCTCGCCTCGGCTCCTTACCTGGCGCAGTGAGTGTCCCCAGAGTCCGGACCATTGGTGGTGGAGTGGAGTGGAGCCTCCGTGGCAGCCGGGAGAGATGTCGGCGGCTGAGGTGATGGTAAGGAGATGAGCCAGACTCACTCCCTCCTGACCCGTCACACTGCTGCGTGCGGGAGACTTCAGGCGCATGCATGCGCACGCGTCACGACGTCGATGACACGTCGACACATGACCCGGGCCTGGCCTGTGACCCAATCACAGGCTAGCTCCATCCCGCCCTGAGTTGACAGAGTGAAGGTCTGTCCGAACTGCCCCCCCCCCGCGCGCGCGCTCAATGTAACGCCGACAATGTAATGGCAACGGTGTTGCCGATGGGGTAATAGTAATCGGGTAGATTACTAGTTACCCCTTGGAGGGCAATCGTTACGTAACAGCGTTTATTTAAACGCCGTTACTTACAACACTGCGAGCAGGAGATGATCAACAGGTAAACCACTGTGGAACGATGAGTACTGGCAATTAACCAACAGCTGAGCAACCCGAGCACAGAGAAGGAAGGGCTGAGAGCCCAGACCTGACAATTCCATAGTTTTTCAATGGGGTTTAAGTCTGGGCTCTGACTAAGCCATGCAAGGACATTCACCTTTTCTATTCTTTTCCTTTCTGTTCTCCCTGGAATTCTGCTCATTAAATCTACGGTTAGATGAATAAGCTGTAATACTTACCTTATTCCTTGCACAGGCATGCATCCACCATTCTGTGTAGCCTCTACTCTAAAGCACAGGTGTCATTATGTATAGAGCACTACTAATAATTAATTGTTTATAATTGAGTATCTTCACGCAGGGCTGTAGTCATAGGGAAGGGGTGAGCACATTCTGCTTTCCACCATGCCAAACAGCTCAGATGCTGGTGGAAAGCAAGAAGAGGCGAGACAGGAAATGGCATTTTCAAACCTGGATTACTGTATTTTGGAGGTCAAAAGGAAAAACGAGGTAAGTGATATTTAAATGCTCTAGCTTACAGCAATCAATTGATCTAATAAAAAATGAACCTTTAGTGTTCCTTTAAGGTCCCCTGTTCCTTAAAACTGGGATAATGCATTGGGTAAGTTAGGCGGTCGTGAGGCCCCTGTGAGTTTGAGGCATTAGGCGACCGGCCTAATTTGCCTAATTAAAAGCTCACATTAGACTTTTCTTTTCGGAATTTTCGATTGTGTGTGTACGCGACATTAGATTTATATAGTTACCCATTTTTACTTACCGAATCGCCTTTCCAAATGCAAGTTGACTGTTTTCCACTTTTGTACCTCCAGTGCCATTTTGTTGAAGTCCGAAATTATGGCACTAAGCCTGGTGGCCTATAGTGGTGTTGTGTGCTTGAAAGGTACCAAATCCCAACCCCCCCCCCCCCCCCCCCCCCCCCCCCCAGGACCTTCCCTTCTCCTCTTTTCCATTATGTTTTTAATAAAAGCCATTGCACCCCATGACTGGCTGTTTGGGGTCTCTCCATAGCGGCCTCCCTCTCTGCGCAAGCCCAGCAGGACCATTGTTGAATCCCAACAGACACAGCCTTTTTGCACGCAGTATCCGGTGAATGGAATGAAAGGCATTTAGATTCCATGCAGCGTTCCATACTGAGGGCACCTGAGGACTACGGAAACACAAAACAGGATCTGAGCCCCCGTCTAATCGTTATGCAGAGGTCACTATCTGATACTAATTGACATTAATGGCGTTTCATCCCCTCTGAAGGAAGAAAAAAAAAAAACACAAGTCTGTTAAGGATTCTACTAATGGATCGTGCGTTGAGAGAAGGAAGATTTTGTAATTCTATTTTCATACTTTCTCACAAAGCTCCACTAATCTTTAGAAAGCTTTGATTATTTCACATGGATGACCACTGGAACTGGATAAGAATCTGTATTTGTATTTGGACGCATCCTTGAAATGTAGACCTAAGGGGGGACGGGGGGGGGGGGGGACGTATCGGCCAACAAGATGCTGAATGGGCTTATAGAGAGTTTTGTCCTGTGATTTTATTTGACTGAGACTGTTCATATAGTGCCCGGAGGGCATAGACTGTATACAGACAGTATACTTGGCAGGGAAAGAAAGACATTTTAAAGCCTTTTGTATACTGTAATGTACTGATATGAACTCTTAAAGCTGACCTCCGGGGGAAACGGTTAATTACGAAGATAAAATGCATTTAATAGGGCTATTTTACCAGCCAAATGATTTATTTCTGTCTATCCAGCTCTGAGATATAAACCGCTCTGCCCAACAGTACAGCCCTGTCCTACAGGGGAGGAGGCCTGGTTTTTATTTGCTTCACTTTCACTTACAGGCCACGACCCAACTCAATTGATTTATTTAAGACAGGGGTCTCCAATATTTCTAAACAAATTGCCAGTTTACTGTCTGTGACGGGAGTCACTTTGGGTGGGGGGCTTGTGGAACCCAGCTTAACTTGGAGACAGGGCCGTTTAAAAGGGATTTGGGGGCCCCAAGCAAAATGGACATGGAGGCCTGTCAACACCCCTCCCGCACGCACGTAAGCCTGTGTCCTCCTTACTCCCCCCCCCCCCCTCCTTGTGTTCTTTTTACTCCCCTCCACATGTTTTTTTACTCCCCCCTATGTTTAATTTACTCTCCCATGTTCTTTTTACTCCCCACAGGCCCCCCTCCCGCCCTCTGTTCTTTTTACTCCGGCCCCCCTCCCTTCCGGGTTCGTACCACACGGCAGAAGATTCAGTTTCCTGTTCCCGGCCAGACTGAAACGAAGTGAGCACTCATGTTGCGTACACACGATCAAATTTATCCGCTCAAACTGGTCCAACGGACCAGTTCAGCAGACAAATCCGATCGTATGTATGGGCTAGCGGACATGTCCGACCGGCGGACAAATTTTAAAACATGCTTTAAAATTTGTCCGCTCAAGACATGTCCGTCGGATATGTCCGCTGGTTAGTTACTTCCACGCAAGCGTCGGGAAGGATGCGACGCATGCGTGGAAGTTTTTTACTTCCTGGTGCGGTGACGTGGCGGCGTCAACGTCACCGCCACGTCACCGCGCTGTCTGCCGGCGGGGATTTTGATCCGATGGTGTGTACACGCCATCGGACCAAAATCCGGAGGAGACATGTCCGCTGGAAACGGTCCGTCGGACCGTTTCAGCGGATATGTCCCTCTGTGTGTACGCGGCCTCAGTGTGCACTTCCTGTCAGTCCGGTCAGGAACAGGAAACTGAATCTCCTGACCCCCGCGGTACCTGGCCGGAGTCCGGACTGACAGGAAGGAAGAGGAGCTCGGCCACGCCACAGAGAAGGAGAAGTGACGACTCGAGGCAATAGTGCTGCAAGCTCTCTTTAGAGCGCTCCGGCGGCTGTAGAAAGCGTGGCAAGGGCCCTGCTTGGGGCCCCAGGCCAGCTGGGGGCCCCAAGCATTTGCTTGGTTTGCCTGCCTTGCAGCCACGGGCCTGCTTGGAGAGCTCTGGAAACTCCTTGTCCAGCTCCCCTGGCCCCTCCTATGTGTAAGTCACCCTGTGTTCATTACGGACATAGGGTGACCAAGAACCCCAGTCTGATCTCGTCAGAGATTGGGGGGGGGGGAGACTTTGGCCATTGGGAGTAGAAAATGCTCTAGAATCAAAGTTAATAATACCTCAGGCTTGGTGATCAGTGGAAAAAATATATACACAATGCCTGTGGACAGTAGGAGGAGAAATTGTTTTCAGTAATTGGTACTGGTGGGAGGAATGGTGCATCATCATTGGTGTCAGTGGGAGGAATAGTGCCCCATCATTGATATTAGTGGGAGAAATCATGGCCTATTGTTGGTGTCAGTGGGAGGGATTATGCCCCACTGTTGGTGTCAGTGGGAGGGATCATGCCCCACTGTTGGTGTCAGTGGGAGGGATCATGCCCCACTGTTGGTGTCAGTGGGAGAGATTATGCCCCACTGTTGGCATCAGATGGAGGGATTATGCCCCACTGTTGGTGTCAGTGGAAGGAATGTTGCATCGTTGTTGGTATCAGTAGGATTAAGGGCTCTTTCACACGTGCGTTCCGTTTTTCGGTCCGCTCCGTGTGTCAGTCAGCTCAGCGGGGGGGTCTCCGCTGAGCTGTCGGGCGGACAGGGCGGTCCCCACACACTGTGCAGGGACCGCCCTGTCTCTCCTCTGCTATCCCCTATGGGGAATCGGATGGAAACGGACCGTCTGTATGTTTGCATCCGATCCGTTTGGCTGGACGGAAGAAAAATAGGACATTCTTCCGTCCGAAAAAACGGATGCGGATCTGGCAGACGTTGGCGGATGCATCATCCGCTAACGGATCCGCTCCCATAGGGAAGCATTGAGGTCCGTTACCGGACGTCCAAAAAACGGACGAACGGAACGGACGTGTGAAAGAGCCCTAATAGTGCCTCATATTTGTGAGAGGAATAGTGCAAGGGCCGTATAAAAGCAAGCAAAGAGCCACATCTGGCCCACAGGCCGCAGTTTAGAGGTCACTGATTTAGGAGAACCTTTGGCTGAAGTTCTTCTTTAACTATTAAAAAGTAGCGGTGAAAAAAAGGCACTTATGGGTTTAACCAATCAAATTCTGTGTAATAATTTTTACCGTTCTGCGTAGACGCCACCCCGCCGCTTAGTTATTAAAAAGCAGGCTCTGGGGGCTGCCTTGTTAAAGAGGGCTTCCAGATTCCAAAGGGCCCCCTGTCCGCAGATCCCAACAACCACTGGCCAGGGTTGTGCGGAAGAGGCTCTTGTTCTTGAATTTTTTTTTCCATTATGGGTGTGAGTGGGGCCCCATGTCAAGTTTTGCCTAAGACCTCACAAAGCCTAGAGCCGCCTCTGTTCACGGATATGCTGTTATATAACCATCAATTGCACTATTAGGATCCATTCACAGTATCGCATTGGGGTAACACATGTTGCATGCATTGGTGCAATGCAGTGCCATTTACTCTGAATGGCACCCCAACCGTGCCTTGCTGATGTGTTGCAATCCACTATTGAATGTTCTATTTGCACAGTTTTTGGTTGGGGGTGCATTGGGTTGTGGTGCACATAGCAGCCCATTCAAAATAATGGTCTGTCCTAACGCAACGTACAACATGATACGCATCAACGCACGTGCACTCACCACACCACAGCCAACCAGGCTGGTGTGAATGGGCCCTAAGCAGCACCTGAAATGAATATTTGTTTTCCTTCATTTAAAAAAATGTGCTCTGTCCTCCCTCCTGCTTTATTATTCTCCACTTGTCAAGTCAAGATAAATCACCCCGGCTTATCTGTTCCTTTACCAAAGAATTGTTTTCCTTTCTTGCATCTGATAGAGTGACCAGCCAAGAAGTATTTCTGTGTAAGATGAACAGATCTGGTGGCTTTCGAGAAGTCCCTTCCCCCACATTCTAATCTAGATGATAACTGTATGGTTTTATTCTGCCAATGTAATATATGGGTGTGAAGGGAGGTCCAGAGTTTGATTCATTTCAGTGGAAAAAAAATGATTTTTTTTTTCTGGTTATCATTTTCACACTGGGGCATTTTGCAAGCGCTTTACAATAAAAAAGCGACTGAAAGAAGCTGCATCTGCAATCCCAATGTGAAAGCCTGAGTGCTTTCACACTAAAACGCTCCAGTGAGAAAAGGGTCTTAGCGTTAAAAAAAAGCCTGTAAAGAGCTTGAAAGAAGCCTTATCTGAAATCCCAATGTGAAAGCCGAGTGCTTTCACACTGAGGCAGGGCGTCAAAAAAAGTCCTGCAAGCAGCTTCTTTGCAGCGATTTAGAAGCGTTGAATACACCGCTCCTAAAGCCAAAGCCCCCTTCCCATTGAAGGAGCTTTTTTAATGCCAAAGGGCTAGATTATCTTTGTGCGGGCGTAACGTATGTCATTTAGGCTACGCCGCCGCAACTTTTTCAGGCAAGTGCTTTATTTACAAAGTACTTGCCTGTAAAGTTGAGGCGGCGTAGCCTAAATGACCCGGCGGAATTCAAATTCGGCGGGTAGGGGGCGTGTAGTATTTAAATCAAGCGCGTCTCCGCGCCGAACGAACTGCGCATGCGCCGCCCGAGACTGAATCCCAGTGTACATGCTCCAAATCACGTCGCTAATTGTCAATGAAAGCCACGTGAGCGTAACTAACGCACATCTCCATTGTGAATCGACTTACGCAAACAACGTAAATTACGTCTGTCCCGACGCCCATACTTAACATTGGCTGCGCCTCACTATAGCAGGGGTAACGTTACGCCGGGCGTAAGTCTTACGTAAACAGATACGCTGGCCGGGCGCACGTTCGGGAATCGGCTGAATTTACTAATTTGCATATTTTAAAACGGGAACGTCACCCAGCGGCCAGCGTAAATATGCATCTAAGATACGACGGTGTAAGTGCCTTACGCCGCTCGTATCTTAGCAACATTTAAGCGCATCTCATTATGAGCATACGCTTAAATTTGCGCGGGCTCAGATTAGGATTTAGGACGGTGTATCTACTGATACGCTCGTCTTAAGTCTTTGTGAATCTGGCCCAAAGCGTCTGAAAAACACCCCAGTGTGAAAGGGGACTTAGCGGCACTTTACCATCGTTTTTCGGGCGCTGGCAGTGTGAAAGGGCTCTGAAAGCACTCGGCTTTCACATTGGAATTGCAGATGAGGCTTCTTTCAGGTGCCTTACAGGCTCTTTTTTAACGCCAAAGCACCTGAAAAATGCCCGAAAAACGCCCCAGTGTGAAAGGGGTCTTAAGTTTAAGACTTAAAGTGAACCTGTCACAAACCTGGGAAAATTGGAAGTGAGCATATGATGACAAATACATAAGCTGAGGCCAGCTTCAGTGAAAGCCGCAAAACTATCAGTAGACCCACAGATATAGGCAGTATAAGGCCGCGTACACACGACCGAGAAACTCGTCGGGCGAAACACATCGTTTTCCCGTCGAGTTCCTTGTTCGGCTGTCAAAAAATTTGTCGAGCCAAATTTTCCCATTGCCCATCGAGGAAATAGAGAACCTGCTCTCTTTTTGGCTCGACGGGTTCCTTGACGGGTTTCTCTGCGAAAAGTGTACACGCGACCGGTTTCCTCGGCAGAATACGTCTCCCATCGAGTTTCTTGCTGAATTCTGTCGAGAAAACCGGTCGTCTGTACGAGGCCTTAGTTTTATATTTGGCTCTTCCTCCTTCCGCCACCACATTGCCCAATATATACATTGGCTTAGCTGTTAGGCCTCGTACACACGATCAAATCTGTCTGCTGGAAACGGTCTGTACTGAATGTATACACTCGATATGTAAAACTGGCGAAAGGGTGTTTGTTTTTATTGTTGCCTGAGGTCGTGAATTACACGGCAAGAAAACCATTTTTAGTGCGGTTTAGTAAATAATGCCTTCGTAAGATTTTAATGTGCAATTATCCAGAGAGAGAGAGAGAGACAGAGTACCTAAGGCATTTGCTTCAGCAAAACAGTGTCCCGGAAATGAGTATAATTGCTGGTAACTTTGTTAGATGTATACGATTGCTCTGTGCAGACCTCCACACTCTGCTGCAGATCTGTTCCTCGGAGCTCCTGTGCTCACTCAGGGAGATCATAATTCAAGAGAACAGCTAATTTCCCCTCTAGCAGTTCCATCTCCTCCTGAAGTCTGCCAGGACCTGTCTGTCTCTTCATATCACTGTCTGTCTGCCCCGTCCATGCCCCTTGTCTCTTAAAGGGAATGTGGAGTCATTTCTATATATATTTATCGGGACTGGAGCAAGTTTTCTGATTAAAGCGGATGGTTCACCAAAAACAAATATTAAAAGCCAGCAGCAACAAATACTGCAGCTGCTGACTTTTAATATTAGGACACTTACCTGTCCTGGAGTCCAGCGGCGTCCGCAGCAGAGGATGAGCGATCGCTCGTCACCCTGCCGCTCCCCCCTCCATCCACGGCGAGGGAACCAGGAAGTGAAGCGCTCCGCCCTTCACTGCCCGGTTCCCTACGGCGCATGCGCGAGTCGCGCTGCGCCCGCGATTGGCTCCCGCTGTGTGCTGGGAGCCGAGAGTTCCCAGCATACAACGGGAAAAGCCCGTCTTTTGCCCGAGACTGCGGGCCGGAAGTGGGTGCGGATACCTGTCTTTAGACAGGTATCTGCACCCCCCTCCCCCCTGAAAGGTGTCAAATGTGACACCGGAGGGGGGGAGGGTTCCGATCAGCGGATCTTCACTTTAGGGTGGAGATCCGCTTTAATAGCTGGGGGAATCTGCGCCAATTTATGTTTTATGAGCTTCTCTGTATTAACCACTTCAGCACCTAAATGAGTTACCCCTTTTCTGACCAGAGAATTTTTTTTGCGATTCTGTACTGCGTCACTTTAGCTGACAATTTTGCGACGTTGTACCGAAACAAAATAATTTTTTTGCGCTATAAACAAAAAAAAAAAGGGCGACAATTTTGAAAAAAAGCATAATTTTTTTATTTTTGCTATAATAAGGCTTAATTTCCATGGACGTTTTTACAGCCACTTTTCTGAGCGTTTTTTGCAGCTTAAAAACAGCTCTCCATGTCAGTCTATGGCCTCGTGCCCACCATGACGTTTTTGAGCTGTAGATGGCTGAGCCGTTTTTAAGCTTAAAAAAAAAAAAACCATGACTACGATCCACCAATCAAAATCGGCTTCTGATACCGAAAGCCAGATACAAGTCCAAAGGAGACAGGAGATTCGCTGTCCAAGGTCCCAGACTATGGAACGCCTTACCAGCCAGCGTTCGGTTGGAGGAAAACCACTTAGGCCTCGTACACACTATCGGACATATCCGATGAAAACGGTCCGCGGACCATTTCCATCGGATATGTCCGATCGGGAGTTTGATCCGATGGCGTGTACACACCATCGGATCAAATTCCCCGCCGCCGGACGGCGCGGTGACGTGGCGGTGACGCGGCGGTGACGTTGACGCCGCCACGTCACCGCCACGTCACCGCACCAGGAAGTTAAACACTTCCGCGCATGCGCCGAATCCATGCGGTGGCGCGGCGGCGGTGGGGGACGGCATGTCTGCTGGTAAGTGTACTAACCAGCAGACATGTCGGGCGGACAGATTCCCACCGGATAGATTTCAAAGCATGCTTTGAAATCTGTCGGGTGGAGAAATCTGTCCGCTAGCCCATACACACGAGCGGAGATGTCTGCCGAAACGGTCCATCGGACCGTTTTCAGCGGACATATTCCCTCGTGTGTACGAGGCCTTTAGTCTTCAGGAGAAAGATCAAGACTCATCTCTTTTGATCTCAAAGGAGACAGGAACAACAAGCGCCCAGAGGCGATTTACTTCGCATATGCTGCGCTATATACGTTTTCATTCATTCATTCATTCATTCATGACCAGTGCGTTCTGAAGCTCCAGCAATAGAGCTGTAAAAACGCCAGATGTTAAAAAACGCTCAAAAATGCACAAAACAGGCGTTTTTAAAGTGGAGATTCACCCTCCAAATTTTTTTTTAGCATGCCATGGAGCCCACCCACCCGACCGGCAGTATGCCGGTGTTTTTTTTTTTTCTCTACATACCTTTTTACGGGCTCTCTTCCCCTCCGGCGATCCCGCGTGACTGGGCGTTTCTAATCACAGGCTGTGATTGACGTCCCTCAGCCCGGCGCATACAGCCCGTCACGAGAGGTGCCGAAGGAACCCGAATGTGGGTGCGGCCCTATACGGCGCCTGCGCACCGACGTTCGTGTTCCTGCGGCATCTCGTGAGTGGGCTCCATGGCATGCTAGAACATTTTTTGGAGGGTGAACCTCGCCTTTAAACTGTAAAAAGGCTAAAAAAAGTGGCTGTAAAAACGTCCATGGAAATGAAGCCTTAATACCCTCAAAAAATATATAGAAAAACAAATTTCTTCCACAGTTTAGGCCGATATGTATTCTTCTACATATTTTTGGTAATAAGCATATGTTTATTGTTTTTTTTTCGCAAAAGTTTATAGCGTCTACAAAATAGGGGATAGGTTTATGGCATTTTTATTATTATTATTTTTTTTTACTAGTAATGGCAGCGATCTGCAATTTGCGACATTATGGCGGACACATTGGACACTTTTGACACTATTTTGGGACCGTTGGCATCTATTCAGCGATCAGAGCTACAACTAGCCACTGATTACTGTATAAATGACACTGGCGGGGAAGAGGTTAAACACTAGGGGGCGATCAAGGGGTTAAGTGTGTCCTATGGAGTGATTCTAACTGTGGGGGGGGGGGTGGTCTCACTACAACATGACAGAGATCACTGCTCCCGATGACAAACAATGAAAACAGACAAACCGATCGTGTGTGGGCCCCATCTGTCTTTTTTCCATTGGTGTTATAAAAATAGAAAATGTTTTAATTTTTTTCTAGGGATAAAAAAAAACAATCGTCTGTGTGGAACTCCATCGGAGAAAAATCCATGCATGCTCAGAATCAAGTCGGAAGCATTGAACTTCATTTTTTTTCTGAGTGTTGTACGTCACCGCGTTTGGCACGATCGGATTTTTGACTGATGGTGTATAGGCAAGACTGATGGAAGTCAGCTTCATTGGATATCCGACGGAAAAATCCATCGGATTAGATTCCATCAGATATCCAATCATGTGTACAGGGCTTTAGTGTTGCCCATCAATGCCCATCAGTACTGCCTATCCGTGCCGCCTATCAGTGCCCACCAGTGCCGCCTATTAGTGCTCATCAGTTCCACCTAACTGTACTCATCAGTGCTACATATCAGTGACTATAAGTTTGGCATAGTATTGCCTCCTCATCAGTGCCACCCAGGGCCGATCCATCCTATAGGCTCACAATGCAAGCCGCTTAGGGCCCCACAAAGCTGCAGGGGGCCCCCCAAATTACTAGAGGCCCCGCCCGGTGAGAAGAAATTTTCAGCCCCTCACCCGACTTCTCAACTCACTGGCTGCATGGGAGAAGAGGTAAGAAGTCAGCACCCCCTGCTTCTCACTGTAATGTAAGATGTAACACCCCCTCCCCACAATCACTGTCGGCAGCGCCCCCCCTGCTTCTCAACTTTAATGTGAGATGTCATTTTCGGCAGTCCCCCCCCCCCTTCTCAACTTTAATTGACTCAACTTTAACTGATTTCTACACTGACCACCTCATCAATGCCCACCAGTTTAGCCTATCAGTGCCGCCTCATCAGTGCACATCAGTGAAGGCAAAAAATTACTTAGTTACAAAATTTACTGATGGAAACTAAGTAAATAACGTTTTTTTTTCTTCAATTTTTTTGGTCTTTTTTTTTGTGTAAAAAAAATAAAAAATAAAAAAGCAGTGATTAAATACCACCAAAAGAAAGCTCTATTTGTGTGAAGTAATTCATAGAAAATGTGTTTGGGTGCAGAGTAGCATGACCACGTAATTGTCATTCAAAGTGCGACAGCTCTAAAAGCTGAAAAATGGCCTGGGCAGGAAGTGCCATGTAGGCTGGTGGTTAAAGTAATGTTTAGCAGGGGTTCCCTGAGACCAGAAAGTTATTTTAAGGGTTCCTCTGTGTTGAAAAGGTTGAGAAAGGCCGCTGTAAAGCCGATGGCGCACTAGTGATCCTGTTACGGACGACGTCTCCAGTGACCGGATCTCTCAATAGAACACTCGTCTGCCCTTGCAGTGCTGCTCCCTCATTGGCTGAAACACTTCACAACTTTGGTTGTCAGCAAGGGACGCAACAGCAGAGGGAAGCCTTGCTGGTCTGGCCACTGATGAAGCCACACTGTAGAAACAGGTGATGGGTTTCCTTGCTCTCCCAGCAATTCTTTCGCTGCCAAGTTGCTCATAACGCAAGATTGCCAGTTTGCCATAGGCCTTTATGAGGTTGTCCTTTTTTTTATTGCCAAATGATAGACTATTTTATATCCATATTTTCCTCATATTACATATGACGTCAGTGGTTGTCAGCGCCCGGGACAAGGCAAGAAATTTCTCACCCCCCCCCCCATCAGACTTTTAGCACTCCCCGAGTCCCTTCCACTAGTACAATAGTACTGACCAACTTGATTCCTACACTGACCTACCTGACCACTGCACTGACCTACCTGATTCCTACACTGACCACTGCACTGACCTACCTGATTCCTACACTGACCACTACACTGACCTACCTGATTCCTACACTGACCACTACACTGACCTACCTGATTCCTACACTGACCACTACACTGACCTACCTGATTCCTACACTGACCACTACACTGACCTACGCGATTGCTACACTGACCTATCTGATTCCTACAGTGACCACTACACTGATCTACCCGATTCCTACAGTGACCACTACACTGACCTATACCTGATGCCTACAGTGACCACTAGACTCACCTACCTGATTCCTACACTGACCTACCTGATTCCTACAGTGACCACTACACTCACCTACCTGATTCTTACACTGACCACTACACTGACCTACCTGATTCCTACACGGACCACTACACTGACCTACCTGATTCCTACACGGACCACTACACTGACCTACCTGATTCCTACACTGACCACTACACTGACCTACCTGATTCCTAAGCTGACCTACCTGATTCCTACACTGACCACTACACTGACCTACCTGATTCGTACACGGACCACTACACTGACCTACCTGATTCCTACACTGACCACTACACTGACCTACCTGATTCCTAAGCTGACCTACCTGATTCCTACACTGACCACTACACTGACCTACCTGATTCCTACAGTGACCACTTCACTGACCTACCTTATCCCTACACTGGCCTACCTGATTCCTACACTGATCTACCTGAACCCTTAAACTGATCTACCTGATCCCTAAACTGACCTACCTGATTCCTACACAGACCTACCTGATTCCTATATTGATCACTACACTGACCTAACTGAGTTCTATACTGACCACTACCTCACACACACTGGCCGCCGGCACCATAGGGATCATGGGGGACAGGCTGGACTACAGGAGTCCCAGTGCAACATGGTACACTTGGGGCAAGAGTACCAGATGCCCCCCCCCCCCCCCACCATGCCACTGCAATCTGGGGACAACTCTGGAAACAGACTGGTGCTGGGGACAGTGTCCTCAATCCGGGGACTGTCCTCAGAAACCGGGGATGTCTGGTCACCCTATACTTCATGGACCCCCTCCCCTCTGAGTGGATTTGGGCCACGCACATTTATCATGGTCCCCATTTGTACATGTGGTTGGACCCATCCATAGGCAATATAGGGGGGGGGGGCAGCCATGACAGTGCCCAGCTAGGACTTTTTGGCAGAAAAGATGGCCAGATAGGACCACACAGTGAAGAGTTGAGGTTCTGGGGGCTGCAGGTACATATTTACACATAATGAATCCACCATGAAGGGCAACTGAACTAAAAGTGAACTTGTCCTTTAAGGACTCAAGCCCTCATCTGCCTCGTGCGTTAGTTACACGCAAGCGAAAGTGATATCCATCTTAATGGTTTGGAATGGCAGGCTTCCAGTTTATTAAGGCTGTAACATGACTAAAATGTACTCGTGGGTGTCTGTGGCACAGCCTGCTATTTCTGGCTCCCATTATAATCACAAATTTAATCAGCATGAGTAAGTTCACAAGTCAGCGGGAGGACAGGGGGGGGGGGGGGGCAGTTAGCCTGACCTCTCGTCTGACCTTTTCCCACTTGTCTATGGTGCCGTGACTCTTCTGGAGAAGAAACACTAAAGAAAAATAGCCCAAGTCTGTCTGTGAGATTGATCCTTCTGTCAAAGCAGAATAGTGAGGAATGTACTTGATACGCTTACAGGTGAAAATCAGCCGATGTCTACCTGGAAACGACAGACAGAACCTGCATTGATTCTTGTCCGAGGTGAACAGTGGTCCATACGTGGTACATTCTTCAGTAAAGTGGCTCCCTTGCACCAGGGCCGGTACTACCACTAGGCAAACTAGGCAGCTGCCTAGGGCGCCCTGCTGCCTAGGGAGCCCGGCCACTGGTGTGCCTACTCTCTTTTCTCTCCAGTAGGCAACTAAGTCTCAGCAGCAGCAGGCAACCACCGCTCCTTTCTTGCATAGTGTCGGAGGCGCAGTGGCAGCGGCAGCGGAGGACTGTGTCCCGACTCCCGAATAAATAGAAGCAAGCAAACATTCTGTGATGGGCACTGGTAGGCTGCATTGATGGGCGCTGGTAGGCTGCATCGATGGGCGCTGGTAAGGGCTACATTTGATGGGCACTGGTAGGCTGCATTGATGGGCGCTGGTAGGCTGCATTGATGGGCACTGGTAGGCTGCATTGATGGGCACTGGTAGGCTGCATTGATGGGCGCTGGTAGGCTGCATCGATGGGCGCTGGTAAGGGCTACATTTGATGGGCACTGGTAGGCTGCATTGATGGGCGCTGGTAGGCTGCATTGATGGGCGCTGGTAAGGGCTACATTTTATGGGCACTGGAAAGCTGCATTGATGGGTGCTGGTGAGGCTGCATTTGATGGGCGATGGTGAAGCTGCATTTGATGGGCGCTGGTGAGGCTGCATTTGATGGGCGATGGTGGGGCTGCATTTGATGGGTGCTGGTGGGCTGCATTTGATGGGCGCTTCATTAAAAAGTGGGGCACACATGGGCAGGGGAAAGGGGGTGGGGTGGAGCCAGGGGGGTGGCGGCAAAATTAGGTTTTGCCTAGGGTGTCAAAAATCTTTGCCCCAGCCCTGCCTTGCACACAGCCCTGGCACTGTCATTTAGTTGTCCTAAAGAGCTGAAAAAACATGTATTTTTGTGTTTGTTGGCCGACAATTCTTTGCTGTTTGTATGCAAAACAAGTTCATGGCCAATGCCCTTTAGACAAAAGTCCCTCACTTTGTCCGCAGAGAGTCTGATCGTGTGTATGAATCTTAAGACTGGGATGCCATGAAAGTTCATGTGTGTAAAGGCAGGTGTCCCAATACTTTTGGCAATATAGCCCCCAAAACACATTGATTCTGTGATAAATGTGTATCTGGATGATCATCTCATGGTGTACAAGGCAGGAGCGCAATCAGAAGAAATGGCAGCAGGATCTAGCAGGAGCAAAACACTGGAGCAAAAAGACACTAAAAGGGAAGGACCTAAATACCCTCCCAGCAGCCAGCATCAGGTGGAGACTGATTACTGGAAACTGCTGGCTGACGGTGGACAGTGAAACTACAACTTTTCCATCCAGGGAACCACAGTGCCACAGCAGCATGTATGTAGACTCTGTTACACTTCCTCCATACCCCCACGTTAATATAGTTTGGTTTCTATGTGAGTTCTCTTCCCCTGTGGGCATAGAGTGGTCATGCCTGCTCACAAGCATCCTCTGTTAACATGAGACTGTTGATCCAATCAGAATATTTTTATTAAAGGACCTGCTGCTGGATGGTGGTCTCATTGTGTCCCACTACGGACATCCTATGGAGACCATGCACGGCTCCATTCCTAGTCCAGAGGCCTTCTCTCCCTCCTCCATCATGATTACGTCCCCTGGGTGGGTGTTGCATCCCTTAGTTATAACTAGTATCCAGGCTTGTCAGCTCCGTTCATTTATGATTTATGAAATCTTTCTGGTTGAATATATTTAGCAGAACTTTCTGAACGTTCCAGTGATTGATTACGTTCTGTGCTGAGGGCAGAGGCGGCATTTTTTTTAATACCCAGACTTGCACCAACCTCATTCTGTCATTAGGTCTGTTCAAACCCAGAAAAGTGTAAAAAGTCGTTCTAATGGCGGCGTGAGCCTAATTAGTACGCGAGGAACATTGTGCAAACTTCAGCAAAACTTTCCAGAGGAACCAATCGGCATTCTCCTTTCTGACGGCTGGAAACTGATGAAAGCTGAAGCTGGTGGCAGAGGGTTGCCCTGTCACTGCGCCTTGTGCCGCTGTCATTCATGTGTGTTGTATCATTACTTCTTATGCTCCATAGGCAGACACTTCTGTGTTCCTTTCAAATGTGGTGGACTTTAACACCATGCTGCAACATAATTGCGACTTTTCTGTTTTGTACAGGGCATAGGCGTGCGCAGGGGGAGTGCCAGGTATGCCTGGGCACACCCTAATCCTAGGGTTGGCAACCTGTCAATCGCAATCTGTCGATCGTGGGCAGGTGACCGGTAAACCACGATCCTTCCTTGTCAACCCCCAGAACCTGGATATGAGAGGTGGAATTTAGTATCTGTATTTTCCTCCTGTAGCAGCTGAAAGTAGGCTTCTCCTCCTCCTCCTCCTCTCCCTCTTGCCGACATTCAGCTGCCACCAAAGGAAAATAAAAGTGATCGGTACCAATATATGCCACCCTGCCACCCCTCCTATCCCTTTTTCTCTTCTTTCTACTACCGGGTCCCCCTGTGTGCTCCCTTGCTCCCCCTATTGTTTCAGGATGGAGAGTGGGGAAGTGGCCAGGAAATATGTCACACACGCATCGCACATGTGTTGGAGCTTTGAGGTGCACACCCTAATGCAATAGGCTGCGCACACCTATGGTACAGGGGACACGCGGCTCACTTGGCACCTCTGGCATTGTGACTGTGTTGTTGTCACCAATAGTGCCAAGTAGAGCTGCACGATTAATCGCCAAGAATCGTTATAGCAATTTTTTTCTCCCCTTGCGATCTTGACAAAGTATTTCCTAATCTTTCTATGCAGAGAATTCTCTCTGCTCTGCTGAAGTCGACAGCCGTCAAAAGAAAGGAAAAAAAACATGGGCAGTCTGCAAAGTATCACAACATTCTTTATCAGTGGAACATTAAGTCTAAACATTGTAATAATGTTTTCTTTACATCAAAGGAATAGACTTCTGTATGTAAATGAGGAAATTTTAACCGCTTAGGCCTCTTTCACACGAGGCGGCCAGCTCCTGCCATTCCAGCTCAGCGGGAGATCTCTCCTATGGAGAGATCCGAGGAAAACGGACAGCCCCAGGGCTGTCTTAAAGCGGAGGTTCACCCTAAATATAAGATCTCCCATGTGATCCAGCATACTGGCGTCAGCGCCAGTATGCTGGGTTTTTTTTTTTTTAATCGCACACTTACTGTATTATGGTGGAATTCCTTTTTTGTCCCCCGCGGTGGACGGCTCTAGTATTGCTCGTCACATCTTCCTAAAATACCCGATATGGACTCGGGTAATCTCGGCGAAAATGCGGCGCCTGCGCACAGACCTAGGAGCTGACTGCGCAGGCGCCGTATTTCTCCGAGTCCTATTTCAGAGGGCGTGACGCGCCATAGCCGTAGGACTCGGAGAAATACGGCGCCTGCGCAGTCAGCTCCTAGGTCTGTGCGCAGGCGCCGCATTTTCGCCGAGATTACCCGAGTCCATATCGGGTATTTTAGGAAGATGTGACGCGCTATACTGGCGCCGTCCACCACGGGGGACAAAAAAGGAATTCCACCATAATACAGTAAGTGTGCGATTAAAAAAATCGTCAGCGCCAGTATGCTGGATCGCATGGGAGATCTTATATTTAGGGTGAAATACCGCTTTAATAGCATCGTGGGCCGCTGGGCAAAGTAATGCTCTGGCTCCTCTACGCCCTACATCTCCCCCCAGCACTCTGACCCCTCTACACCCCAGATATCCCCCCAGCTCTCTGACCCCTCTACACCCTGGATATCCCCCCAGCACTCTGACCCCTCTACACCCCAGATATCCCCCCAGCACTCTGACCCCTCTACACCCCAGATATCCCCCCAGCACTCTGACCCCCTTTACACCCCAGATATCCCCCCAGCACTCTGACCCCTCTACACCCCAGATATCCCCCCAGCACTCTGACCCCCTTTACACCCCAGATATCCCCCCAGCACTCTGACCCCTCTACACCCCAGATATCCCCCCCAGCAGACCCCACTACACCCCAGATATCCCCCCAGCACTCTGACCCCACTACACCCCAGATATCCCCCCAGCACTCTGACCCCTCTACACCCCAGCTATCCCCCCAGCACTCTGACCCCACTACACCCCAGATATCCCTCAGCACTCTGACCCCTCTACACCCCAGCTATCCCCCCAGCACTCTGACCCCTCTACACCCCAGCTATCCCCCCAGCACTCTGACCCCACTACACCCCAGATATCCCCCCAGCACTCTCATCCCTCTACACCCCAGATATCCCCCTAGCACTCTGACCTCTCTACACCCCATATATCCCCCCTGCACTCTGACCCCCTCTACACCCCATATACCCCCCATCACTCTGACCCCCTCTACACCCCAGATATCCCCCCAGCACTGTAACCCCTCTTCACTCCCTAGTCCAGTGATGGAGAACCTTGGCACCCCAGATGTTTTGGAACTACATTTCCCATGATGCTCAGCTACTCTGCATGAGCATCATGGGAAATGTAGTTCCAAAACTTCTGGGGTACCAAGGTTCTCCATCACCGCCCTAGGCTATGGATAAGAAGACAGCGTGGGTAGTTGAGTAATTTATCAACCAACGAAAAACAGGCAGGGCTGACACCACTTATGCCCTGTACACACGATCGGTTCGTCTGATGAAAACGGTCCGTTTCCATCAGACGAACCGATCGTGTGTGGGCCCCATCGTTTTTTTTTTTCCCATCGGTGAAAAACAATAGAACCTGTTTTAAATGTTTTGATGGTTAAAAAACCGATAGAAAAAAACGATCGTCTGTGGGGAAATCCATCGGTCAAAAATCCACGCATGCTCAGAATCAAGTCGACGCATGCTCGGAAGCATTAAACTTCATTTTTCTCTGCACGTCGTTGTGTTTTATGTCACCGCGTTGGACACGGTTGCATTTTTGACTAATGGTGTGTAGGCAAGACTGATGAAAGTCAGCTTCATCGGATATCTGATGAAAAAATCCATCAGACTGTTTTCATCGGATGAACCGATCGTTGTACAGGGCATTAGTTCACAAAAATGCTATGTATTGTCCTTTTAATTTTATTTTGTAATTTTTTAAAGCAAATGCTAAAAAAAAACAAAAAAACAGGAAGTAAAATAAATGAACCCCAGCCGTGCTGTATAGGGGGTTGGAAGTGGTTGATACCAAGTCAAATTCATATATTGATTGCTTATAAAAAATACATTGAATGCTAAATTATTAAAAACAGGCAGCAATAACTTGCGTCTTTGATATCTGTCTTGGGTTGAGCCCTTTTGTCTACGTTCCCTTTAATAGGCGTGTGCACCTGTGCGCGCTTCTAGCTGTGAGACCGCGCTGTCGCCAGCTGTGGCATGAGGATCAAAGGAAGTTTGTTAGTAAACAAAACCTAAATTGCTACAGCTGTGCGTTTTCTTCCCTCGTGTTTCTCAAAGAAGACAATGCAGTGTTTTCATAACAAGTAAATATATCTATATATATATTTTGTGTCCATTTGTCAGCGCATTGCTTATAAGCCTAAGCAGTGTAATTTATTAAAACATGTCCTTTAAGCTGGGTGCACACTGCTGCGAATTATATTCGCTCGAATAACGCTTGAATAACGCTTGAATAACGCTCCAGTGTGAAAGGGGCCTTAAAGGGACACTAAAGTCAGGGCTTTTAAAAAAAAAAATAACAAACATGTGACACTTACCTCCACTGTGCAGTTCGTTTTGCACAGAGTGGCCCGGTCTTCTGGGGTCCCTCGGCGGCTGTCTGGGCTCCTCCTCGCAAAAGCTTTCCCTCTTCATGCGAGGGCGCTCGCATGGAGGAAAGCTTTTGCGAGCGCGCTCCCGTGATACAGCGGCGGCCATAGCTGCCGACTGTATCACTCGGCTCCGCCCCCGGCGCGCCGCGTCATCCGCTTTGATTGACAGCAGCGCTAGCCAATGGCTGCGCTGCTATCAATCCGCCCAGCCTAGCCAATCAACGGCCAGGCTGGGAACCGAAGAGGACGACGTGGACGCGCCCGGGAGATTCGAACGGTCAGGTAAGTACAACGGGGGCTCGGGGGGGGGGCCGGTGCTGTGAGATGTTTTTTTACCTTCATGCATAGGATGCATGAAGGTAAAAAAACGTGTACCTTTACAACCCCTTTAAGGCTTAGTTCACACTGCTGCAAATTCAAAAATCGCAATTTTACCGCGATTTCGTGGCTGAGTTTTTGCCACTATTTCAGGGAATGCCAGTCTATAGAGCTGAATTCGCATCGCACACGGATACAACTCGCACAGGAACCTTTTTTCCCGCAGCTTAGATTCGCAACGCATTGATGTGAACGGCACTAATGTTAAACAATGTAATTTAAATGACTTGCGAATTTAAGAAATCCCAACGCAAATTTAACAGCGTCACTATGCGTCCGATAACATACAAAAAAAAAAAATTCCAATCCTAAGGCTAGGTTCACACTCCTGCAAATTCGAAATTGCGGTAACTTTGCGAATTTGCCACGATTTCGCCACGATTCGTGGCCTCTATTTCAGGGAATGGCAGTCTATAGAGCTGAATTTGCATCGCACACGGATAAAACTTGCACAGGACCCTTTTTTCCCACAGCTTATATTCGCCACGCATTGATGTGAACGGCACTAATGTTAAACAATGAAATTTAAATGACTTACGAATTTGAGAAATCGCAACGGCTCAAATTCGCAATAGAATTCGCAGCAGTGTGAACCTAGCCTTAGGAGTGGAATTTTTTATTTTTTTATGTTATCGGACGCATAGTGACGCTGTTAAATTTGCGTTGGGATTTCTTAAATTCGCAAGTCATTTAAATTACATTGTTTAACATCAGTGGCGTTCACATCAATGCGTTGCGAATCTAAGCTGCGGGAAAAAAGGTTCCTGTGTGAGTTGTATCCGTGTGCGATGCGAATTCAGCTCTATAGACTGGCATTCCCTGAAATCGTGGCAAAAACTCAGCCGCGAAATCGCGGTAAAATTGCGATTTTTGAATTTGCAGCAGTGTGAACTAAGCCTTAAGGCCCCTTTCACACTGGAGCGTTATTCAAGTGTTATACGAGCGAAGCCTTATCTGCAATCCCGAGTGCTTTCAGAGCCCTTTCACACTGCCAGCGCCTGAAAAACGCTGGTAAAGTTCCCGCTAAGACCCTAACGTTTTAGGGCGATTTTGCAGTGCCTCAGTGCGAAAGGGTTTTTACAGCGCTTTCAATTCATTTCAATGTAGAGGGGCGTTTTTGGAGCGTTTTCTTCAGCGCCCAAAACCTGCTCCAAAGATGCTGCTTGCAAGGTGTGAAAGGGTCAATTGAGATGCATGGAGAGCAATTTTATGAGCATTTTAATAACGTTTTTTTAACGCTAAAATGCTGTAAAAACGCTTCAGTGTGAAAGGGTCAATTGAGATGCATGGAGAGCGTTTTATGAGAGTTTTAATAGCACTATTTTTAACCACTTAAGCCCCGGACCAATATGCTTCTAAATGCCCAGAGGCGTTTTTACAATTCGGCACTGCGTCGCTTTAACTGACAATTGCGCGGTCGTGCGACGTGGCTCCCAAACAAAATTTGTGTCCTTTTCTTCCCACAAATAGAGCTTTATTTTGGTGGTATTTGATCACCTCTGCGATTTTTATTTTTTGCGCTATATACAAAAATAGAGCAACATTTTTGAAAAAAAATCTATATTTTTTACTTTTTGTTATAAGAAAAATTGAATAAACTAAATTTTAGTCAAACATTTAGGCCAAAATGTATTCAGCCACATGTCTTTAGTAAAAAAAAATCGCAATAAAAAAAAAAAACTAGCTACCTAGCGGGAACAGCGACACTAATACAGCGATCAGAAAAATTATCGCTTAGTGACACTGGCAATAGGGGTTGAAAGGGTTAACTAGGGCGGTGATCAGGGGGTTAAAACTTTATTAGGGGGAGTACGGGGCTACCCTGGACCTAACACTAACTGCTTGTCACACTGACACTAAATGCAGTGATCAGTAAATATATGATCACTGCAATCAGTGACACTGTGACAGGGGGGGGGGGTTTATGTGCCCGTGTGGTGTTGTGCAGACTCACTTGTGATGTCTTCTCTCCTCAGCGGCGGTTGAAAATACCGCCGAGAGGAGAGATTACATCACTTCCCCCTTCCTGTGTTTACACAGGAAGAGGGCGGGGGAGGACGTGCATTGGCTGGAAGCGATCAAAGCGAACAGCCGCCCCCTCAGGCAGACAAAAACGATCGCTCCTGAAGCCACGGGGACTGCCGCAAGTACCGGGGGGGGGGGTCCCGATCGGACCCCCGACCCACGTCTAGGCAGGGACGTACAGGTACGCCAATGTGCCTGTCCGTGCCATTCTGCCGACGTATATGTAGATGCGGCGGTCCTTAGGGGGTTAAAGCTAAAACGCTGTAAAAACGCTTCAGTGTGAAAGGGGTCTAACAAACAATGAAAAAACATTCAGGCTAGGTTCACACTCCTGCGAATTCGAAATTGCGGTAACTTTGCGAATTTGCCACGATTTCACCACGATTCACGGCCTCTATTTCAGGGAATGGCAGTCTATAGAGCTGAATTCGCATCGCACACGGTTCAGACTTGCACAGGACCCTTTTTTTTACCGCATCTTATATTCGCAACGCATTGATGTGAACGGCGCTAATGTTAAACGATGACATTTAAATGACTTGCAAATTTGAGAAATCGCAACGGCTCAAATTTGCAATAGAATTCGCAGCAGTGTGAACCTAGCCTTAAGATTGGAAAAAAAAATTTTTTATGTTATCGGACGCATAGTGACGCTGTTAAATTTAGTCCATGTTTCTACGTATCGGTGACCCCCCCTGGTCGTGAAAAGGTTAAAAAAAAAAAAAAAGTCTAGCGCTGGAAAATGGCACGGGTCAGTGAAATTGCAAAAGACAAAAAAAAAACCCGTCAGACTTGCTTAGAAGGGCAAATGATCTTTCGTCGTTCGACGAAGGCTTTGCGTTCGGCATATTGCGTCGGCATTAACCGAGAGAAAGGTTTGCTCGCAATCCCCGTCTTCAAAGATTAAATTAGGCCCTAAAACAAAAGGCCGGGCGGGCGGGCGGGCGGGCGCTGCGTACAGATGGGACCTGTTCCATGAGTCAGAGCTCTCTGCTTCTCCCTGGGCAGTGATCTCAGGCAATTAGCTAATTGGTTTTGGGGAGGGGGGGAGAGAGAGGGGGGGCGGGGTGATGACCTGTTACTGACTTAAGTCATAGCTCATGTTTTCTGACAGCAGACATGAACAGTGAGTGAGCGCTGACTGCGCTGACTGCAAGTCACGGGACGGCCTGCTTTACCCCTACCCACATCTTCCTAATATAGCAGCAAGGGCTGGACGAGTGAACCTGCTGGGTCAAGTGACGGCGCGGTCACCGCGTGCGTAGTCATGGTTTTATATACGGTTATGGGACCGCCGAACTGCATAATAATCAGGCCAATGGGCATCCTGACAACTTTGCTAAAAGGAGAATCTGCCCTCCCATCTGAGAAGAAAGCCATAAAGACTTCCTATATTATACGGGAAAACCTTGGATTGCGCGCACTTGTAATACAAAGCGCTTGTAAATCAAAGTGAATTTTCTCATAAGAAATTATTTATTTCATTTTTATGTATTTACAATATACAATGGGCATAAAAATAATCACCACGCCCTTTAAAATAATCAGCCTGAAATGAAGACAGACACAGTTTTTGTTTTGTTTTTCCAGCTGTATTTACTTATCCAAGTAAAGCAATTAATAACATCCCCGTGTTAGAAAAAATAAATAAATCACTGAGTTGGAAAAAGGACCCCCCCCCCCCCCATGTCAGTATTTTGTTGAACCTCCTTTTGCTGTAATTACGGCCTGGGCTGTTGCGATTTGTCTCTATAAACTTTGCACATCTACACTTTGCAATATTTGCCCCTCTTCTTGGCAGAACTGCTCAAGTTCAGATAAATTGGATGGTGACCGTCTGTGGACTGCAGTCTTCAAGTCATTCCACAGGTTTCCGATGGGGTTCAAGTCTGGACTCTCACTAGGCCATGCAAAGACATTCAACGTTTTCTCCTTCAACCACTGTGTGGTGATTTTTGCTGTGTACTTTGTGGGTACATGGAAGGTAAACCCCATTGTTGGTGTCAGTGGAAGAAATAATGCCCCATTTTTGGTGTCAGTGATAGGAATTATGCCCCATTGTTGGTGTCCGTGGAAGGAATTATACCCAGCTTTTGGTGTGAGTGGAAGGAATTATGCCCCATTGTTGGTGTCCGTGGAAGGAATGATGCCCCATTGTTGGTGTCCGTGGAAGGAATTATACCCCGGTGTTGGTGTCTGTGGAAGGAATTATGCCCCATTGTTGGTGTCCGTGGAAGGAATTTTTCCCCCTTGTTGGTGTCTGTGGAAGGAATTATACCCCGCTGTTGGTGTCCGTGGAAGGAATTATACCCCGCTGTTGGTGTCCGTGGAAGGAATTATACCCCGCTGTTGGTGTCCGTGAAAGGAATTATACCCCTCTGTTGGTGTTAGTGGAAGGAATAATGCTGCATCATTGGCGTCAGTGGGAGGAATGCTGCCTCATTATTGGTGTCAGTGGAAGGAATGGCGCCCCATTATTGGTGTCAGTGGAAGGAATGATGCCCCATTGTTGGTGTCCGTGGAAGGAATTATACCCCGGTGTTGGTGTCTGTGGAAGGAATTATGCCCCATTGTTGGTGTCCGTGGAAGGAATTTTTCCCCCTTGTTGGTGTCTGTGGAAGGAATTATACCCCGCTGTTGGTGTCCGTGGAAGGAATTATACCCCGCTGTTGGTGTCCGTGGAAGGAATTATACCCCGCTGTTGGTGTCCGTGAAAGGAATTATACCCCTCTGTTGGTGTTAGTGGAAGGAATAATGCTGCATCATTGGCGTCAGTGGGAGGAATGCTGCCTCATTATTGGTGTCAGTGGAAGGAATGGCGCCCCATTATTGGTGTCAGTGGAAGGAATTATGCCCCATTGTTGGTGTCAGTGGAAGGAATAATGCTGCATCATTGGCGTCAGTGGGAGGAATTATGCGCCATCATTGGTGTCAGTGGAAGAAATATACCCCATTGTTGGTGTCAGTGGAAGAAATATACCCCATTGTTGGTGTCAGTGGAAGGAATAATGCCCCATTGTTGGTGTCAGTGGAAAGAATTATGCCTCAAGGGCCAGATAAAAGCATACCCCATTGTTGGTGTCAGTGGAAGGAATAATGCCCCATTGTTGGTGTCAGTGGAAAGAATTATGCCTCAAGGGCCAGATAAAAGCATACCCCATTGTTGGTGTCAGTGGAAGGAATAGTGCCCCATTGTTGGTGTCAGTGGAAAGAATTATGCCTCAAGGGCCAGATAAAAGCAAGCAAAGGGCCGCAGTTTGGAGATCACTGATATAGATGAATGTGTCCGCAGCACAGAGCATCATACGGGGGATCATCAATCTACATATTGCCGGCAGGAAGCAGCAAAGCAGGGAGACACCAATCTCACTTCCTGAGTTTCCATTTCAGTCTTTTTTTTTTTTTCTTTTGCAGATTTGAAAACTGTTCCTTTTCTGCCATAATAAGAGCAGTCGTGATTTGTAGCATCATTGTGTTCATTCTCTTTGGTATTCACAATCATCTACGATGACTGATGATAAAAGCAGAACTCCTGGCAAGATGGTAAAATATTCTGTCAGTGCTGTGATTGGCTCATCAGACCAGCACAGTGAGGTGTCACTCTTCTGTCCCTTCCAATGTCACCTAAAATAATGCGGAGTCTTGATGTCACCTGGCTCAGGCTAAGGAGTGATTTGGGCAATTTTTTTTTTCTTTATTTGGAGAGAGTGTTTTTTTCTTTTGATGTATTTACATTATTTTAGTTTTTTTTATAGTGTTTTTGTATTTTTGTTTATTTTTTGTGTTTTTTTTTATCATTATCTGCATGACGTTACTTTAAATGTTTTGTTTTATTTTAGTTTTTTTTCCACTCTCTTTATTTTTCTTTAAAACAAAGCAGAGAAGAAGGCGCTTCTAAGTGCAGTAATAAAAAACTTTAACCACTTACAGACCGGAAGATTTGCCCCCTTAATGACCGGGCCATTTTTTGTGATTCGGCACTGCGTCGCTTTAACTGCCAATTGACGCGGTCATGCCGCGTGGCACCCAAACAAAATTGACGTCTTTTTCCCCCCCCCACAAATAGAGCTTTCGTTTGGTGGTATTTGATCACCTCTGCGGTTTTTATTTGTTGCGCTATAAACAAAAAAATACGAAAATTTTGAAAAAATATTACTTTTTCCTATAATAAATAACCCCCTAAAAAATGTAAAAAAAAAAAGAATTTCTTCATCAGTTTAGGCCGATACGTATTCTACATATTTTTGGTAAAAAAAAAAAATCGCAATAAGCGTTTATTAATTGGTTTGCACACAATTTATAGCATCTACAAAATAGGGGGTAGTTTTATGGCATTTTTATTATTATTATTATTATTATTTTTACTAGTAATGGTGGAGATCAGCAATTTTAAGCGGGGCTGCAACATTGCGGTGGACAGATTGGACACTTTTGACACTTTTTTTGGGACGATTAACAAGCAGAGTTAAAAATAGCCACTGATTACTGTATAAATATCACTGGCAGGGAAGGGGTTAACACTAGGGGGTGATCAAGGGGTTACGTGTGTTCCCTAGGAGGTGTTTCTAACTGTATGGGGGCTGGGCTGACTGGAAGAGGAGAGAGATCACTGTTCCTGATCACAAGGAACAGGCAATCTCTATCTACTCCCCTGTCAGAGCAGGGATCTGTCTGTTTACATTGACAGATCCCCCTTCTGGCTCTCATTCCAGCGTTCGCGGGTGGCCGGCGGGCATCGCGGCCGCCGACCACGTGCAGCGGGCGCACACTCGCCTGCTACGGCTCCTTAAAGGAGCTGATGTGCACCTACGCCGATTTGTGGGAACGTGCCAAACCTGCTGCCATATAACGACGGCGGCTGGTCGGCAAGTGGTTAAAGGGGTTGTAAAGGAAACATTTTTTTCCCCTAAATAGCTTCCTTTACATTAGTGCTGTCCTCCTTCACTTACCTCATCCTTCCATTTTGCTTTTAAATGTCCTTATTTCTTCTGAGAAATCCTCACTTCCTGTTCTTCTGTCTGTAACTACACACCGTAATGCAAGGCTTTCTTCCTGGTGTGGAGAAAGCCTCTTGAGGGGGCGAGCAGGCAAGTCAGGACACTCTCTACTTTGCAGATAGAGAAGGGAGCTGTGTGTTAGTGGGCATTCTGACACTCCTGCTCGCCTCCTCCCCCCTCAAGAGGCTTTCGCCACACCAGGAAGAAAGCCTCGCATTACGGTGTTGAGTTACAGACAGAAGAACAGGAAGTGAGGATTTCTCAGAAGAAATAAGGACATTTAAAAGCAAAATGGAAGGATGAGGTAAGTGAAGGGGGACTGCACTAAGGTAAAGGAAGCTATTTAGGGAAAAAAAAATCCTTTCCAACCCCTTTAAGTGACAAGGCCATGCTGTCAGGACCAGCATGGAATCCACGCAACTGGAAGTGGCATCAGAGTGGGCAGTTGAATTTTTTCGTTCATTGGTTTAAAGAAGGGGCGACTGGGCATGCTCCGAAACATGTAAGCGCCCACTCTGACGTCACTTCCTGTTGCGTGGATTCCATGCTGGTCCTGACAGCATGGCCCTCCATCTTGGATCAGAGAGATGGGGTTTCTCACCACTGGTCGGCTGGAACTTCACACCCGCAGCTGTCTTTACTCCCAGGAGGCATCCTGCTGGACGTTATGGATTCATTGATGTGCCTGATTTCCACTCCCGTCTTGTACTGTAAGTGTTTTTAACCCTTCCTTGTCATTAAAGTGTTTTCATTACTGCACTTAGAAGCGCCTTCTTCTTTGATTTTCCCATAGAGTGTGCTTCCCTCTTCTGAAGTGCTGCTGCGGTGCATTAGTCACATTTCAAGAGCCAGTTATGTGCTGTTTGTTAAAGTCTCCTTGTTATCCGGAGTGCCCTGTTCTCCCCTTTCTGTTTCTTAATGTGAAAGAACCTCATGAAATAATATGGCACAAGAACTGCCCCCGAAAGGTGAAAAGGAGCTTTCTTAGCCATCATTGGCTTGTGCTGAAATTTCCTAATTTTCATCCAAATTTTGGAGAAATGGAATGTCCCTCCTACCTCCTCCTCAGCTCTGATGTAGTGGAGCTTTACCATATCTCCCAGGAGTCTAGAAAAGGGTAACCCCATATACCTCCCAACATGTCGTAATGAGAACAAGTATGTAGGCATAGGCCACACCCCTTGCCGCGCCCCCTTAAAGGATAATAAAAAAAAGTGTTTTTTTTTATCACTACTATTCCTTTATACTGGCTTTTGGTAATTACAAATACAGCAGTTTAGAAATTGGTTTAGCACTGGAAAACACTTTGTAAATGATAAATAGTGCATTTTATATACATCTATATAGATCAGACCAAAATGAGGGACAAATGAACAGGAATGAGGGACAGAGGGACTTTGTTTCAGATCAGGGACAGTCCCTCAAAATCAGGGACAGTTGGGAGATATGCCACCATTGCAGCCTCACTGTGCCCACCATTGCAGCCAAACTGTGCCCACCATTGCAGCCAAACTGTGCCCACCATTGCAGCCACACTGTACCCACCATTGCAGCCACACTGTGCCCATCATTAAAGCCTCACCTGGGCTGAGGAAGAGAGAGGGGACGGATCATGACTGGGGGAAGAGGAGAGCTGTGGGATCACAGAGCTCTGATAGCGCGCTGGAACATTACATTTGCCCCCGTCATTCCAATTGCCTCAGCTCTGCTGAAGAGGAATGAGGGACAGAGGGACATTGTTCCAAATCAAGGACAGTCTCCTAAAATCAGGGACAGTTGGGAGATATGCCACCATTGCAGCCTCACCTGTACCCACCATTGCAGCCTCACTGTGCCCACCATTGCAGCCTCACTGTGCCCACCATTGCAGCCTCACTGTGCCCACCATTGCAGCCTCACTGTGCCCACCATTGCAGCCTCACTGTGCCCACCATTGCAGCCACACTGTGCCCACCATTGAAGCCTTGCAGAGAAAGAGAGAGGGGACGGATCATGACATATATATATATACATATATTAAATATCTATCTATCTATCTATCTATCTATCTATCTATCTATATATATATATATATGAATGAATGAATGAATGAGAACTTATATAGCGCGGCACATGCGAACTGAATCGCCTCTGGGCGCTTGTTGTTCCTGTCTCCTTTGATATCAAAAGAGAAAAGTCTTGACCTTTTTCCTGAATGCTAGGTGGTTCTCCTCCAACCGAATGCTGGTTGGTAAAGCGTTCCATAGTCTGGGACCTTGGATCGCAAATCTTCTTTCTCCTTTGGACTTGAAGTTGGCTTTCGGAACCTGGAGCAGGTTCTGATTCGTGGATCGCAAAACGCGATTTGGATTATGCGCTTTTATTAATTCGCATAAGTAAAGGGGGGCATTCTCATGGACACATCTATGCGTAAGACAGAGGGCTTTAAAAGCGATTCTGTCTTTAACTGGCAGCCAATGAAGGGCTCTCAGTGAAGGTAAGATGGATTCCCAGGGTTTTTTCCCAGTCACAAGTCTGGCGGCCGTATTCTGAACGACTTGCAGACGAGCGATTTGGTATTTGGGGAGACCGAGGTAAAGGGCATTTGCATAATCCAACCTGGAGTTTACAATTGCTCCCACCACGACCGCTAAATCTTCTTTAGGGATGAACGGAGTGAGTCTACGTAGTAGGCGCAGTAGATGGTGAGATCCGCTGACCACTGACCCTATTTGTGCGTCCATTGTCATAAAGGAGTCAAAAATGACCCCTAGGCTTTTGACTTTGGCGCTAGGGGTGATGAGCTTGCCCAAAATAGGTGGGGGAGACCACGCTGTTGAGGGTTGATTCCTACGCTTGGCGTGAAACAGAAGAAGTTCTGTTTTCGCTCCATTGAGTTTAAGATAACTCTTTGTCATCCAGTCCTCTATCAAAGAGAGGCATGTCTCTAGATTGAGGTGGTGATCCTGTCTATTGCAGATGCGGAAATACAGTTGCGTATCATCTGCATAAGAGTGATAAAGCAGATTTTGGCTGCTAATAATCTCAAAAAGAGGACGAAGGTAGATGTTAAATAGCACTGGTGACAGAGGCGATCCTTGAGGGACTCCGCATGTTACTGTGCGTTTTTCAGACGTAAAAGGTCCTAGCTTCACTGTTTGCGATCGGTTTTCCAAAAAAGAGGAGAACCAAGATAAATCGCCTTCTGCGACCCTGGCTACTTCAGAAAGCCGAGTCAGTAACAGATTGTGGTCTACAGTGTCAAAAGCTGCACTTAGGTCCAACAGAACCAGGAGACAAGATTCTCCTTCGTCTGCGGCCTTGAGAACATCGTCCCATACTTTCAGTAATGCTGTTTCCGTCCCATGTCCGGGACGGAAGCCTGATTGCAATGGGTCAAGTAGCTTGTAGGTATCTAGATGCAGTTGCAGCTGTTGTACCACTACTTTTTCCATTATCTTAGAGAATACGTTGAGGCTTGTTATGGGACGGCGGTGGAGTGGGTCCTTGGGGTCCAGGGAGGGTTTCTTCAGGATGGGTTGGATTACACCCTCTTTCAACTGTGAGGGCACTATGCCCTCCAAGAAAGACTGGTTGATAAGCTGCGTGATGGGAGGAGCCAGAATGTCGGCGCATTCCTTCAGCAGTTTTGTGGGGATAATGTCATTTGGCGCTGCGCCATTGCGCAGAGTACAAATGACATTCTTAGTGGACTCGATGGAGATGGGTTCCAGGGTGAACTTACCTGATATCGGAGAATTACTATGGGTGCTGTGTGAGAGGCTACAGGGGGGGCTGAGGGGAGAAAAATTTTGCTGAATGCTTTCACGGATTGCCTCGATTTTATTAACGAAATAATCCGATAGCTCATTGCAAAATTCTTGTGTGTCCGAACTGGGGGCTTTGATGCATTCTGGTTCCATGGTCTGGGTGACCATCTTGAAGAGTTCGCGGGGGCGGTTTTGGGCACCGTTGATAGCCTCCGAAAAATAATTCTTCTTGGCTTGGAAAATTCCTTTGTGGTATTTTCTTGTCGCCGCCTTGTAGATGGATAGGTTTAGCTCAGAAGAACATCTTTTCCAGGCAGATTCTGCCCTTCTGCGTTCTTGCTTCAGTAACGACAGCTGGTTGTTAAACCAGCTGCGGTTGTTTTTCCGAATGCGGGTTATTCGTTTCGGCGCTACCAAGTCGGCTGACTGTAGCATGGCCGAGTTTATGGCTTTCAATGTTTCAACGGCCGTTTGATGCGGCTGGGTTGTTTCTATTTTTTTCCTTAAAGTCGTTTTGAAGAGTTCCGAGTGGAGCTTCTTCTGACATCTAGTCCAGTGTGTTGCCACTGGATTCAATGTTTTTGTTGCGGGGGGGATGGTGGAAATACTGAATATAATTGCATGGTGGTCTGTCCATGGCAATTTTTCATTTTCCCTAATTTTTATTTCCAGAGCTTGTCTGAAAATAAGATCAAGTGTGTGACCTGAAGCATGTGTGGGCCCACATACTAGTTGCTGCAATCCTAATCCTTCCAGGTGGTCAATACAGGCGTCGGCAATGGGGTCTTGTGAGGAGTTGGCCCAGAGATTGAAATCCCCGAGCAGCAAAAGATGTTTGCTGTTGAGGGTATAAGTGGAGAAGAAATCCGTCCATGATGAGAGCAGCTGCGATTTTGGGCCTGGCGGCCTATAGCAGAGCAGAATGTGGACGGTCTCCTTTGAACTTGCTTGCAGTTGCAGAGTAAGGGTTTCCATGAATGGAAGAGGGTTTTGGCGGACTGGTTTGGTGATCGTAAGGTGAGTCTTGTGGATCACCGCCAGGCCGCCTCCTCTTTGCCCTATTCTGTTTTCCGTTATGATACGGTAATTTTCTGTCACCAATTCTCCTAGAATGGTGTTACAGTCGGCTGTGAGCCAGCTCTCTGTAATAAAAAGACAGTCTAGATCCTTTTGTTGAATGAAGTCGCGGATTTCTAGTCGGTGTTTTACTGCCGATCTAGTATTGATCAGAGCACATGATATGTGCTTGACCTGGGGTAAATGTCTGAAATGTCTAACCGTCGATCTATGATTGGTTCTCCATAGTCCGCTCAGTTCTTAGGGCCTTTCTGGTGATGGCTGGCAGTATTGCGGCGCATTGCCTCAAACTCCAAATGGTCTCGGCAGAATATTGCCTACATGCCATGTTCGCCAATACACCAGGGGGGGGATTTTAGGGCAGTGGGGAGAGGAATTGGCTAAACTCCTCTCTCCTGGCTTGGTCCAGAGGAAGGCAAAAAACCCTGGCGGCGCTCGGCCAATATGCTCCGGCAGGGAAAAAATTCCTTCCTGACCCCTGTAAGAGGCGATCGGGTAACCCCTGGATCAAGTTGTAGTGGTGATTAAGATTTGGGGCTGGGTGCAGCAAAAATGGCCTGCCGATCGGTAGCAGGATCCAGACTGGTAAAGCTTCCAGATTGGGTGGATCGGTGCTACTATTTGGGGCCAGGATTACTAGACCGGGTGTGAGGTAACTTTCCTGGGGGTATGGGGTGGGGTTCAAGTCCGTTTTCGGACTTTGGTGGCGGTTGGAGGGGGTGAGAAGCGGCGCGCCACTAGGCCGCGGGTGAAGCCGCGTCCTTTCCTAAATTGCGGCTGCCGCGATTGCTTCCAGGCCGGCGCGGATGTATCGAAAAACGCCGGCCTGGAAGCCAGAAATGCCAGAAATGGCTGAAAATTGCCAAGGATTGCAGGGCAGGTGGCGGATGGGTAGTGAGGGGGTATAGGAGGGGAGATGTGGATAGGGAGATAGCAGGGGCTTTTAAGTGGCAGCAGCTGCTGTCCTCAAAAGGACGGCCGTCTGCAGCCTCAGTGAAAGGCTTACCTGCTGGAGAAGGGTGACGGAGGGAAGCCAGGGGGGTCAGGTGAAGCAGGGGGAAGCCAAGCGGTGGATTGCAGGAGGAATGGAGGGATAGTGCAGGCTTGCCTAGCAGTGTCTGTCACCGTCTGCCTGTCTGGTTTCTGGCAGGTGGGGGCTCCAGAGGGAGAGAGAAATCAGGGGATCCAGGGGCGGCTCGAGGTCGGAGCGGATCTGACAGTGGAGGCTGATGCTGGGGGAGGAAAACCCTGCCTATCTGGCTCCAGGAGCCGTACGTCCTACTCTTAGGACGCACGCCGATTACTACTGGAGTCAGTTCAAGCCCTGGGGAGGAGTCACTCTTTCAGACTCAATCCTGGAGAGCATTAAATATCTATATATATATATATATATATATATACACATATATATATATATATATATATATATATATATATATAGCCAGATTCAGGTAGAGTTACTCTGGAGTATCAGTGATACTCCAGTCTAACTCTCACTTTGAGCCGGCGTTTCTGTTTTCAGTAAGCAGAAAACAAGAAACGCCGGGTTGGAGTTCCTATACGAGCGGCGTAATTGTATTTCGCCGTCGTATCGGAACTGCAATTTTAAAAATGGTGCTCGGGGCGTTCCCGCTGATTAACGCCGAGAATATGTTAATCAGCGAGAATCGACAATTCACGATCGTATTCGGGCCCGACGCAGTGACTTTCCGACATTTTCGTAAGAGATACGCGGCGTAAAGAAAAACCAGCCCCCTAGTGGAGTATCCTATGTTAAGTATGGCCGTCGTCATCGCGTCGAATTTAAAGATTTTTGCGTTGTTTGCGTAAAACGTCCGTGAATGGGGATTGACGTCATTGACGTTCACTGACAGAATTTGGAGCATGCGCACTGACAGTCGACGCATGCGCAGTACGTTCGCTGCGGGATCGCGCCTAGTTATAATAATACACGCCCCCTACCCACCCAATTTGAATAACGCCGGCACATTTTTGCTACGCCGCCGCAACTTTAGGAGCAAGTGCTTTGTGAATAACAGCACTTGCTCCTAAAGTTTCGGCGGAGTAACGTAAATGAGAAACGTTACTCCAAAGTAAAGAAGCGCCCATCTACCTGAATCTGGCCCTATATATTATACTGTGTGTGTCTTTATATACAGTATATATAAATATAGACCGTATATCATTTAAAAAAAAAAAAAATTATATATATTTTTTTGTTAAATTTGAGTCGTCTTTTAAGAAGAGGGGGAACATATTTGGCCGCTGTACCCCCCCCCCCCCCATGTTGTATTCATAGCTTCGTTCCATTTGTTAATTTATTTCTCAGCTTTGAGTTCCACTTAAATTTTTGATTTATCAGTTTAAACAGAAAAACCTTATTTCTAAGGAACATTAGGCGGGTTATTTCACAGCTCAGCAGAATTCCCGTAAGAGAATTGGTTGCAGATAATGAAGGCTGGGAACGCGTTCCGCTCTGTACGCCACAATATGGCATGGAAGTGAAATTCCTCATTTACCTTCTAAGACTGTGATTTGTAAATCTCCTCGTCCTATCTACTTCTGACTTCAAGCTCTGGGCAAGGTCATCTACACCCCGGCTGGGGGGGGGGGGGGGGGGCAAAATAAAGAGGTTTTGTTCCCCTCAAATGTTGGCAAATTTTCACCATTCCAGCAAAATGATTTGCGATCGTTGGTGAAGGCAATATTAAGTAGCTTGGGTGTTTTTATTTTTTTAACATTTATTTTTATTTTTCTTTAAGCGTATCTAAACCCAAGAACAAAACAGAAGTCATCTATTGCACCTTCCTTAGACATGATGGCTGCATTAGTTTGTTTTTTTTCTGGCTTTTTTCCTTTATTTTCACCTGGTGATCCTGCTAGTAAAACACTTCTTGTCCTCGGGTGACAGCACTCCACTACCATTCACACATGGAGCTATCATTGCCGCCCCTCTGATCCACGTGGATCGCAGCGAGGAGGTGATAAGTGGCCTCTTCGCCACCTGTTTTAACCCTAAAAACGCTGACCCAGCAAGGTTGCAGGATGGATGTGACAACGCCACATTCACTTGGTGTCACGTCTGGCCAAATGCAACATGCTGCCTCATTTTTGCCAGGACTGCAATGCATGAGTTCAGACCTGAATAGCTGCATTTCTGTATTTAATAGTTAACGTGCTATGGGGGCAACCGAAGGGTGGCAACTTGTGGAGCTTCAAGACACACCTTCTTTATCTCCCCTCATCCAGGGACATAAATACAGATAAAATATATCATTTTTCTTTGCCCCCCTTGAAACGCACTCACCAATACTCCATGACCCCCTAGCAGTGGCGGCTGGTGCTCAACATTTTTGGGGGGGCGCGAACAAACGAAAAAACAAAAACAAAAAAAACATTGCAACCTCACTGTGCCCATCGAACGCAGCCACTGTGCCCATCAATTGCAGCCACTGTGCCATTAATTGTCGCCACTGTGCCATGCCATCAATTGTCGCCACTGTGCCATCATTTATCACCACTGTGCCCATCAATTGTCACCACTGTGCCATGCCATCAAACACAGCCACTATGCCATAATTGTCACCACTGTGCCATCAATTGTCACCAATATGCTATCAATTGTTGCCACTGTGCCCATCAATTGTTGCCACTGTGCCCATCAATTGTTGCCACTGTGCCCATCAATTGTTGCCACTGTGCCCATCAATTGTTGCCACTGTGCCCATCAATTGTTGCCACTGTGCCATCAATTGTTGCCACTGTGCCCATCAATTGTTGCCACTGTGCCCATCAATTGTTGCCACTGTGCCATCAATTGTTGCCACTGTGCCATCAATTAATTTCACTGTGCCCATCAATTGTTGCCACTGTGCCCATCAATTGTTGCCACTGTGCCATCAATTAATTCCACTGTGCCCATCAATTGTTGCCACTGTGCCCATCAATTGTTGCCACTGTGCCCATCAATTGTTGCCACTGTGCCATCAATTAATTCCACTGTGCCCATCAATTGTTGCCACTGTGCCCATCAATTGTTGCCACTGTGCCCATCAATTGTTGCCACTGTGCCCATCAATTGTTGCCACTGTGCCCATCAATTGTTGCCACTGTGCCCATCAATTGTTGCCACTGTGCCCATCAATTGTTGCCACTGTGCCCATCAATAATTCCACTGTGCCATCAATTGTTGCCACTGTGCCCATCAATTAATTCCACTGTGCCCATCAATTCCACTGTGCCCATCAATTGTCACCACTGTGCCATGCCAAACGCAGCCACTGTGCCATCAAACGCAGTCACTGTGCCATCAATTGTAGCCACTGTGCCATCAATTGTCGCCACTGTGCCATCAGTTGTCGCCACTGTGCCATCAATTGTCGCCACTGTGCCATCAATTGTCGCCACTGTGCCATCAATTGTCGCCACTGTGCCCATCAATTGTCATTACTGTGCCATGCCAAACGCACCCACTGTGCCATCAATTATCGCCGCTGTGCCCATCAATTGTTGCCACTATGCCCTGTAAAATGCTGCCAGATTGCCCCCCTGCCCGGCACTTACCTTCACCGTCCCTCGATGTCTTCTCCTGCCCTCGATGGCGCTTCAGCCAATCAGGTTACCGATAACCAGAACCGGTGAACCTGATTGGCTAAAATGCCTGTCAGTGTTAACCAGGGAACCCACACCCCTTGGATAACTATTTGGAAGCCGATTACAGTCCTCTGATAGACACTTCCACACAGCCAAACAGCTGCCGTTATTCAGATGGCCGGACCGCCACTGCCCCCTAGTACAGGAGTCTCAAACTGGTGGTACTCCAGCTGTTGCGAAACTACAAGTCCCATCATGCCTCTGCCAGTGGGTGTCATGCCTGTAACTGTCAGCCTTGCAATGCCTCATGGGACTTGTAGTTTCCCAAAATCTGGAGGGCAACCAGTGGGAAACCCTTGCCTTAGTATGAGTAAGTGGGTCTAATGCGCATTAACCACCAATAATATTCCTTCATTGACAATTTATTTTCTTTGGAAAGTGTGCTTTTCTTGTGATGTATTTACATTATAATAATTTTATGGTGTTTTTGTGTGTGTATATATATATTTTGATCATTATATGCATGACGTTCTTTTTTTAAGAAAAAAAAAAAAAAAAGGCGCTTCTACCTGTAAGTGCAACCCAAAAAGAGTGAGTGATGTAATAAAATCAAAAGGCGCTTCAACAAATTATTACTTTAATAGTGTGCACACTTATGCAATCATATTATTTTTTTTTTTATTTTTTTTTTTTACTTTCCTCCACCTAAAAGATTTCAGTTTGTTTATCAACTGAGTTGTACAGTTTATAGGTCCATTAAAGGTGGAAAAAGTTCTGAAATTATTTATCTTTTTTTACATCAAAGAGACCCTACATTTTACCAGGGGTGTGTAGACTTTTTATATCCACTGTATTTATTTATATATATATATGGCAATAAAAGTGCTAAAAAAAATGTTTTAAAAGAAAAGTGTAAATTTTTTTTTATAAAATAAATAAATATAATTTTTTTTTTTAAGCACCCTTGTCCACGCGTGTTAGCGATCAGTAGTGTACGCATACGTAGGACACGCCCACATATGAAAATATATATATATATATGTGTGTGTGGTTTTTTTTTTTGCTAGAAAATGTCTTTGAACCCCCAAACATTATATTATATAATATAATATACATATATCTATATATACATTTATATATATATATATAGATGTATATAGATGTATAGGGGTTCTAAGTAATTTTCTAGCAAAAACACAGATTTGTACATGTAGGAGAGAAGCGTCAAAATAGGTCTGCTCCTTAAACAGGAACTGCAGTCTGCTCACAAAATTTGTTATAAAAAAACATATTCGCCATTCTGGAGCTTCCCTTCAACCACTCTCCATATTATTTTATATATATTGTGATTCTGTACTTGCCAAATATGCTGCAGAAATCTCCCTTCACTAAGCCTGGCTGCAGCCATTTTAACTGTGGGCAGCTGAAGCTTCTGCCTTTTCACTTCCTGGATTTACACAGAGGCACACCTCCAGCTCTGCAGCTCTCATTGGCCCTCTTATGACCCTTCCCCCGTCCCTTCCTGGCAAACGCTTACGAGAGTGAGAGAGAGATCTGTACATGATGTCATAAGCCTAGGTTAATAACCAGACAGGAAACAGGAAGTGTGCTGTATAAGGTATTTACTGGCAGAATTTTTTTTTTTTACTATCCAAAGTTAAAACAACAACAACAAGGGCAGAAGATTTATTAGATGGAAAGATGAAAAAATGAATGAAGTTCCGCTTTAGGTTCTAAATGCAACAGTGATTCTTGACCCCGCTCCGCACAACGCGTTGCAGTAACGTGTCGTAAATCGCGTGCTGCGCCTATGTGAATGAGGTCTCAGGCACTCTGTAGAGATCCCCTTCCCCTCTTTAGGGCTGGCCTTGTTGTTCTGCAGCTTTAACTCCGGAGTTCATCAATAATAGAGGAGGAGAGGAACTGGGTTACTCCCGTTACTGGAGCGGGGAGGGCGCTGCAGCAATTACGTGAAGCAGCTGTGAGTCTGGTTTATCTACAGCCTGACGGTGCCAGAGCCGGGGGCGGGGCTGCTTCATCCTCATTATCTGCCGCGCCGGCCTCTATTGTCAGGGTAACATTAAAGCTGAATCTGCTTAGATTTTCACCCCTTAACATGCCAATGATTGTTATTTTATTTTTTTTATAAAACCTTTCCATTTTCACGGCGCACTATATTTTAGGCCTGGTGACATCACCACTGGGTCTCTGTGCTTGTCTATGCAAGGAAGGCTGGTCATGGCTGGTGGGAGGGGCTGTACCAGTGGCAGCTGGTGCTCAAATTTTTTTGGGGGGGCGCAAACAAACGGCAAAAAAAACATCAATTGCAGCCTCACTGTGCTCATCAAACACAGCCACTGTGCCCATTAATTGTCGCCACTGTGCCCATCAATTATCGCCACTGTGCCCATCAATTGTCGCCACTGTGCCATCAAACGCAGCTGCTGTGCCATCAATTGTCACCACTGTGCCCATCAATTGTCACCACTGTGCCCATCAATTGTCGCCACTGTGCCCATCAATTGTCGCCACTGTGCCCATCAATTGTCGCCACTGTGCCCATCAATTGTCACCACTGTGCCATCAAATGCAGCCACTGTGCCATCAATTGTCACCACTGTGCCCATCAATTGTCGCCACTGTGCTATCAAACGCAGCCACTGTGCCATCAATTGTCACCACTGTGCCCATCAATTGTCGCCACTGTGCCCATCAATTGTCGCCACTGTGCCCATCAATTGTCACCACTGTGCCCATCAATTGTCACCACTGTGCCATCAAACGCAGCTGCTGTGCCATTAATTGTCACCACTGTGCCCATCAATTATCGCCACTGTGCCCATCAATTGTCACCACTGTGCCATCAAACGCAGCCACTGTGCCATCAATTGTCACCACTGTGCCATCAAACGCAGCTGCTGTGCCATCAATTGTCACCACTGTGCCCATCAATTATCGCCACTGTGCCCATCAATTGTTGCCACTGTGCCATCAAACACAGCCACTGTGCCATCAATTGTCACCACTGTCCCCATCAATTGTCGCCACTGTGCTCATCAATTGTCGCCACTGTGCTCATCAATTGTCGCCACTGTGCCCATCAGTTGTCGCCACTGTGCCCATCAGTTGTCGCCACTGTGCCCATCAGTTGTCACCACTGTGCCCATCAATTGTCGCCACTGTACCCATCAATTGTCACCACTGTGCCCATCAATTGTCGCCACTGTGCCCATCAATTGTTGCCACTGTGCCCATCAATTGTTGCCACTGTGCCCATCAATTGCCGCCACTGTGCCCATCAATTGCCGCCACTGTGCCCATCAATCGTCGCCACTGTGCCATCAAACGCAGCCGCTGTGCCATCAATTGTCACCACTGTGCCCATCAATTGTCACCACTGTGCCCATCAATTGTCACCACTGTGCCCATCAATTGTCGCCACTGTGCCCATCAATTGTCGCCACTGTGCCCATCAATTGTCGCCACTGTGCCCATCAATTGTCACCACTGTGCCATCAAACGCAGCCACTGTGCCATCAATTGTCGCCACTGTGCCCATCAATTGTCACCACTGTGCCCATCAATTGTCACCACTGTGTCATCAATTGTCACCACTGTGCCATCAATTGTCGCCACTGTGCCCATCAATTGTCGCCACTGTGCCCATCAATTGCCGCCACTGTGCCCATCAATTGCCGCCACTGTGCCCATCAATTGCCGCCACTGTGCCCATCAATTGTCGTCACTGTGCCCATCAATTGTCGTCACTGTGCCCATCAATTGCCGCCACTGTGCCCATCAATTGCCGCCACTGTGCCCATCAATTGCCGCCACTGTGCCCGTCAATTGCCGCCACTGTGCCCGTCAATTGCCGCCACTGTGCCCGTCAATTGCCGCCACTGTGCCCGTCAATTGCCGCCACTGTGCCCGTCAATTGTCGTCACTGTGCCCATCAATTGTCGCCACTGTGCCCATCAATTGTCGCCACTGTGCCCATCAATTGCCGCCACTGTGCCCATCAATTGCCGCCACTGTGCCCATCAATTGCCGCCACTGTGCCCATCAATTGCCACCACTGTGCCCATCAATTGTCACCACTGTGCCCATCAATTGTCATTTTTTGGGGGGCTTTCCCCTCAAAAACCACCAGATTGCTCCCCCCCCCCCGTCACTCACCTTTCTCTTGTCAGCCATCCTCCCTCCGCGCTCCCTCGATGTCTTCTCCCAAGTCCCGCCCTCGATGACGCTTCAGCCAATTAGGATACTGGTAACCAGACCCGGTGAACCTGATTAGCTGAGACGCCTGCCAGTGTTAACCAGGGATTGCACACCCTGTGCGTCCCCTGGTTAACTATCTGGAAGCCGGTTAGAGTCACCAGGCCGCTGGCTCTGATAGGCACTTCCAAAAACCAACAAAGTGCTGTTATTCAGATAACGGGCGCTCACCAGGGGGCCGGCCTTCTGAATAGTGGGCGGCAGCAGCGACAGTACATAAAGATTCATGCAATGCATGAATCTCTATGTATTGTAGACTTTGTGACGGCGCAGGGGAGAGAGGGGGCGGCGCTCACATGCTGTTGCTGAGGCATTAGTCACATGCAGTCTGGCATTTAGATATGG